>JAJPUD010000011.1:939563-972426 GCA_023553655.1 Myrmecobius fasciatus | reverse complement strand
GTGTGTGTGTGTGTGTGTGTGTGTGTGTGTGTGTGTGAGAGAGAGAGAGAGAGAGAGAGAGAGAGAGAGAGAGAGAAAGAGAGAGAGAGAGAGAGAAAGGGGAGGGCAGACAGACAGACAGACGGAGACAGAAATAGAAAATAGAAAGAGATGGAAAAGACAGAAATAGAGACATAGAGAGAACAGAGACAAAAAGACACAAATAGACACACACACACAGATTCTCCAGAGAGGGTGTCTACACTGATACAACTCCCTCTCTCAGGAATCTAAAAGCAACCCAATAAGGGAGACATCTTCTTACCCCAGTGTACCCTAGCCCTTGAATGTGCTTCCCTCTAGCCCCAACTCCATATATCCTATCTATTTCCCATTTATCAAATCAGCCAAATGAACTCCATCAACTCTTAAGCAGAAACATTTAATAAATAGAAGGCAAATCAAGAACAATAATGACATTTCACTCGCAGTGACACATTGTGTCATGGGTGGACACAGGTCCATAAGGGGAGAGAGGGCATGGCAGAGAGCACTTAGAATCTGGCACATAGTAGGTGCTTGCTAAATGTTTATTGATTGATTGAGATAGGCACATGCCTAGGAAATACATATGCTTGGGGCAACTCACAATTCTGGACTGAAGCCTCTGATTAGTTCACTGAAGCATGGGGCTACTTTTCTGCAGGTTGCCCTATTCTTCTCTGAGTCACTCATCTTCTAGGCTGAAAGTGCCACAGCAAAAACCCCAAGCCTGGGATCTAAAGCATTGTTAGGTCTACTCTCTTGGCTGGACTTTGAAAAAAATATGTTCTTTTAGCAAAGGTAGAAACCCTAAGTCTGGCATCTACAGAGCTCCTTCAATCCCCTCCCTTGGTTGGGCTCTGAGGAGCTGCTTTTTCTCAGTGTATTCCCAACAACTGACTGATTCTTCTTAGCAAAACTTCCCACATCTTTTTTCTCTATAAACTCTATATTTATAGTAGCCTACTATCTCTTCCCAGAGACTGCTATTCCATCGCTCATCCCCAGGTCTATGCTTTCACACAGGCTGTCTCCCATGCTCAGAATATTCTCCAGCTACCACCTTCCTTCCATGTGAAGCTGGCTCCGGAGTTAGAGCACCTGAGTTCAATCCCATCTCTGACTGCTGAATTACCTTAAGCCTCAGCTTCTTCACCTGTGTGTTCCCTTATCTTTAATGCTTTCTTTTTACATCATCTATAACTCCTTCCTCTATCTAAGTGACCTTTTATATACTTCATGATGCACATTCTACATCTCTATAACAGAAAGTGAGCTCCTCGGTTCACTTTTCTCTTTGAATCCCCAGTACCTGTTTGTCAGGCAGGTAGTATCTGTTTAATAAGCATTTGTCCGTTTCAGTGGGTTTGGATAGCTAGGTGATGCGTTACAGAGTATCTAGTCTGAAGTCAGGAAGATTTATCTTCCTGAGTTCAAATTTGCCTACAGACACTTTCTAGCTGTATGACCCAGGGCAAGTCACTTAACATTGTTTCTTCATCTGTAAAAGGAGTAGAAAAAATAAATGGCAAATCACTCCAGTATCTTTGCCAAGAAAACCCCAATGGGTCACAAAGAATTGGGCACAACTGAAAAAGATGAGACGATAATAAACATTTATATAGTGTTTTAAGTTTTGCAAAGTGATTTGCATCCATGACTCCATTTAACCTCCCTACATCCCTGGCATTAGTAGTAGAGCTGATACTAGAATCCAAGCCTCCTAATGAGCAACCTTTCCTCTGGATTCTGCTGACTTCCATATGTGACTTTAATTTTTTTTTAATCTCCCAGGGGGAGTTTGGGGTTGGAACTAGCACCTCTGTTTGAAGATCACTGGACTCTGAGACTTCCAGGACCCTCTAATATGCTAAAGGGAAGGGAGGAAGTCCAACCAAGTTATTCATAGCTGAGTTTTTCCTTAGAGATGGTACATTTCCCTAGAATCTGTGAGCTCTCCCCACGTCCCTAGGTAGGCTTCGGATCACTCCCTTTCTGGTAATTGAAAAGGAAGAGGCCCCAGCACCATGTCAGGGAAACATATCTCTCAGCGAGCCTTGTATGTGTATGAGAGCATGGGGAATTGAGCTAGCCCATCAGTATAATGGAAAACCTTTCTATTGCTCACAGCTCAAAGTTGCTTTATCTTTGGTGGGGGGAATCGGTTCATCACTCAGAGTGGTTAGTAACCTGTTCATCCTGGAGTTTATTTTTCAGGGGGCTGTTTAGAATCCATCAGTGGCCTTTAAATTAAACTATGGTTGAATTGGGAGCTGGCTGCTGGTGGAAAGCAGAAAACCTAGGCCCAGCCCCTGTTTGACCCTTCCCCCAAGATGAGGTCTGATTTTTCTAATTAATTCTCCAGTTTCTACCAGGCCCCTTCCTTCTGGAGCTTTTCATACACAGGAGATGTCTGGAGGCTTTTTCTCTATTGTTTCAGCTCTCTAATGAGCATTGCTGCTCTCTCCCTTTCCTGCTGGGGGCCCAGATTCAGCTCAATCCACTCCCATCCCAGGGTTAGGGCAGCTCCATTCAAGCCCAGCTGGGAGCCTGGGCACAGACAAAAAAACAGCTCTCATCTTCAGCTCTGCTTTTTATAAGATCCATCCTTAAAGTGTGTTAATCCCCCTTGCTTGTGTAGCTCTCCCTCCCTCACCATGGTTCAGATACCAGGGCCAAAGAAAAATTCCTTCTTATCTAAGCTGGCGTCAAAAATCTCCTTCTAATCTAGGTTGGTCATGGCTCTGGATTCTGAAAATTACATTAATAAGTGGTTTTCTAGGAGCATTTGGGGGGGGCAAGATCAGTCCTGAAGGAGGTCAGATCTATAGCACCAAAGCCATGTGTCTATTTAGAGGGACTAGAGATTTCAGATAAGTGTATTCTTTCCAATTTATGGTATAAAAGAGCTATCTAGAGCTCTCAGTGACCAAGAGACTTGGTTAAGGTTAAAATACCAGCATACAAATGCATGTATGTGTACATACACACTTCAGTTGTGATCTGGCCAAAGTGGATTATAGCCTACCTATCTCCTAATCATCTGTGTAGATTCCTTTGGCTGCTGGAAGTTTCTTCATTAGTGAAGATTTGGTTTCAAATGATATCCTATTCAGCTGCCCAAGGGCCGAGGGAGACACTAAATTAATAATATTCATTTCTCTCCAGTTGGCTCTCAAAGCAGGACTGATGTTTTAGAAATGTCTTCATCCTGGAAATTTCATTATAGCTCTAGAATTCACACCTTGGAGTATCCTTTCTCTTCTATCTTTCCCTCTGATTGGATGGCTTCTCCCAGAAACTATTAAGGTGGGGCATCCAGGCCAATTATGTCCCATTTCTCTCTTACCTTTATTTCACCATGGATTTTTTTTTAGTAGGCTCTGGGTAATTTTGTCTCCTCTTTTCCTTTTATGTGTTATCTTTCTCCATTAGAATACTAGCAAGCTTCTTGAGGGCAGGGACTCTTTCTTCTTGTATGTCTATTCCCAGAACTTTATACAATGCTTGGCATATAATAAGTGCTTATTAATTACTGACTTACCTTGACTTGCCTTGATAATATTCTAAAAGGTTTGGGTTGGGAGGTTGTCCAACTTGTCATGGCAAAGAAAGCCTTTCTATAACTCTCTTGAGAGTGTTAGGCAACTTCTGTTGGAGGCAGTATGGTATGGTGGGAAGAACTCTGGCTCTGGCTCTGCTACCTACTTACTGTGTGGATGACCTCAGAAAAGTCACTTCTCTGGGTCTTTGTCTTTTTATCAGTCAAATGAGGGAGTTTGATGGTCCTTCCAAGGGGTTGGATTACATGTCTGTGTCAATTCTAAATTTACGATTTTATAATACTAGGGAGCTTTCTCTTTGAGTTCTGCTTTGAGATGATCTGATGACTAGAAAGTTTTTTCTTATATCAAAATGAAATCTGGATATCATGTACCTTCCCTCAAGTACTTACTATGATTTGGTGGACTTAGATATGACAGATATATAAGACTTGGGATCATAAATCAAGTTCTCAAAAGCATTTCAGGAACTAACTAGTTCAATCCTTTCATTTTATGGAGAAAAAACTGAGGTCCAGAGAGATTAATTGACTTGCCTGTGAATAGAACAAGAGAACAATATACAATGGTTATGGTAATATAACTAAAAGCAAAACTCAAAGGCAGTCAAATGCAGATTCATCAGCCAATCTTGTTCCAGAGATGAAATACTTCCCTCCTCTCAAGAGATATAGGGAGAACTACAGGTACAGAATGGTGCATACAATGACAGACAAATTTCTTCTCTCACCATTTGAGTTTCTATTAAATTGTTGGAGCCGGGCAGAGTGAGGATTCAATAGGGAATATGCTGGGGAATGTTTACCATGTAAAACTGCAATTCATCAATATGTTTGTTTTTTTTAAAACTCATCTTAAATACCAGTTTCTCCAAAAGAGCTTCTTTTCCAAGACAAAGATAATTCCTTGTGATTATGTGGAAGTTAAACAGCACTAATTCTTCTTAATTATAGCCTCTGCACTGGGCAGGTAGGAAAAATAAGCGCTTCCCAGTTAGCACCATGGCCAGCACCTGAAGACTGAGTTTGGAGGCTAGGGCTTGTCATACCTTAGCAAATACCTTAGGTATACCTAAGCATACCTTAGGAGAAAGAGCTGTCAGGGAACTTTTGTCATATATCATGAAATGAAATGATTTATAGTGTTTTTTTATTAGTTTTGCTTTGCCTCTGATAAGGAACAATCAGCCAGTTCTTCTCCCACTATTTACTGCAGACTGCTGTGACTAGCCCAGACCAAGTCTCTTGTCTGTGCAAATCCACAAAATCGCTTCACTATACCTCTGTCTCACTTCTAGATTTTGAAATTCTCCTTTTTCTTTTACTCCCATTTCACATGCTGTCCCCTCTGAGAAACTTTGTTTGATTTTCTCAGTTCAAAGTGTTCTCCTCCCCAAATATTCCTAAAGTTCTTTGGCTTTCTGGATTTTGCCTTGGGGCTCCACTCTTCTGATTTGTGGTGATACCTTCCCCTGGAGCATCATTTCAGAAGAAGTCCTAAGCATGCTTTTTTCACTGCCTATTTGTCTCATTCTCTGAACCTTTTCTCCTAAACAGCCCCTTGCTCCTGTATGGGACTTCTTCCTTCCTTTTCTTTAACTAGACTCCTTTTATATATTATCTTCTTCAATTATATTCTAAGTTCCCTGAGTGTAGGGAACTTTTCTCTGTCTCCTTAGTGCTTAACACAGTATCTGGCACATAGTAAGTAATCAATAAATGCTCTCATAACCATTATCACTAGAATCATATATCACTTTAAGATTTGAAAAATGCTTCACATATGTTATCTCCTTTTATATTCACAAAATTTCATGCTGTTGGGATTATTTTATTACTTTTATTTACATAGAAGGAAACTGAGACTGAAAAATGCCAAATAACTTGCACAGGATCACACAGTCACGATTTGGACTTAGGTCATCTTTATTTCAGGTATAGCATTGTATCCATTGATCCACATAACACACACTCTCTCTCTTTTTCTGTGTCTTTACCTCTCTTAATCTTGGTCTCTTACTCTCTGTCTCTCTATCTCTGTCTCTCTCTGTCTCTCTGTCCAGTTGTCTGTCTCTGAGCATATGTCTATCTGTCTCTCTTTATCTCTTTGTCTCATTTTTTTTTCTGTCTCTTGGTCTCTATCGCTGCCTCTGTCTGTCTGTCTGTCTGTCTCCCTTCCCACTGCAATACTGCAATCTAAAGACTACTAGCCCTATGAATTGAAGAGATTGCCATCTGGATATTTCATGGTCCTCTGTCAGTCTGTATAGTCCCATTGTGCTTCTTTGCCAGTCCCTGTCTCTGGGATCCTATCACCATGGTATCCCTCTTCTTGGCTGGCATTCTTCTTTTCAAATACAACCTACAGGGCAGGGCTAATAGACAAGGATATTAAAGCTTTGATAGCAGAAACAAATAATTATAGGCTTTGAGAATTGGAAGAGACCTCAGAGTCTCTCTAGTAAAACACCTTTCTGTTGTTGTTGTTCAGTTGTTCAGCCATTTCACTTATTTCTGACTCTCAGTGACCCCATTTGAGATTTTCTTTTCAAAGATACTAAAGTAGTTTGCCATTTCCTTCTCCAGCTCATTTTACAGATGAGGAAAATGAAGAAAACAGGATTAAGTGACATTCCCAGGGTCACATAACTAGTAAGTGTCTGAGGTCAGATTTGAACTCAGAAAGTTGTTTTCCTGTTTCCAGGCCTGTGCTTTATTCACTGCACCACATAGTAACCTCAGTACAACTCATACATAAGCAGAAATCATTTTTAAGTTTCTGAAAACTGAGGCAGCATTTCCCTGGCTCTAGTCCTTCTGCACCATTCTTGTTCTCTTTCATATTTCAAAGTTCATTTATAGCATCTGTGAATCACCATCCCACCCATCACTGTAGCCTTATACAGTTCTCTGAGCCACCTACAGATATTATCTAACTTGATCTTTAGCACTAGTAGTTTTTAGTTTGAGGTCACAGTCACTGGATAGACCATGACCATATATATATTTGGATCTAGAAAAGACATAAAAATCATTGGAAGCATCCCCTTCATTTAATAGAGGATGATGAAGTGATTAGCTCAAGGACATCCAGTAAGCAGAGGAGCTAATATTTAAATTTCGCATTTCTAACTTCACATTCATCAGTCATGGGTTATGTTTTTCCCCTGATGAACAATGAAGCTTTGGGAGCTATTTCCTTGACAAATAATGGTAAAGACAAGGAGGGACTGTGTGAAGGGATAGCAATACTTATTGGCTATGTGAATGTGGTCCATTCAGTTTACTTCTCAGAGACTTAGTTTCCTTATCAATAAAATGGACTCAATCATGTTTATCTCTCTTGGAGTTGTGGAAAAGCACATCACAAATCTTTGAGCATTGTGTATATGTGATATCCATTATTATATCCATCCTTCTTTTGTTATAATGTTTATATTTTTAATAGAATTCCAATAAAAAAGGTCAAAGGAAAAGTTGCTTTCCTACCATTATTCTTTTCTATTCAGCATTCTTCAGATTATTGCACAGATGAACAAAATGCTATCATTGTGTGGTTGAATAAGAGCATTAGGATGTACATGATTCTTCTATAGGTTCTCTGAAAGCATCTTTGAGTCCAGTCTGGTAGCAAGATAAGGGAGTGACATGTACCACGTTCTGACTTTGGGTTTCTCTGTAGAGGATGTCCCAAGAGTCTGAGTGAAATTTTAAGCTTTAAAAGTGTTTTATTCCATGTAGTTTGAAGATAAAAGTGTTCAATAGGAAAAATAAATGAATGGGGGTGGAGGGAATCATTTGCTATGTGTTTCCTTTGTGCCAAACACTACACTAAGAACTAGGGTCACGAAAAGTACTCACAGCATAAGATGAATGATGACATCTATTAAATGTATTGTTCTTAAATTATGAATTTATGTATAGTTAGAAAACTGAGTCTCTATCTTTCCTTAATATGGAAATATAGGAGCTATTCATAGACCTAGTCCTGCTCAGATATTCATGAGACCATTTTCCAATCTGGACTAGTTTGCTCCTCCTTGGCCAACCTGATTGCCTCCCCACCTCTCCTCCCAATTCCAACCCTATTCCCAGGGATTTACCTAATTAATGTCATATAGAAAGGATAACCAACTGGTTTAGCCTAATGGAGCTCAAAACACGAGTTTTCACCACTGTCAGCCTCCTTCCAAAGCAAGGATTACAGGCATGTGTTATCATGCCTAATGGCAACGTTTTTTTTTGGTGGGGGGGGGTAATGATTTTACCATTCCAGTACAATTGATTTATAGAATTTGTAAGGCTTTTTTTGGGGGGCAGCTATAGTTGTAATAAGGAGATTTTCAATCTGTTTTTTATAAAAGATATCAACCTTCTAATGCAAAATTCTTGGTCTTGATTATATCTTTCTGAGTTCAAATCCAGCCTCAGACATGTGCTAGCTGTAGGAACCTGCTAAGTCACATCTTCTGTTTGGTTCAATTTCCTTATTAAAAAGGGATTTTATTTATTTGGGGGTTTTTGTGAGGATCCAATGAGATGAGGACTTCATAAACCTTTAAAAACTATATAAGAACTAGCTATTATCAGGAAATTTGGATTCTTTAAGAATAACCTTTCTGGAAATTCAAGTGGCCATGACTTGGATTTTAATCTCTATCATTAACTCTTTTGTTTCTCTAAACACATTTGCTGACTTGTTCAAAGCTTTATTGACACATTGTTGGTTGGGTTCATGTAGATATTGCCCATAGCAAACCTTTTGATTCCATTCTTGGATCTTAGCTGATTCATGGGCTCTGCTTGGATTTAAAAAAATTTTCTATTGCATGTAGCAAATCCAATTGTATATCTTTATCATCATCATTGTCCTCTTCTTCTTTATCCTCCTCATCATTACCATCAGCATTATTTGTTCTGTTCTGCACTTATATGCGAGGTCTCTTCACTAGGGTATAGCTAAGTTATATTGAGAAGCTGACTAAGAGCATCCTTTTCTGTAAACCTAGGCATCTTAATCTGAAATTTGCAAATCAACAGTGAATTAATATCCCTCTCCCCCTCCCACCCTTCGCTTTCATTGAGTACTGGGCTTATTAGAAGAATGAACTTTGCTCTGAGAATTCTCAAGAAGACGATAATCAGCAGAGAAAGGAACAATGATTTCAACATTCTGAGAAAGCCTCTCTTACAAAGGAGAATTTGTTAAAAGCCAAATGGAAATAGACAAATTTCTTTAGCATGGCCCTTTCATGGGGCTTGAATCTGAAGCCTCAAAGAAATGCTGTTTGAAAAGCAATTTGTCCTGCCTTCTTCTTATGCTGGCCTTTGTTCTCTCCATGGATCCAGTCCCTGGAGAAATAGGGAGG
This sequence comes from Myrmecobius fasciatus, assembly GCA_023553655.1. Classification (NCBI taxonomy): domain Eukaryota; kingdom Metazoa; phylum Chordata; class Mammalia; order Dasyuromorphia; family Myrmecobiidae; genus Myrmecobius; species Myrmecobius fasciatus. Next base: position 963,474 of record JAJPUD010000011.1, on the reverse strand, counting down.
GTTTGTGCTCTTGTACAGAGCTGTGGGTATGCAGGAGAGGCATTTGGGGTCATTTATGGGACCAGAATGACGAGAGACTGACTATCGGCAGGTGCCAAATTCAGACTATCTTTCTCTGTCTTATCTTGTTTTTATTAACTTGTCCTTTTGTTTATTGTCTGACTGGTTTAAAATAATTTCCAAATGCAGACTGATAGAGTCTTCATTGCTTCTCCTAGCTCAGAGAGGCATTGTAGAAAGTCTTGCTTCCTTTTTTTCTGGAATCTTGGCTAAAAAAAAAATGTCCCTCCCTTACCATTACTTCTCCCATGGAACTCTCGCACTAGATAGTTTAGACATGACTACATTTTCTTCTCCCTCTCCTCACTCTATGCTTCCCCTGTACCATACCTGTCTGCTTCCAGCATCCAACTGGAAGCTGGATATATGTCTCATTCTTTTAAGGATCCTTTATTCTTTTCAACTTAGAAGTACTCAGACCCACTAAACTCAACACAGCCTTCTGAGGAATATAGTTCCCAAAGATGAAATGAGATTAAGAAACTCCTTCTTTAATCTATAAGGCCTTGAATGATAAGGTGGGAGCATTAGCTCTCCATATTTTCTTTTAATAGATTCCAGTACTTTGATGTGCATCACAGCCTATATTCCTAGTAGGAAACGCTAAAATCCCTGCCTCTCCTCCCCTGGTGGCTTCCTCAGAGGGATACTCTGATTTTGGTCACCCTATTATGGGAGCTGACAAAACCATGCTGGTTTCTCTCAAAACTGACAATTACTTTATACTATCTTCATTCCAGAGGAACCAGATAACTAACTCTCCTGTGAACTCAGGTTGGAATCTTGTACTTCTGTGCATTTATATGAGATGTCCTCCATGTCTAGAATTCATGGGTTCCTTCTCTTGACCTTTCAGGCTCCTTCACTTTCCTTTAGGTTCATCTCAGGTTGCTACTTCCTCCATGAAATCCTGCTTGATCTCTGTTAACAATCCTTTCTTCCTCATTACAGATGCATAGTTTATGAATTTTTAAAAATCTATTTCTAATTCCACAGCTGCCCAGATAATGTGGAATAACAGAAAGTGCCCTGGATTTGGGCACTGAGGATCTTGTTTTAAATCCTGACTTTGCTACTTATAAAATATATGAGCAAGTCACTTCCTTGAGAGCAGAGATTTGTCCTTTGCCTTTCTTTGTTTCTCCAGATTTTATTTAGCACCATTTCTGACACACAATACTGAATGTACATTGTTTGATTCTGGGTCTCAATTTACTTATCCGTAATAGGAGAAGGTTACAGTATATGATTTCTAAGTATCTATGCTTTACTGGCATGATTTAGAGAAAGAAAATTACATACAGGAAAACCCTAGGGCATTAATCAGGAAGAGGACTGCAATTTGAGCCACTGAAGAGAGCCCTGGGCTGGTAGTTAGAAACTTTGGGACTAATCAAGGCCCTCCCACTAGTTTATTATATGATCATAACCAAATTACTCTGTTTTATCTTTCTCCTCTGTAAAATGGGTGAGAGTTGAGAATGTTTTGCTTTAGATGATCTCTAAGATTTCTTCTACACTGCCAAAGCATTCATGAATTCTGTGATCTCAGCCAAGGAATGGGAACAATTCAATAATAACAATAACAAAACAACAACAATAATAATATTTTATGCTTCCTATATGCTAGGCACTATGCTAAATGTTTTACAATAACTATCTCATTTTAAAAAATCATTGTCTCATTTGAGAGTCACAACAACCCTGGAAGATGGGTGCTATTATTATCCCTAATTATAGATGAGGAAACTGAGTTTTAATGATTTGCCCAGAGTTATACTGCTAGCTTCTGAGGCTGGATTTGAACTCAAGTCTTTCTGATTCCAGGTCCACTGCTTTATCTAGTGTACCACTTAGCTATTAACAAATACATAGGCTCTGCAGACATAGATAAAATTTAAGGAGGCTATCTTCTCAAATAGAACAACCTTATGGGGTGAAAGACAAGTACAATAATAACCATGATACAAGTTAGAGTTAAATAAATACAGTAGCAATATTAAGGAAATAGGCTGTAGGAAATTTAAAAGATCATTTTTACCTCAAAGAGTCATTGAAAGCTTCATGGAGGAGGTAGCTCCCAAGCTGGGCTTTAAAAGTAAGGGAAGACTTCAACAAACATATGTTGGGAGAAGGTAAGTTCTTTCCAAGTACAGGAAATAGCTTGAGCAAAGGTTTAGAGTTGGGATAGAATAGGAGCGGAATGAAGGCTAGAAAGTAGTCCGATTTGCAAATAAAAGGAAGCGATATGGGGTAAGGTTAGAAAGATAAGCTGAAGCCAAAATATCAAAGATCTGGAATATTAGGTTGGGAATTTATGGTTACATTAAAGGTGATGGGGAACCATTGAAGTTTCTTAGGTCAAAGTAAAGTCAAAGTAGTGTATTAAGGGCCTTTGTTGTTGTTGTTCATTTGTCATGTCTGACTGTGACCCTATTTGGGGTTTTCTTGGCAAAGATATTGGAGTGGCTTGCCATTTCCTTTCTCAAGATCATTTTATGGGTAAGGAGACCAAAGCAAACAGGATTAAGTGACTTGACCAAGGTTACACAGTAAATGTCTGAAGCCAGATTTGAACTCAGGAAGGTGAGTCTTTCTGACTCCATGCCCAGTTTCTATCCACTGCACTATCAATTCCCCATTAAGGAGCTTTCTCAAACTGTGGACCAGAGATGACTATTGGACATGTTGTTCCTATGATATTCAAAAAAGGAAAAAAGGGTGTATTTCAGAACCATCTATGCCTCTTTTTATAAAAGTGATTATAGATACAAAAAGGGAGGATCAAAGAAGGTCCAATAGTAGTGCTTGAGGTGGATGGGACAATGATAACTGAGAACATAGAAAAGATAGAGCTTTTCACTTCCCATTTTGATTCCCTTTTCTCCACCAAGGAAAATGACCTTTGCATGGGAAATGACAGGACAAAAATGACTGATGATGAATTGATAGTCAAGATAAGTAAGGCACATAGTTATCTTATCCTTAGTCAATTTAAACCATCTAGTAGCAATGAATGACATTCTTGGCTATTGAAAGAACTATTGCATGTGATTAATGGGTCTCTGACAGTGGTATCAGAAAGGTTAGAGAGAATGTGAAATGCACCACAAGATTGGCAGAAGGAAAATGTCCCAATTTTCTTTTAAAATATGGGGAGGGTGAGGAAGAAAGAGAACAACATCCAAACTATAGGCTTGTGAGGTTTACTTTGCTCCTTGGAAATTTTTTATAAGATCATTAAAGAGGTAGCAAATGAACATCTGGGAAAGGGAGCCATGATTACCAAGAACCAGCATGACTTCAAGAATGGGTCGTTCCTGACTGATCTTATTTCCTTTTTTATCAGCTTCCTAAATTATTTGATCAGAAATTCTATGGGGTTAGTGTACTAAGCATTTGGTAAAGTGTCTCATACCATTCTTGTATAAAAATAGGGAGAGTTGTGGGCCATTCAATAATACAATTAGGTTGATTAAGATGGATTAGATGGATGAGATGAATGAATGAATGAATGAATGGACTCAAAAAAGTAGTCATTAATAGTCTAATGTCAAGTCAGCAGAAGTTCTCTGGTGGTGCTCCCCAGGGATCTGTATTTTTCTCTCTGCTATTTAACTTTTTTTTTAAACCAATGACTTGAATAAAAGCAAAGCTGGGATGCTTATAAAATTTACAAATGACACAAAAGCACAAAACTGAAAATAGCTTACCCACTGGATGACGGAATCAGGATACAAAACTGATTTACAAAACAGGTTAGACTGTTGGGCTAAACCTATTCTGATGGAATAGAATAGGGATAAATGTAAAATCCTATTTTTAGGTTCAAAAATCAACATCACTAACACTAAGATGGAGAAAACACAGTTAGCAATGGAAGTGTTCAGTACATTTTGATGTACTTACAAATGTATGGACTTTGGCTACATTTCCTGTAAAAACAAGTTGAAACAAAAACCCTGAGATCTTTATTTCAGAGAAGAGAAGATTCTAGGCCTCATAATAGTTATGTTCAAGTATTTGAAGTATTATCTCATGGAAAAAAGATTAAATTTGTTCTGTTTAGATATAGAAACAATGGATGAAAATAGCAAAGATAAATTTAGGATCAGTTTCAGAAATATAAATATATAAAAATATAAATCCAACTTCCTAGCCAATAAAATCATCCAAGGTATAAGGAGCTGCATGGGAAGGTAGTAGGTTCCCCACTCATTTGAAGTCCTCAAATGGAGACTAGAGGGCCACTTCAAAGGCAAATTATTTTTCTTTTAGTATTAGTTAGACTAGATTTCCACTGAGTTCTCTTTTATTTTGAAAATTTTGCAATTTTTGTGAAGTCCTCAGCTAAGGTACATTCTGAAGAAGCCTCTAAATCATCCAAGTTGGGGTGAAAGGAAAAATACAAGCTAGCTGTTATGGAGTTATAGCATATCCCTACCTGGGTCAGGTATCTTAGCCATCCTTTTAAGAGCTACTGAATCCATTTGTTGGTTCCCATCATGATCAAATGGAATTTCAGGAATAAATAATGCTTTTTGATGCTGGCCACGGTGCTGAAAAGCCACTCCCATGCATGTCTGGAGGGATATGGGGAAGCTCAGCTTAGAAGGAGTTTTCCAGGATGAGCAAATATCTCAAATGGCATTTTTGCACTGATCCATCTAATGATACAACTACAAGAAAATAAAACCATATTTTGTTTTAGGTTTGGTTTTTCCCTGCAAGACTTTAAAAAAATTAAGTGGCTGACACAACTGTTTTGCTCCTTTAGCTTTCTCCATTTTTCTTGTGGAAACGATCATATGAAAAAGCTTTCAAATGTTCACAGGAGGAAACCAACTCATACCAGATCAGTTACTTCCATACTTAGCTCATTTAGAACTGAAAAGGAGTTATAGTTCATGCAGTCTAAGCTCCTCATTCTCGAAATGAGCAAAATGAAGCTTAGTGAGATTGTGATTTGCCCAACCTCATATAGATAGCAAGTAGCAAAGCTAATATTTTGAATCCATATCTTCTCACTCCAAAGAGAGTGTGACCTTTCCCCCTTATGCCAACAAGATGATGGAGAGGAGGCCAAATGGAAAGGAGGACAAAAAGGCAAGTTTTAACACGTATGAAAGCATCCTGATGTTTTAGTCTAAACTTAAGTTTTACTTTTTGACTCCATTCTATTTCAGCCCAGCCCAGCCCATCCCATTCCATTCCATACCATCCTATTTTATTCATTTCTATTTCATTCCATTCCACTAGCTTTTATTACATTCCTACAATGTTCAAAAACTGGCTGTATAAAGATGAAAAAAAATCTTTGCCCCTAAAGAAAGTACATTCTACATGAGGGGAGGAGGATGTAACCTGTACATTGATAATTAAACACAGAATATGCATAAAATACAGAATTTTTGGAGGGAAAGAAGGAAAACACCAACAACTAAGAATGATCCATAATTGTTTCATGTAGGAATTGACACTTGAGCCTTGAAAGGATCTAGAAATTCCAAGAGGTAGAGGTGAGAAGGGAACATCTTGCAACCATGGAGATAATATATGCAAAGGCATTTGGGGGGAGATATATGGATGTTCTATATATCCAACAATAATTAGGCCAGTGACCAGAATGTGGGATTTGCGAGGAGGAAGAATGTGAAAGAAGTCTCAAAAAATAGGTTAAGGCCATATTGTAAAGGGCTTTAAATACTACAGAGAGGAGTTTGAATTTTATCCTAGATTTAAAAGGGAGCCACTGAAGCTTCTTAAGTGACAGAGTGACATGGTCGGTCAGAACTGTGCTTTAAAAAGATCAATTTGGCAGCTATGCTGAGCCAGTACCCTTCTGACCATTCCTAAAGAATCAAGCTTGCACCTGATTGTGAAATACTCAGGGACTCTCAGAGGTGTTAACCAGTCTGATCAGAATATCTCTGTGCCACATGCTTTGACCGTGCTTAGGTTTTCCAGTCAATACATTGTGTCAATCCAGAAATAACATTCTCTCTCTCTCTCTCTCTCTCTCTCTCTCTCTCTCTCTCTCTCTCTGTCTCTGTCTCTCTCTGTCTCTGTCTCTCTTTCTCTCTGTCTCTGTCTCTGTCTCTTTCTCTGTCTCTCTCTCTCCCAAACACACACACACACACACACACACACACACACACACACACACCCTCTCAGTTCCTCAATCCCCTTGCAAAATGTCTCCCCAGAAAGGTGGAACATATCATTTTTCAGTTGGAATAAAGTGCTTAAAAATCATTCATGGATTTTATGGTGTTTGTTGAACACTTGTTCAATAATAAATGATTCCCATTATAAAATGAGCCACACCAATCCCCAATACTTCTTCATCTTTGAGTGGTGACAGCTGACCAATTGAATTAACATAAAACAGAGTCAACATATACAAAACTGGAATAGAACATCAGACAGACCCCAGACTGTGACAGGATGATGCTGGGGGCTCCTTAAATGGATGCTCTGATCCAGAACTCCTTGGCTACAAGCTGCTGATGGGAGCTCTGGGGGCAACTGTAACCCCGGGATAAATTGTGTCTACAAGGCTATGTAATAATGATTTTTCATGTTTGTAGCCTGACCACACCTGCAAAGAAAGGATGTTCATTAATCAGGATAAGCTGGAAGAATTATTAACCATTCTCTACCAGCTAACTCTCCTCTGGTTCCTACCTTATTCATTAGGGCCCTTCATTTGGTATCATGGGAATCATAGAATTTCAGAGTTGGGGAGGGGTGAGATGGGGATAGATCCCAGAGTCTATTTACCACAATCTACCTGAACAAGAATACCTTTTTTACCATATTCCAAAAATGGTCACTCAGCCTTTGTTTGAAGACTTCCAAGGAGGGGAAAACCACTACCTTTATTTCTTATTCTTAAATTTTATTTTTAATTTATGGAATAAAACAAAAATTTCCATAGCATAGTAAAATAAAAAATATGATAGCACATGAAATTGCAAATCTACTACGCACAACTTGCTATTCCTTTCAAATATACAACAAACTTATGTAAATCTCTTTTTTCTTCTCTCCCTCTCTCCCACCCAAGAGATAGCTAGCATACATACATCCATACATATTTATGTAGAAATATATAATTACTCTATACATCTATTTATCAGTTCTTCCTCTGGTTGCAGATAGCATCTTTATTCACACATACTTTATAGTTAATTTAATAAATTAATAAATTTAATAAATCCACTACCTTTCAAAGCAGCCAATTACATTTTGAATCAGCTTTAATTTCTCTTTCTTTACATCAAACCCAAATTTGCTTTCTTCTAACTTTCATACATCCCTTCGATTTCTGCCCTGTGGGGACTAGTGGAACAAGTCTAATTTGCCTTTCACATATAGCTGTTAAAACTGTTTGAATAGAGTAATGATGTCCCCTCCCCATTCCCTCTACCCCCAACCAATCTTCACTTTTGTAGTCTGAAAATTAATTGCTTCAAATGGACCATATATGGCATGGTATGAGGCTCACATGGTATGATATCACCTGCTAGTCAGTCTCAGTTTGTCTTATGATCAGTGCCACAACATCTTGAGTTAGTAAAAATAATAGTGAGAGTGCTAACACATGGGAAGCACTTTCTCAATCTCATCTGAGACAGAGATTCCATGTGAGTTTCTCTTCACCTCTGTCTCTAGGAATCTTTGGTTTCCTTCAGCATTCAGCTCAAATACTATCTTATACACAGAGCCTTTTGTTTTTTGATTCCCTCAATGCCAGTTCTGTCCCTTCCCCAAAATACCCTGTGTTCATATTCTGTGTATATATGTGTAAGAAACATAATATCTTACCAAGAACTCCATTGACTCACAGATGGATGCAGGAAAGATTTATTTTACATTCTTGCAAGAATGAGTAGACATACCTTTGAAACTTCAAAGGCAGCATTTTATTTCCTATCCTGAAGCACAAGTCTCTCCCCTGATTCCCCATTAATTGGATGTTATAGGATATGAATCTCCACCCCTCGTTGCATAGCCAGTCCCTGGTCCCAAGGAGCTTACATCCTAAAAGGGGAAAGGTAACAAACAGAGGAAGGCTAAGGGCAAAAACCAAAAGATTCTTTTCAAATCTCAGATCACCAATCCTTATTACAAAAGTCAGTCCCTGCCTCCAATTAAGTTATATTCTTTTGGGGGAAGATAATCTCCACCCTTGATTATACTCTGATGTCCTTGTGAGTTTCAGTTTTCTAATTTATATCATTTATCCAATTTCATTTTCATAACTGTGGAAACCAAATGCAATCCATTTCTCACATATTATATATATATACACACACATGTGTGTATATATATATATATATATAATATAAGCTTATATGTGTATATATTTATTGTTGCCCTGGTTAGAATGTAAACTCAGTGAGGACAGGGACTGTTTTCCCTTTTGGTCTTTATGCCCTCCATGATTAACAAAGCATCTGACCTAAAAATACTTGCTAATTAATTGATTCATTAGAATAGAGTTAGGGCTCCCTAGGAAGGGCTCACATATCCTTGTCAGGCAACTAGGTCCCCAGGCTATTATCTTAAGTTTGTGGTTTTCTCAAAACCACACTTTTTTTGGTTTTGAGAATTCCCCGATTCTTCGTTTGGTTAAGGCTTCTATTGATCACTTAATTGATCTGTGGAATCTTAACCTTCCTTCACCTCTCACATTCTGAAAACCTACTGGTCAATGGTACCCTAGGATATAGGGTTGAAACCTTGAAACTGACTTCTACTCTGTGGAAACCCAACTTTTCAATATTTCTTACAATGTAAAATAAGTAATAATAATAGTAAAATAAAGTTCTCTCTCTTTATATATGTGTGTGTATACATATACATATATATATACACACACAAACATATATTTCTTTAAAGTTTGCAAAGCACTCCACAAGGATCAGTTTGTTTGACCCTCACCAGAATCCTGAGAGATAGATGCTATTTTTATTTCCATTTCACAGATGAGGAAACTGAAGCAGAAAAAAAAGTTAATTTATGCAGGGTCCCATAATCAGTATCTGAGGCTGGATTTGAACTCAGATCTTCTGATTCCAGGGCCAGTGCTATGGGCACTGCCCCTGTGTGTAAGTATAAGCCAGACAATAGAAGTCTTTAAATGCCAGACTAAGGTTAGTACATTCTATTTTGCCCTAAAATCCATAGGGAGCCATTGTTACTGTTAAGAGAACTGGATATGACTCAAAGGACCTCATTTAACTTTTAATTCTTTTTACAACCTGACCTCAATTTGTCTTTCCAAACTTATTATTCATTACTCTCTCTGCTGCATCCTTCTCTGTTCTTCATATGATATTCCATCTCCCATCTCTAAGCCTGGACATCCTCCACTCCTTCCTTACCTATACTTCATAGAATTCCTTTATTTTCTTCCTTCAAGGCAAACTCAAGCAATATCTTCAGAATAAAGACTTTCCTGATCTCTCTTTTACCCAACTGCTAGATTCTTACCTTTTTAACTACATTGTACTTTTAATATTCATTCTCTCTCTATATATATACACACATTATTTTTCCTGATAAATTCTAAACTCCTTGTTGTCAAGTATTGTTTCATTCTTTGTATTTGTATCCTTATTGCCTAAGTAAAATAAAATGCTTGCTGATTGAATGACTGATATGGGTTCAAAATTTATAATGTGAGCATACTACCCATGACCTTGGGCTTCACTTCCCTGGATCTTAGTTTCTTCACATACACAATGAAGGAGGTTGATATAGATGACCTAGTAAGTTTTTGAAGCTCATATCTATGAATCCATGATCTTTGAGGGTGTACGTGACAGTCAGAATGATGTTTTAGTGATAAGGTGCAGCTTCTAGGAGAAATATTGCAGTAATCCTGAAGCCCCCAGACTTTAGGAGTGCTGTTGTTCAAACAATGTTTGTCAATGATCCTAAAGTCTCTTGGTCTTAGGAATACTACCGTATAGATGTACAAATATTGCTGACTGCCAGATAACAATCTGTTGGTCAGCGATGTTAGAAATAGACTCGACACTGATAATCAGATATCAGGGAAAAATTATCAAAGAAAAATTTTAAGGAATCGTCTTAACATTTCTGGCCAGAAACGGGCTCCACTCCTTGTCAGGAAGAGGGATTGCTGAACAAATGAGAGAAGCTTTATACTTACTAGTATGGCGCAGCCCCTCCCTTCAGAGAACGGATTGGTCTGTTTCTTCTGGATTACAATCTTTCTGACATGCCTATTACATATTTCCCCTTAATATGCATAAAACATGTTCCCCCTCCCCATGTTCAAAAATGGAAAACTCCTCCTATGAGGTGTGTTGTTTAATATTCAATTAGCCTATTAAGCAAGCACAGTAGTGATTTGGTCAATCATTGACCCTAACTAGTTTGGGCTGGATGGGCTATTATCTTAAGTTTGTGGTTTTCTCAAAATCCCAAAACTCTTTCTGATTGGCTGAATCCACCCATGCCTTCCTAGCCCTCCAATTCCTTGTTTGTTCAATACTTGTATTGATCACTTAATTGTTCTGTGGGATTTAAACCTTTCTTAACCTCTCATATTCTGAAAACCTCTTGGTCAGTGGTACCCACTATCCCACACTACCTCAAAACTTGCAACAGTGTGGAAACCCAACTTTTCAGCACTTCTCACAGCCACGACAGGGTTTCTAAGACAAATGGTGAGGTACATAGGAGACTACTCCCCAACCCCACCTCAAAACCATAAAACTTAATATTGAGGTGTGTACTGGATCACTCTTCAATTCTACTTTGTAAGCCATAAAATTAGCCTATCAGTGACATATAGATCAGATCTCTCTGTCGTTTCCTATAAATTTATCTTCTTGCTCCTGGTTCTTTGCTAAATCCTTTTGGAACTTAGCCCACTTCAATTGGTGGTACAATTAGAACAAACTTTGCCCTTTGACTTGGAGATGGGTTCAAGCCTGCAAATTCTTTTGAGATACCTTGCAACACTGATCTGCAACCCCAAGCTTTTGGGGTCTCTTTTCAACCTCAACATTAGGAATATCTATTTGGCATCTGTAAAGAGAATAAACTAGAGAAGAGAAAGACTAGAATGAGAGAGTTTAATTTAGACTATTGCAATAATTCTGGTGAGAGATAATGAGGATCTGAATTAGGGTAGAGGTTAGACCATTGAGAAATTTGGACTTTGTTCTAGAGGCATTAAGAAGCTTTTTGATGGTGATGGTTCTTTTTTTTTTTATTAAAAGCTTTTTATTTACAAAACACGAGTGATTTTTCTACATTGACCTTTGCAAAAACTTTTTTTTTGTTCCAAGCTTTTCCCCTTCTTCCCCCCACCCCCACCCCTAGATGACAGGTAATCTAATACAAGCTAAATATGTTAAATTATATGACAAATCTAATATATGTATACATATCTATACAGTTATCTTACTGCACAAGAAACATCAGATCTAGAAAGAGAGAAAAAAAACAATCTAAGAAGGAAAACAAAATGCATGGAAATATTCACAGAAATCGTTAAAATGCTGTGTTGTGGTTCACACTCAGTTCCCTCAGGCCTCTCTCTGGATGTATATGACTCTCTTCATCGCTGAACAATAGGAACTGGTTTGAATCACATCATTGTTGAAGAGAACCATGTCCATCAGAATTGATCATCATATAGTCTTGTTGTTGCTGTGAATAATGATCTCCTGGTTCTGCTTGTTTCACTCAGCATCAGTTCATGCAAGTCTCTCCAGGCTTCTCTGAAATCATCCTGCTGGTTGTTTCTTACAGAACAATAATATTCCATAACATTCATATACCATAATTTATTCAGCCATTCTTCAGTTGATGAGCATCCTTTCAGTTTCCAGTTTCTTGCCACTACAAAAAGGGCTGCCACAAACATTTTTGCACATGTGGGTCCCTTTCCCTCCTTTAAAATCTCTTTGGGATATAGGCCCAGTAGAAACACTGCTGGGTCAAAAGGTATGCACAGTTTGATAGCTTTTTGAGCTTAGTTCCAAATTGCTCTCCAGAATGGTTGGATCCGTTCACAATTCCACCAACAATGTATCAGTGTCCCAGTTTTCCCTCATCCTCTCCAACATTCATCATTATCTTTTCCTGTCATCTTAGCCAATCTGACAGGTGTGTAGTGGTATCTCAGAGTTGTTTTAATTTGCATTTCTCTGATCAATAGTGATTTGGAGCACCTTTTCATGTGACTAGAAATAGTTTCAATTTCTTCATCTGAAAATTGTCTGTTCATATCTTTTGACCATTTATCAATTGGAGAATGGCTTGGATTCTTATATATTTGATTCAATTCTCTATATATTTTAGAAATGAGGCCTTTATCAGAACCTTTGAATGTAAAAATAGTTTCCCAGTTTATTGCTACCCTTCTAATCTTGTCTGCATTCATTTTGTTTGCACAAAAAATTTTTAACTTGATATAGTCAAACGTCTATTTTGTGATTAATGATGATCTCTAGTTCTTCTTTGGTCACAAATTGATGGTGGTGGTTTTTGAATCATTTCAGTTATGTCCGATTCTGTGATCCTATTTGGGGTTTTGTTGGCTCTGAGATTAAGATAGTTTGTCATGTCCTTTCTGAGCTCATTTTACAGATAAGGAAACTATGGCAAATAGGGTTAAGTGACTTGCCCAAGGTCACACAACTAGTAAGATTCAAAGATTAATTTTCCTCATACCAATCTCACTGTTCTATTTATTGTCCCACCTACCTGTCCAGTAAGGAACTATGGAAGGTTATCAGAATTATGTTTTAAAGGATATTTGAAGAGTCTGTGCAGAATTGGAAAGATAGAGATTGGAAATGGGAAGATTAGTTGAAAAAGGTAATTATATGCATGTAGAAATAGAAGATTGAGCCTGAATGGTAGCAAAGAGCAGAGAGGGGTAGGGGAACAGTACATCTCAGAATCCAGGAGACCTCCTCTCTCAGGAAGCCCTCCTCTTTCCTCCCCACAGGACATATGGTCTTCAATTACAAAGAATGAGCTTTGTGCAGTTTACCATGTGTTGAGTTTAATATTCAGCAAATCCACCAACTTCACCGTAATGTTTTCTCATCCCTTGCTCAGTCTGATTACTCATGAAGCATATGTTATGGGATGACTGTCACATTTTTTTAACTTTAAAAATAAAGTTCTCTGGGGAGCACAGAGCTGCAGCTAAATTAATTATCTGGCTGGCTAATAAGTCCACCGCAGCACTGGGCCAGAGGGATTTTCAGATTATTTTGGGATGCTTCAGTCTTTGTCTTCAAGAAGGCTGCAGGGAAGGGTTTAGTTGTTTAATTTGTCCATACGGGAAGGAAATTAGTGACAGGTTGAATTTGGTCATATTCAGGAAAAAATTGTTATATATCCTGAGTTGTGAAAAATAACAAAATCAAGAGAGATTTCATCAGAACAGAGATTAGAAATCAGTACAATGCAATGGAAAGACATTTGAAGTCAGAAGATCTGGGTTCAAAGCCTGCTTCTATCACTTATTGCCTATGCAGATGACCTTTTCAGTTTCTTCTTCTGTAAAATGGGAGATCTGAACCAGATGCTATCTAAAGTCCTATTCAGATTGAAATATATGATCCTTATGTTCCTCAAGTAGGCACAAAGTTAAATGGCTTTTCAGATCATGATTTTAATTGAACAAAAACCTATTATGTGAAAAAACACTATAATCAACATTGAGAAGAATGCAACAATATAAAAGGTATAGTTTCTGTCCTCAGGATACTTAAGATACATGGGGGAGAGGATATAATATGTATCCAGAGAAATATAATGGAGGGTAGAGTTTAAGGGGACAAAGAGGAAAGAGAAGAGGAGGAGTGAAGGGATAAACATTAAGTACTTACTGTTAAATGCCAGGCTCTGTGTTAAGTGCTTTTTTACAAATATTATCTCTTTTGATCCTCACAATAATTTGGGGAAGTAGGTGCTATTGTTATCCTCATTTTACAGCTGAAAAAAACAGACAAATAGAGGTTAAATGACTCACCCAGATTCGTACTCTTTATAAGCATGTTTAAGACTGGATTTGAACTTGGGGAGGGAGAGAAAGGGAGAAAGAGAGAGAAAGAAAAAAAAAAGAGAAGGAAGGAAGGGAGGACATAGAAATAGAAATAGGTGGAGAAAAAGATAGAGACAAAGAGATAAAAAGAGGCAGAGATATAGAGAAACAAAAGCAGAGGAAGCGGAGAAAAGAGATTGGGAGAATCTCTTGATTGAGGAGAGAGAATTCACTTTAAGCTAGGGAAATTTAAAAAAAACCCTCAAAGACAGCGATCAAAAGAAATGGTGAGATAGCAAAACAGGTAGAGAAAGAAAGAGATGGAAAAAACATAGGCAAAACGATTGGGAGAATTATAAGAAATTTGAAGAGAGAATTCACTTAAACTGGTGACTTTTTTTTAAAGCCCAAAGTCAGAGATAGACAAGGACAGAGATAAAAAGAAATGGAGAGATAAAGAAGCAGAGGCAGAGTAAGAGACAGAAAAAGATACAGATAAAGAGATTGAATTATAAGAAATTTGAAGAGAGAGAATTCACTTTAAACTAGAGAAATTTAAAAAAAACCCTCAAAGATAGAGACAGACAGAAATTAAAAGAGATAAAGACATAAAGAATAGAAGCAGAGAAAGAAAGAGATATAGACAAACTGGGAAAATTATAGAAAAAATTGAGGAGAGATAATTCATTTTAAGCTGGAGAAATTAAAAATAACTCAAAGACAGAGACAAAGACAGATCAAAAGAGGTAAAGAGATAAAGAATGGAAGCAGAGAAAGAAAGATAAAAAAAATTTGAGGAGAGAATTCATTTTAAACTGGGGGCTTTTTTAAAAAGCTTCATAAGAGAGGGTCTAGGCTTTGAAGGATGAATATTTAAAAATTTTTATTTTAAATGTGTATTGCTAACTTTAGTTATTTTATCATCCTTAGGTTATTTTGTAGCTACTTTGCATTCAGTGTATACCTACAAATATTTGTGTTATCCCATCCCCCTACTCTCTCAGATGGTCATCTTAAAGGAGGAATTATTTCACTCTTGTGTTCTTATCCTTTTATCTAACATAAAGTCAGACACACAGATGGTGCTTAATGCATGTTTGTTGAATGAATGATTGAATATATCCTTCTTCCTATTACTTGTCCAGCCAGCCCTTATGACAAAACTAGCCAATTCATGCAACGTATCCTGCCCATAGTATACCCACCTCTGAGCCCTGGAGACCATGAAAAAAATCTTGGTAAATCTCCCTTACCTCACCTGGCACATGTGGTGAGTGGTGGAGGATTTCACAGTTATTCCCAGGAACTGACCTATCATTTCCCCTACCAATGTTTTCCCTTACTGAAAGGTCCACTTCCAAGACAGAGGGGTAGTTGGCTCCCTACTTTTTTAGATTTGTGGCCAAGATGACCTTTCCTTGAGCAGTTCTTAAACAAGCCCGGTAAAAAAAAAAGGGGGGGGCAGAAAGAGGGCATCAGAAAAGCTCCCCCCAAGCCCCAAAATTTTCTTAATTGTTATTATCTCTATGCTTTTGCACTGACTGCTGCCCCTTCTTATAATGGTCTCTTTGCACCTCTTGATCCCTAAAGAAAAGAGCTGTTCCTGAGCCTTCCCCACAAAAGTTGCCTTCCACCTACTCCATATATTGTGTTTTCTTCATGTAGTCTCTCCCATTAGACTGGACTCCTTAAGAGCAAGGACTTTATTTTTATTTTGTTTGTATTTTTTTGCAGTCTAAGCACTTAACACAGCTCCTGGTACTTAACAGAAACTTAATAAATACTTGTTTATTTATTGATTGTTTGAGCTTTTCTGGGATCAAGGTTGGTCATCATAATTATAAAATGTTCAATTCCTTTTTTTTTTTTGATGTATCCTAAAGAAAGAGGATGTCAAAAAGGATGAAATGAGAGAGAGAACATTCAAAGAACATAGGATGCTTTGTGCTGATGCCCTGCTATGGGAGAAGGAGGAACATAATTGGTTTAGGTAAAGGGGTGTGTTGGAGTCAGCTTGAATTAGATCAAGAGAGCCTCCTTATTACATTTTCAGTGTGAACATTTACACCTCAGAAATCAGCATCTGCTACAAGTTAGGGTTTATATATTGTTTTGTTGATTGTCTAGATTTAAGAAAAGATGGAAAAAATGTTAATAATGCAGATTTAACTTGAAAGTGTGTCCTGAATACATTTTTTTTTCCTCCAAGAAAGCCAGTTGTTAAATATTTACCAGCACACTCCCAGTACATGGGGCTTGAAGCTGCATTTCTAGTTTGGAAACAGCTAAGAATACACAGAAGAGCAGTTTGAGATAAGACTGCCAAGTGTAACCTAGATCTACAGCTGGAAAGGTCTTCAGAGACCATGGAGTTCAACTTCCTCATTTGACAGGTGGGGAAACAGGCCCATAGAGGTGAAGATACTGACTCAAACTATTAAGTAGGAGATCTAGGAATTGAAACCAGGTCCTCTGGCTATAAAACCAGTGCTTTCTCCACTAAACCACAGGTGGATGAACTGATTGATATTTGCATATTCTGAATCTATGACACACACGAATAAATTATCTTGGCAATTCAATTCACTGATTCAAGTGCCAGCAAATCTTCAGGAGCTGCTGGGGTTTTTTTGTTTGTCTGTTTGTTTGTTTTGGTTTTTTTTTTTGTTGTTGTTTTTTTTTTTTTTTGGTGGGTGTGGGGGATGTGTTTTATAATTGCACACATTTCCTGCAGAAAGTTCTGTGCCTTCCTGTTCCTACTCAATGGGAAAATGGTGAAGGTATAATGTGGGTGTCTACATGAAGTCCCAGGAATGGATCAGTGTAAAACATTGAGAAGTTCACATGCTTTCTGGAACAAAGGGTTATTTACTTATCTAGGAGATTATGGACATCCTGAGGACAGGGGAGTTAGGAGATAGGAAGTAAAAGCTGGGAAACTGGGCAGCATTTGGCCATAAAGAGACCTGGGATTCTTAAAGGAAACACCCTGGCATGGAGGGATGAGTACTTAGGTAAGGAAGGTGGGGTTTATAAAGGGGTCCCAGGCACATGGAGGTTTACAGCAAATTCCTTTCATTCTCCTCCCCCATGGAAGGTGCTATAATCATTTGTGGGATGAGGGGAAGTGAACATGTAAATCTCCCCAAATGTTCCATGGTGATATGGTGGTTCTTCTGTAGCAAGAAGGCATAGAAGTTTTGCCTTGACCTACTTTACTGGGAGTCATGTGCTGTGCTCCTAAGATTCACTCAGAGGAGAAAAATAAAAATCTTTTATTCATTTGCTTCTTTTTGAAAAAAAAAATGTCTCTCTTTTTTTTTTTTTTGGTTTTGCCTAGATAATGTCTGAAAGTATCTTGGAGGTCATCGAGTCTAACTCTTTCCCTTTATTTATTTGATTTTGGAGATAATGGGGTCAAGGGACTTCCCCAGGATCACACAGCTAGCAAGTGTCTAAGGTAAGATTTGAACTCAGTCCTCCTTACTGGAGCTGATGCCCTACCTACTGTGCCACCTTGATGCCCCACTTCCTTTTAAAAAGAAGAAACTGCAAAGGATCTGATAAAAGCCTCATTTCTAAAATACATAGAGAATTGACTCATATTTATAAGAATTCAATTCATTCTCCAATTGATAAATAGTCAAAGGATATGAACAGACAATTTTCAGATAAAGAAATTGAAACCATCTCTAGATATATGAAAAGGCACTTCAAATCACTATTGATCAGAGAAATGCAAATTAAGACAACTCTGAAATACCACTACATACCTGTCAGATTGGCTAAGATGACAGGAAAAGATAATGATGAATGTTGGAGAGGATGAGGGAAAACTGGAACACTGATACATTGTTGGTGGAATTGTGAATGGATCCAACCATTCTGGAGAGCAATTTGGAACTAAGCTCAAAAAGCTATCAAACTGTGCATACCTTTTGACCCAGCAGTGTTTCTACTGGGCTTAAAGGAAGGAAAGGGACCCACATGTGCAAACATGTTTGTGGCAGCCCTTTTCGTAGTGTCAAGAAACTGGAAACTGAGTGGATGCCTATTAGTTAGAGGATGGCTGAATAAATTATGGTATATGAATGTTATGGAATATTATTGTTCTGTAAGAAATGATCAGCAGGATGATTTCATAGAGGCCTGGAGAGACTTGCATGAACTGATGCTGAGTGAAGTGAGTAGAACCAGGAGATCATCATACATGGCAACAACAAGACTATACGATGATCAATTCTGATAGACGTGGCTCTCCTTAACAATGAAATGATTCAAAGCAGTTCCAATTGTTCAGTGATGAATAATACCATCTACACCCAGAGAGAGGACTATGGGAACTGAGTGTATTCCACAAAATAGCATATTCACTCTTTCTGTTCTTGTTTGCTTGCATTTGGCTTTCTTTCTCAGGTTTTTTTTTTTTTCCTTCTTGATCCGATTTTTCTTGTGCAGCAAGATAACTATATAAATATGTATACATATATTGGATTTAACATGTATTTTTAACATATTTAATAAGTATTGGATTGCCTGCTATCTAGGGGAGGTGGTAGGGAGAAGGAAGAGAAAATTTGGAACAGAAGGTTTTGCAAGGATCTGTGTTGAAAAATTGTAAATAAAAAGCTTTAAGAAAAAAATTAAGAAAAAATAAAAGAAGAAAGAAAAAAATGAAAAGAAGAAACTGAGGTCCATGGAGGGGCTATTTTCCCTTTCCCAGGACCCCTAGGCAATCATAACAAAAATAGAATTCATATTCAACTCCTTAGAATATAAATTCAGCATTCATTTCACTCTATCACATTGTCTCCCAAGGGATGATTGTTTGTGTGACCCTGGCCAGGTCATTTCATCTGTCCAGACCTCATCTTAAAGGACAGATTCTGCCTCATTTTTGCCCTTGCATCTCCGATGGTATTACAAGATTTAGCATACAGTTGGTGTTTAATAAATGCTTTTGGATTGAATGGTGGCTTTCAATTTTGAGATCTAGGTAGGATTCTTGGGCAAGAAAGTCATTCTACTTCCTGGACTTCAGTTTTCTTAACTAAAAATGCATAAAAATAAAGTCTCTGAGATCTATTGTCTCTGGATTTATGACTTAAGATCTTTAAGCGAGTTATTCTATCTCTCTGGGTGGACCTCAGTTTCCCCTTCTGTAAAACAAGACGTTTGGACTTCAGCTCTAGATATATCATGTTTCATTTTCTTTATCTATCAAATGATAGGGCTGATGTTCCCAGCTCTGACATTCTAGTACTCATGTTCCAGAGTTGGAAACATTGTTTCTTAACTAAAAATGCATTAAACAAAAGGTCTCCGAGATCTATTGTCTCTTGATTTATAACTTTTGATCTTTGAGTAAGTTATTCAATCTCTCTGGGTGGACCTCAGTTTCCCCTTCTGTAAAACGAGAAGTTTGGACTTCAGCTCCAAGTATATCGTGTTTCATTTTCCTTGTCTATCAAATGATAGGGCTGACATTCTAGGACTCGTGTTCCAGAGTTGGAAACATAATTAAAATTAAAAAGTGCAGGACCTTGAACACAGTAGGTGTTGCCTAACAAATGTTTCTTGGATGAAATGAAATGGAATTAAAAAAGGTCCATTTTCCTTTCAGCCTAACAGGGAAGCTGTTATTAATGTTTATCAGGTCTGCATCTCCAGAGAAGATGGCAGCTTTCTGTGACTGGAGCTTACTTGGAGATGGGCTCTTGTTTCACAAGGAGGCAGAGATGGACCAGAAATGGTCATTTCCCATTAGTGGAGATGAATTTTTCAGTGATTGGGGTCTTTAAAGGGCATCACTGTCCCTGTAAAAAAAAAATGCCCACTGATGTGGGAATTTGCCAATTACTGGAGATGATATGTCCCTTCTGCAGGCATTATTAATGTCAGTGTTACCTTGTGACACCAGACATCCGCTGACATCCTGCCCGCTGGGCTTCAGATGAAAAGCAGGCGGATGTGTTAACACCACAGATCATTCTTCGGTCCCACAGGTGTCTCTTTCAGCCACTGCAAATTGAGGGATGATACAGTGCTTGTGCCAACCGTGTCAATTGTAATTTGGATTTTAAGATGTGTCGGTTTCATAATTCAAGTAACTTCACTGGAGAGGTCAGGCAGGTCCCAGAAAGAAGTCACAAGAAGTAAAAAAATGCTCCCTAAGTACTGGGAGGGAGGGAGGAATTAAGCACCTACTATGTGTTAAGCAGAGTGCCAAGTGGTGGTATTTTTGTCTGTTAATTTGGTTTTTTACAAATATTATTTCACTTGTTTCATCCCTGGGAAATAAGTACTATTGTTTTTCCAGTTGGGGAAACTGAGGCAAACAGTGGTTATGTCCAGAAGAACTAAAACAGGGACTGGTGTTGATACTGGTGATTGATCCATCAGTCACTTAATGAACAAGAACTGACCCAGCGTTCACTCTGTGACTCCTTGGAGGATCATGAAGAATGAATGGATAAGTATTTATTAAGTTCTTATTATGTGGCAAACACAGTGTCATATGCACAGATTTAGGCTCAGATATTTGGATTTTGATCTCACTTAATCCAACCATCTCATGTTAGAGATGAGGAAACTGAGTTTCAGAGAAGGAAAAATGGCTTCAACAACCTCATCATCAAGAGGCAATGTGGTACAGTGGATAGTTTCCAAGCCTGGAAGTTCTGGGTTTAAGTCTTATCTCTGACACAAAAAGCTTATGTGACTTTGGTAAGTGTTATATAATGTTAGCCATTAGCTATCATTATTATTCTTACTTCTCCCTGAGCACAGAGGTAAGGATCTGAGATTATTAAATCAAACCAAAAGGAAGATACATTTAGCCTTTTCTAACTGTTCTCTCTCCCTTTCTTCATTCTCTAGGAAGAAAAGTAGCATAGGGTCACAAGACTCTAGAGCTAAAAGGGTCAATCAGGCTACACGTGTTTATGAAAATAAAAAAATCCTCATGAAAATGAGGATGAGGAAACAGATTTAAGAGGACATTATGAGATAGATAAATTTGAACCCAGGAGCTCTGAGTCCAGAGCTGTTATGTGCCTCAGGGGAAAATAGATCCCCAAGCCCATCTTTGCACCCAAAGCCAACCCTGGAACACACTTCCACAAATGCATAGAACATGCAGAAAGTAGACATGTATATAGATAAAAATGGAGTCAATCACATGGGGGATATATAAACACACACATATATACATACATATTCATATGTATATATATATATATATATATATATGTTTACCTACCCATATAGTCACATATACATATACAAGTAAACATACACACATTCACATATATACAAGCATATATAGTCACAATACACATATAAACACTTAATATATACATATATAATCACATGTACATGTATGCAATATAGTTACACATATTCTTACATATATGCATATATGCACATACAATAATCACATACATACAGATAAATTCATATATTTATACAAACACATTTTCATTGTGCACAATATACAATACATACATGCACACGTATGTCACAAATATACACACATAAGCACATGTACAAATATTTTAATTATAATACAATGCAATATATACACACATGTACATGTACATACACACACATACACATAATCTCCAGGGTCTCCATTGCTTAGAGGGTAAATTCATGCTTCTGTTTCTTGAGAGATACTAATGTCTTCTAGTTCTGTTATCACCCTCTTCTCTCTGGGAGGTCTCTCTACAGGGCTTCATTTTTTGTGGAGCCTGCAGCAGGGATCTGTGTCATGTTTCTGTCACTCCCTACTAGGTGCTATGTTTCTGCCATTCTCTCAATGGGTCTCAAAATTCTCTCATTCTATAGGTCTTCTGAACATTGACGGACATAGATCCCTACTAGCAACATCTCTGGTCTTCATCTCATTAGGGCTATCTGATTTCTGTATCAGCTATAATCTACTAAGATGTAGAGACTCACAAGCCTCTCTTTGATAAGGGCCTGCTAATAGTGCTTCAGTCAAAACTACAGGCTGTGAGCCATTGTATTTCAGGTAACAAAAGCCAAATAGAGTTCACTCAGGCTAAGATAAGGATAAAGAATTTTCTTTAAAGAAAATTTCTTTAAATTTAAAATCCCCCCCTCCCTCTCCCTCTCTGCCTCTCTCTTTCTCTGTCTCTCTCTTTTTGCTGAGGCAATTAGGTTTAAATGACTTTCCCAGGGTCACACAGCTAGGGAATGTTCAGTGTCTGAGACCAGATTTGAACTCAGGCCCTCCTGACTTCAGGGCTGGTGCTCTATCCACTGCTGCCCCTAATTTAAAATTTCTTTAAAGAATTTTCTGCTAACAACTGAGACGACAATCCTTCATCCTAGGCAACAAACTGATTCAAGATTAGGAATTCTTAATATTATAAATTGGCACAATGAATTTGAACTAGAAAGAAAAAAAAAGGAAGGAAGTGAGGTCACCTGATCCACATTCTTGCCCTGATTATTTATCTCTGTCAGCAACCTTTGGCTAGCCAAAAAACAACACCATCTCCATCTACCACCACCATCATATCTCTATGCTCTTTGATCATCACTGTATTTATTATCGTCATTATCACCAATACGGACGCCATTTTGAATACATTTCCCCTTTGTTTCCTCTCGGACTAAACTGTAAATGTCCCCAAGGGAGCCATGTTCCCATTCTGGGCACATTTTGTTTGGTATTGCTTTACACTAGTGAAATTCTTCATTATACCTTGAGAGACTCAAGGGGAAGAATCCCTTCAGAATCCCAAATTCATTTCCCCCTCATTTCTCTCTTTGAATCAAAGGATCCTCCCTTCTGCCTATTTTCAAAATTCTGGGAGCTTCCTTTTAACACTACCTTTATTGAATGAGAGATCGTTCTTTTTCCAATTTTCCATAAATATTATTCCTACCAAGTCTTCTTGCCCTAGAGTTAATCAATTCCCAGAGTCCCAGAAAGAAAAGTCCTGAGGTGGTTTAGATGCTAATTAAATTCCACAAATGTTTCTTAAACACCAGCTACACGCCGATGTTGCTGAATGTCATAGAAAGCAGTTGTGGAAGCATATCTAAAACCCCCCTTTTTAGATTCTCTACACATATTAAGAAATAATATTTCTACCTAAAGTCCATTCCAAAATTGGGAAAATCCTTTTGGAAATGTGGGTGATAGGTTTGGACAAAAGAATAAAAAAGCCTTTTCTCAGGTAAACGGATTAAAGGTGATAGCCACATTTAATTCTATAATCAAATTAAATTCCAGTTTATGTCATTGCATTCCCTCCTTGAAATGTTTTTTATTATTGATCTCCCTAAGGGTAGTCTCCTCTTTGCCTGCCCACCAGAAGTGATTGGCAGTCTAGTAATGAACCCACCCTGCTACACGGAAAAAGGATTAAGATGTTCTTGGAGAACAGTCCCTTTGTTTAACTTTAGCAGTGAAGGGTGTGTCGAGTAGTCTTGGAAGTGACTTGATTGCATAGTTTTGTAATGTTAACCCAGAATTATAATTTAAGATTTTTTTTTCCTTTGAAGATTCTCATAAAGGTTACCTGAAATCTTCCTCTTCCGGCTGTTGTTTGTCCTTTGTCCTTGAAGAGGACAATTATATCAGGGATATAATGTTATATCATGCAAGTGAATTTGATTTAAGTGAGGGAGGGCTGTCTAAGGTCACCTGCCTCACTTTCCCTTCCAGAGCCATTTGGGTCCAGTGGCCAGAGATAGATCAGGAGAGCAGGAGATGGACTTGGATGCAGTGGCAGACTTTGATTTTTTAAAAGCTAAGATCTTTAC
>JAJPUD010000011.1:922538-939463 GCA_023553655.1 Myrmecobius fasciatus | reverse complement strand
TCTCTGTCTCTGTCTCTGTCTCTCTGTCTCTGTCTCTCTCTCTCTCTGTGTCTCTCTCTGTCTCTCTCTGTCTCTGTCTCTCTGTCTCTGTCTCTCTGTCTCTCTGTCTCTCTCTGTCTCTCTCTGTCTCTCTCTGTCTCTCTCTGTCTCTCTCTCTCTCCCCTGAGGTTTGCCCAGGGTCATACAACTAGGAAGTGTTATCTGAGACCAGATTTGAAGTCAGGTCCTCCTGACTTCAGGGCTGGTGCTCTGTCCACTGTGCCACATAGCTGCCCCTAAGAGGTCTCATTTTGACTGAAGATTAGAGTTAGGGTTAAGATTAAGTTACCTGAAATTCATGGTGACCCAAAATAGTGGATGGCCTTGGAATCTTCCAAGTCTGACCAAGCTCCAAACACTCCATAGTGCTTCATGGCTTTCATAGCCATTGGAACAAAGTACACGTTTCAAGTAGGACCGACCCCTCACCTCAGCTCATTGATGGATTTGAGACTCCTCAGTTGCCCTCAATCTAGGTTAGCTCATCTTCAAAAATGGTTTCCTGAGATGTGGCACTATGCACGCTATAGCTTCTTGGAGCCACAGTTAAGATTTAGGTAGTACTTTGGATAGAACATAGAAATTATAGTCATGAAGACCTAAAATCAAATCCTATCTTAATTTTGCAAGTCATTTAACATACATATATACTCACACACATATATATTCCATTTTTGTATAGCTCTAATTGTTAGGAAGTGTTTCATTGAATTAAGGTTTATAAAATGTGCTCCTGCATAAGCTCCATTTGTTCCCAATCTGCTCTCTGGAGCCAAGAAGAAACAATCACTTCTAAATGACATATCTGCAAATACTGAAGTGTTGCATTAGACCAGGTGTGTTACATTTCACTTTCCCCTCAGGATGCTCTAGTACTCAGAAGAGCTTGGGAGGACGGGTCTCTCATCTCTGAATTGGCTCAAGCCCCTGCCTATTATGTCCTTCAAATTTACGGTTCCAAGTACTTCAATTCCATTATGACAGTCAGGCTAGCTTTTTGAGAGTAATATTTTCTTCACAGATACAGCAAAACAAACATATAAACATTGCTTCCCCCGCCCCCAACACCTGGGGTAGTGATGGTGGAGATCATGCTTCCCACAGTCTCTGGAGAAATTATGTTACACAAGGTCATGCAGCTGCCAGAATTTGTGTTAGGATTTGAATTCAGGTTTCTGTGATTCCAAGTCTTGAACTCTTAGTTCAATAACTTAGCCCAGTTCCTAAATAGCCTTAGTTTATGAAGTTCTAAGTTTCCTTGTCCCCATCTCCCACTAGCCTCTTGGGAGGAGGAGATATTATGAATTCAAGAGTTCTCATGGCTTCCCTGATGGCCTAGTTGCAATATCCAATCTGTAATCTGGGGCTCCAACGTCCCAACTCTATCCCCTGCACCTAAAACCCAAAAAAAGAGACAAAGGAAATGACCTAAACCTCAAGCCTATTTCCCAGGCACTTGGCCTAAAGGTAGCCCTCAGGCTTTTCCTGGACTTGACTGTATGACATCACCTCAGTGAATAAATAAGTCCTTCATCCCTGGATGCAGCCAGAAAAGAGAGTAATGGACTCAGTCAGGCAAATTTAAAGATAGACAGTTCCAGCTACAGGGCCAGTGGAAAGAGCTCACTCCCATTCTCACAGTGGTGGTGGTTGTCTTTTATAATGGAAGAGAACCCAAATGAAATCACTATGTCAGGGTCAACGTACAATGTGTCTGACTGTGGCTGATCAGCCCAATATGAGCTCAGAAGTTGAGCTTGAGCAGTCTATATGAATGTTTGTACTGGAGAGGTCTCTGAATTTGTGCATCTCACATGGTCAGACGATCATTCCTGCACTCCATGTCCCAGAAGTAGGTCCCTGGGGTCCAAGATCCCAGGCTATCTCACATTTGGGTTCCTCTATTGAGGGGATCTGAGCATACCACAAACTCCACTAGCTTAAAACATTTTGAGCCATCATGTTCCAAGTTCCTCTTCTTCAGGCTAGACATTGTGTTCTTCAAACAGTCCTTGATCTTGAAGTCTCTTACTAAACTGGTCAGTTAGTTCAATCAACAAGCATTTGTGAAGTGCTTACTATGCGTTAAACACTGGGAATATAGTTAGGAAATAGGAAAAATAGGAAATAGGAAAATAGGAAAAATAGGAAAAAATACTACTTACTCTCTTGGAACTTATATTTTAATGCAAAAGATCACATGTAAAAGGGAGCTGAAAGAGTAGGAGAAAGGCCTGGAGAGGAACGAGACATGGCTGGCCGAAGATCCCTCATTAAATGGAAATATTAGAAGAAGTGTTCCAATCAGATGTTGTTATTATTCATCTTGAACTTTGAGGATCTTCCCCTTCAGTCAGATGGAGGCAGCAGGGGTGAATACTTCCAATTGTGAATTCCAGGATTGGAGGAAGGTTCACTTAACTCTACTGAATTATGTGTTTAAATAATGGATGATTTGGGGGGCATGGGGTCGGGTCTGGGAAGCTCAGCAAATTCGAGCAGACATGTCTGCCATAGTATCAGAGTCTGTGATTTGTTTGGGCAAAGGGTGCACAGCTCTATCCCATAGATTCTTGACATGCTGAAGTAAATATCTTGGAAGAAGATCCCTGTGGCTTGGTACTATCTTAATGAAATCACTGCTTGTCTGCCTACTGGGACTTGGCTGAAATGAGACTCCTGATATTGCCATCGAGTTGTGGAAATGGATTTCTACCTAAGAACTTTGATTCCACTTGAGGGAGGATGTATCTGAGGACTGGCTATCTCCCTAACATTACAGACAGATGGATCTTTCCCACTCCCTATCTCCCAAATACACCAGTAACAGAAGAGGGAAAGCAAAGGCTAATTATTTGAGGGAATTCATTCTAAAAGATGTAACCAAGTAGATATTGGGATGGATTTGTATTTAGGAACACTGGGATTCAAAAACTGTCTCTAATATTTTATTAATTGCAGGACAAATCTAATGTCTACTGGATAGAGTTACTTTTGACCTAATGGAGGTAATGAATAAAAAACTCTTTGGAAATCTTAAAAGCATGATATGAATGACATTTTAAAATTTTTAAAAATTCATTTAGAAATCACTTCAGAGTAAATTCGCTCCAACCCATAATTGAGCAAAAGTCTCCACATTGCTGTCCCTCATATATTATATCTCCTACCTTTTGAGTGTTTGCACAAGTGGTTCCCTTATGTATGGAATATACATCTTGTACATCTTCCTCACCTCTGCCTTTGGGGACCCCTAGCCTTCTTTAAAGTTCATAATCAATCATGCCATAAGCATTTATTAAAAATATACCTCAACCTTGTGGATGAGGAAACAGAGTCTCAGGGAGGTGACATGACATGCCTAAAGTCACACAAGTAATAAGTGTCAGAGGCAGGATTTGAAATCATCTTCTGACTTTGGAAGAGTCTCTTCCACTGTACCATCCTACAGGCTCCCTGCAGAGAAATTATTGGGGATAGATTATTGTAGGATGACTCCTCAAAGGTTAGGAGTAGTGGAGGGATGATGGGGTAAAGGACTGTAGAATAGTTGTTAGTGATCCAGGAGGGGGTTAAATCAGGGGAGTTCTGATTTACTTCTGTTTTACTCCAGAAGGTGACACCAAGAACAGTGGTTAGGAATTATAAAGAATAAAAAACAAATAAACAAAGGAACAAGCAAACCTTTGAAGAATGATGTCCCAAGGTGACATGAGCTGCCTTGTGATTATCTTGTGAAGTAATAAATTTCACTCACCAAGAGTCTTCAAACAAAGACAAGAAGCCCTGACCACTTGTCCGAGATGTTGTGGACAGAAAACATAGGGTAGTGGAAAGAATCCTAGATTTGAAATCAGAGGACCTGGGTTCTTTGGTTTGCCCCTTATTTCCTTTGTGGTGCTGGGCACTCAGGTAGACAACAAGTATTTATTAAACTCTTGCTATGTGCCAGGTGCTAGGAATATAGACAAAAATATTAAACAATCCCTATATCAAGGAGCTTGTGGTCAAAACATACAAAGTGTTCCAAAGCCTTAGTGGGACTAAGACTTTTGTATGTAAAGTAATTTTTTCAGGACAGGAGTGTATTGCCAATTTAACTTCTCTGTGTTTCAGTTTCCCTCTTTGTAAAATAAATAGGTTGAGGTAGATGACCTAATAACTCTAAATTTGTATTCTCATGATTCTACGTCTAGGTTTGAGTTGAACTAGGTGATCCTTGAGATTCCTTCTAATGTGAAGATTCTTTGATTTGGTGAATTCTCTCCATTCTGATTTTTAATTCTACATTTTCCTCTGAGCCAGAGCACTATTATAGGCACACCAAGATATCTGCTGCCCACATTTCCAGACTGGCGCTAAAGTCTATTAAGATTTAAAGAAATTTAATGTTACGAGACAAGTGAGAGAAGGAATTTAGTTTAGTGAATTAAGAAAAAAAAAGTAATCAACTCTGGGCTTGTGGACATTGAAGAGCTATCAAAATTGTAGACTATTTTCATACTCCAATCCTCTCTCATTACAAAGCAATTAACTCTGGCCCCTGATTTTCAAGAATAAGAGTGTTTGAATTGTTGGCTTTCCTGAAACTCCATCTTCAAGATTTGGCTATTGGAGTTTGGCTTTTCCAAGGCCGATTGCATAACTAGGCAAGGACAGTTGGGCATTTTCCCCACAAGCTGAAATTTGGAGAGTACTGATAGCATTTTTATGCTTTTTAAACAGCTCAGAAACAACTTACTTTAGCATCTAGCTAGCAAGAATGATGACAAAATTGGAAGCTAAAAGATGATGAAGCGTCTAGTCCTGGATGGCTCCATCTCAGGTGAGTGCCCCGTGTCCTAGAGATCTGTCATAGCATGCTCTGAGGTCTATGTATTCCCCAGTCCTAAAGGATTTTTCTTTAAAAAAGATGATATGGAGGAAGAGAGAAGGATACTTTTCTTTTAAGTTTTCCAGTAGTACCAAAAAATGTTTATTATTGCTTTATCCAAGTCCATTCAGATGGATCGGACCTCAGGAACACCTGCTTCCAAATACTGATGTGCTACTTGTTTCCCCCTTCCTCCTTCCAAACAGCTGGGAGGGAGCTGAGGAGTATAATTGAAGGGTTTAGAAATGGTTTTTGTCCTCTGTTTTTCAGCTACATCAGGTTTCCTGGGGGCTCATTTGAAGGTATTGTGTCCAATCAATACCATCTCCAAAGCCGTTGCAAGATTTAGAAAATGCTTCTCGTGCCTTTGTTTCTAAATTCTGAGCTGCCTGTGAAACACACAACCCCAGCTCAATTCCTCCTCCATGTGACTGCTATTGTCCCCGTGAGCAGCTGTGGATCCCACATTTCCCCCCTTAGTCATCCCCTCCACCAAGTCCTGCTAGCCTTGGCTTCCAGAGTAAGGATAGATAGAAGATTATCTTTAGCAGGCAAGAAGGAAGCATGAAAGAATAAGGCCATTGGGCAAACCAGAGGCCTCTTTCCATTTTAACCAGGGAGACAAAGGCAGGTGCAATTTTTCCTGTACCTATGCATCCTGAAAAGACAAATTAGGTTGTCAAGGGATATGGATTCTGCCCTCAGTCTGCTTTGTGACCTTGAACATTGTTTCTTATTTTTATTTATTTATTTATTTTTTACAAGTTTCTTATTTCACTGGGTCTTGGTTCAGGGATAGGCTTTAACAGATTATTGTCTTTATTCCATGATTTAAGGCATATCAGAAAGACTTCTGATTAAATATTGTCCATAATAGTAAATAACAATGCCTGAAATTTCACCCATTTCTTTGAGTCTCTTAAATCCATCAATCAGTTAGTCAATCAACATTTATTAAATATCTTCTGTCATTTGTTGTGTTGGGTGCCATTGATACAGAGACAGAAACAAGACCTTACCTGCCTTCAACAGGAGAAAAGCAACAAATGCACAGATAAGCACATTTAAATAAATGCAAAGTTATTTGAAGGCACATTCACAACCAGGGGAAGGACTTTCTGTAGGAAGTGATGCTTGTGCTCAGCCTTGATGGGAGCTAGAGGCTCTGGGAGGCAAAGGGAAGAATACAGAACAGCCTGTATAAAGGAATGGAGATGAGAGAAAGAATACCATGTGTAAGCAGCAGCCAAGGATGTTCGCTAGGTTGCAGTGTCAAGTGAACAAAGAAGTAATGTGCACCAACCTGGAAAGATAGGTTAGAGTCAGATTGGGAAAGGTTTTAAAGGGCAAGTTGAATAGTTTGAATTTTATCCTAGAGGCAAGAGGGAGCCACAAGTATAATTGAGCAAAGGAGTGGAATGAGTTATTTTCTTGGCAACGGAAAACAGAATGATAAGTCATTTAAGTACTTACTGCTGGACAAATACTGTGCTAAGCACTAGGGATACAAATCAGAAAACAAGACAGTTCCTGCTGTCAGATCTCATGTTCTATTTAGATCATTCAGCTGAAAGAGAGACACAGTGGTCCTTAATGATTAATGGTGGAGGGAAAGGGCAGATAGCAAGACCTGATGAGCTTGTACGATCACTAGCAAGGTTGATGACAAAGTTCAGTGGTCCACTATCTTACAATGAGGGCTGTGGCTGATGATTCCCTCTTCCTCCAAGTATTGTGAGCATCTATATCCCTGCTTAAAAAAAAGATGCAGTGGGCCCAAGGGTCAGAGTAGATTAGGGCTCTAGGAGGCAATTAATTATGTATGGGAAGTGAGAGACAGGGAAATAGTCAGACTGGACCTTAGTTTGGGGATCCAAATGCCAAATAGAATGATGGCTTCCTTGAATAAATTAGGAATTTGGAAGGAAGAATGAATTTGAAGAGAAAGATAACGAGTTCTGATTTGGACATGTTGAATTTGAGATACTTATGGTGTCCGTTGATGGAGATGTCCATCTTGTAAGTGGAGATGATGGGCTAGAGTTCAGGAGTGAAAGGAGACTAAAATACAGATCTGAGACTTACTGAAGAGACATAATAATGATGATGATAATGATGATGATAATGATAACAGTAGCTAACATTTATATAGCAAACTTTAAAGTATAAAAAGTGCTGAATAAATATCTTATTTGATTCTTATAATAACATATAAAATTCTTATAATAATATATAATATAATAATTTTATATAATAATATATAATAATTATATATATAATATAATAATAATCTTGGGGGCTATTATTATCCCCATTTTACAGAGGAGAAAGATGAAGTTGAAAGACTTGGTCAGGGTCATACAACAAATTAAGACAGGATTTGAAGTGACTTCCTAACTCCAACACCAGGACTCTATAATTCTACCTAGCTACCTCTAATGATAACTGAATCTATGAGAGCTAATGAAATGTGTGTGGGAGAGAGAGAGAGAGAAAGAGAGGGGGGGGGGAGAAAGAGAGTTATTTCAAGAAAAGAAGTTTACAAACCTTGAAGAGTTATAGAAATATAAACAATGGTAGTAATGACAATAGTTATTATCATTATTATTATTGCTTCATAGCAGGTTGATGCGCTGAGTAGGAAGTTTGATGAGTTGTACTCTGGAGCTTCTCTTGGCTCTGAAATTCTAAGATCCTTTGATAATATGAGATAGTTTTCCATAAATTCTGGTTTCTCAGTGATAAATCACATCCAAAAAGTGGTCCAAGGAGGATGATGGATGGATGGCATAGAACACTCAGCTGCAGATGCAACTCGATGAGGAATCTCTTCTTAATCTTTCGTTCCGATCAGTAACATAATTGCTAGTCCAAAACCAAGCCATACTGCATGGTCCTGCAATAAATCCAGTATGCTGGCACTCTTTTATCCTGCCAAGAAAGAGTACTTGAAGAGATAAATTAGATCATCTGACATGATCTAATTTTAACATCCTGTGATGTTTCTTCCATTGAGATGAAGGAAGGACCACCAACTCCTGCACACTCTGAAACCAACTTATGCTTTAAACAGTCTATTTTCCAGAAAATTAAGATAAAAAAAAAAACATTCAAATCAAATTGGCTCTCTCCCATTCTCCCTAATAGTAGATGAATTTCCAGGGCTTTTTGTATGAAGGCTTAACAAACTCTTGAAAATGGAATCCTTGTTCTTCAATGCAGTTATGGCCAACAGTTTAATGAATGACTTGAAAGAAGTCTCTAGTGGTGTGCACCAGGGATCTACCCTGGGCCCTTATGACTTGGATAGTGGAGAGGGTGAAGTGCTAGACTTAGAGTAAGGAGACTTGGATTCAAATATAGCTCAAATAATTTTTGGCTATATCACCATTGTCAAGTCACTTTACTTCTCTGAGACTCAGTTTACTCATATGTAAAATTGAAATAATAAAACTTGTATTTCCTACCTCAAAACTTTGATATGAAAATGGGGGGAAGTGCCATGTAAATGTCAATTATTACTGTGCTTCTCAACTTCCTTTTTTTATTAAAGCCTTTTATTTTCAAAAACGTATGCATGGATAATTTTTCAACATTGACCCTTGCAAAACCTTGTGTTCCAAATTTTCCCCTCCTTCCTCCTACCTCCTCCCCTAGATGGTAAGTAATCCAATATATGTTAAACATGTTAAAATATATGTTAAATCCAATATACGAATACATATACTTATCAACTTTCCAGATAACTTGAATTGGGAGAAACACTTGGCACATAAAATGAGAGAATAAGAATCCAAAAAGACCTTGAAAATTTAAAATGATTCAATCTAATAATTGTATATTTTCACCATGTGTGATTTCACTGGTCTGGGGAAAGAACCATTCTTGACCAATTCATACCAGCACCAGTCCTCCAATCTTTAGTCTTCATTTTTTGGGCACTGAGAGATTAATGTAGAGTTACAAAGGTATCATGCTTCCAAGGCAGAGCTTGATTTTGGCTCTTTCTATCTCAGAGATCCCTACTATGTAACATTTCATTGGGTTGAAATTCAGGAATATACTGGTAAAATGTTCAACAATCAGCTCTCCCCTCCAAAAAAAAGGTATGTAGGACATACATTGCAGTTTTCACCTGTACTATTAGCATCTTCTCCCTCACTTTCTTAAGTCTAGACAATTAACAATGAATAATAATAAATTTTTGATTAATAGTTTGCCAAATTTCAAAGTGTAAATGCTCATACTGAAAAAAACAACAATTGACTCTTGGTATTATGTTCAAGTGGCCTCCAACACAGCTCTGGGCTGGATACAAGGTCACAGAATCATTCAGATGTCATCGTTTAACCCCTTCATTTTGTAGATGAGTAAACTGAGTCCCATTGAGGTTGAAACACTTGTCCAAGGTCACCTGGGTAGAAAATGTCAGTCCCCTGATTCCCAAGTGAGAGTACTTTTCACTAAGCCACATGATGTCCTAACCGTGGGTTCAAAACATCAGCCATATAAAGACAGACAACAGAATAACTAGATATAAGTTCTTATGGAAAAAAAATCTAGAGGGTTCTAGACACAGTATGAATTAAAAATGGGATATAGTCGCCCCAACAATGAATTCCACCCTAGACTGCGTTAAGAAAACTTTCTGCACAAAACAAAACAAGAATTACAAAAACACATCTAAAATATGTTCAGTTCTGAATGCCATATTTGAGCAAGGATCCTCATAAAGATAAGCTTAGCTAATGAATTGACCCTCATTCCCAATTTTGACTACAGAATGAATCCTAATTCCAGCCACAAACTGCCCTAATCTTGGTCACCTTCTCATAAGCGTTTGCTATTGACCAAAAATGGGACCGAGCAAATGGATAGTTCAGGGTAGTCCAGACTGATGGTTAGAATGATGATTTCAGACTTTTTCCTCACCAAGATGGGTCTGATGCATTCTTACTCTAACACAACCCATTTTCTCTTCTGTAGTATTTTTGATACTCATCCATTGCTTCAACTTGGATGGGACAAGGTAATCAGACTCGTGCTGTTATAGGGAAGTTAGTTAAAGAAGATACTCCAGACCAATAGCATCAAATTAAAATAGAAACAGGGCCCTTAACCACACTTGAGGGTTCTTCTAGATGGCATATTGACATGAAAACAATATTTTTAACATTATCTATGTTTAATTGTATTTTTATTTATTTTCTCTAATATTTACTAATTACATTTTAATCTGGTTCTGACCACATTCAAACAACAGCAAAAGGCCATTCTCTAATATTCTGAAAGAATAATTTGTAACATATCAGTTAATGAATAGTTATTATGCACTGACTATGTGTCAGGCACTGAACTAAGCACTGAAGAATACAAAGAAAGACAAAAAATTAGTTCCTGCCCTCTAGGAACTCACAGGTTAGTATTTCTCCCGCAGCTTTGACCATTTTCCTTTAAGCAGTCTATAGTATAGTCCAACTGAATGCTTATGGCCATACCTTTTATCTTTATAACTTACATTTATAACTTCACTTATGCTGATCCTCCTGCCTAGAACACCCTTCCTTCTATGTCTATGTCTACCTGATGGAATCTTTTAAGGTATAGCACAGATGCTATTTTTTTTTCATGAAATATTCCTTGGACTCTTTCCCCATCCTAAACCAGAAGAACCTCTCCTCCTTTCAGCTTCCATTTATGTGTTGTCTTCCCCTATTAGAATGTAAGCTCCTTGAGGACAGGAACTGACTATTTGGGCTGGTTTTTATATTTTCAATGCTTACCACAGTACCTGCTACATAATAGTAAATGCTTAATAGATGCTTGTTGCCTTCTTTGAAAGAGATATAGTTAGGGTTATGCTATTTTCTGAATTTTTTGGTCTATATTGTCTAGCAGTTAGGAAAGGACTTTCAACTTAGAATTTAGGAGATCACAGAAGTCTTTTTGAGGTATTACCTGCCAATGAAGAATTACAGCAAGTCAAGAACTATCAAAGACCTTACTTAGTCCTCAGCTCTCCAATTTCTGTATTTTATATTATTGTTTTAAAGTTTTCTTGTTGCCTTTCTCTTTCTTTCTTGATCAGAGTAAGTGATTTGGCCATCTGAGGCTGGATTTAAACTCAACTACTTCTGATCCCAGGGTCAGTGTTTTATCCATCAACCACCTAGATATCCCTGATACCTATTTTTTCAATATTACAGGCATTTTTGGGGAAAAAAAACTCTTCCTGTCTCCTATCCCCACCTCCAGTTAGTCTTTCCTTGTAAAAAAAAAGTTAAAGCCAACTGGTCCAGAGATCATGATTGACACCATATCCAACATTCTGCCCCAAAGGCCCTTTACTTCTCCAAAAGAAAGAGACACATTTCCTTATTTCTTCTCTAGACTCCAAATTAGTCATGATAGTCACACAGCTACTGTACTTGATGACATACACTATCCTTCTACCCATAAAATTGTACCCTACCTTTGATTAAAGTAGATTGTTATATTGCATCTTTTTTTCAGGATCAAAATTGCTCATTACAATTTCATAATGTTTGGTTTTGTTTTATTGTTCTATACATTTACGCTATGGTTAGCATGTGTACATACAGTTAATCCTCATTATTGCACATTTAATTTTCATAACTTCATGTAATTTTATTACTAGCCTCATTTCCACTTTTATGTTGGCAACCATGCATGCTAACAGTCATACATATTAGAAAAAAAAAAAGAAAAACACAATATGTGCAAGTTTGTAGAATGGCTGATATCCTTCACTGGTTTTATTAACCCTACTTTGTAAAGATCTCCCTGTGCATTTGTGCATATTTTCACTGTTTGTTTTTAAAACTCAAGTTTTGTAATGCAATTACACCCCCCAAACCTAGTGCAACTCCTTAGGACTCTAAACCCAAGTGTACAAAGTCAGCAATGTGGCTTAATAAAAATATAGATGTTAGAGATACTTTAGGCTAGAATGTCTGCAGCTACTCTTGGCCAGGAATTGGGTGTTAATCAATCTGTGAATTGTTATACTACTCCAAAAGGAGGAAAGGTATTTCCTTATGGCTTTCAACGCCATCCACCAGATATGAAGGAAGTTGGAAGTGATCTTGAAGTCACACCGTTCTCAGCATCTTCCAGCATCAGAGACTACAATCCTTTCTTGGTTTTCAGAGGCTGGACAAAGTAGTGAAGTTTACATCAGCCTATTATAGAGTACAATGTCCCTATATCACTATCTGACACAAAAGTAAGATTGGGTTTAAAATGTTTTAGTTTTGAAATTTTTATGTGCTATACAGCATTTATGGTAGTGTAGATTCTTGTGTTATGACAAGTGAATATTTTCTGAAATCAATGTTACTGGAGTTTTTTGTTGTTGTTGTTGAGATGAATACAAAAGATCCTAGAATTCTAGGGGATTACTAATGAGAAAAAATGTTTTGCATGTTGCCAATTTTATTTTGTGTATTGCATTTTATGGGTTACTTCATGGTTACTGTGTTAGAAAAAATATATATTGTCCATACTTTGTTATAAAGAATTGCATACAGAAAAATGCATTTTCAGCAATCTCTAGCTAAAGTTTACAGTTTTGCTACTAATTGGAATCTCCTTATTTTCTATAGGTTCAATGTATCAACCTTTGTGTTTTTGATTTATGTGCCATTTTCTAGGAATGCTATCCCCATGAAAGTTGAAGATTGACTGTACACACACATGCATATGCATATATACATATATACACACAATATACATATACACACATGTATATGCAAGCACACACAGTTGTATGTATGTATATGTGTGTAGGGGTGTGTGTGTGTGTGTGTGTGTGTGCATTTGTGGATGTTAGCATAAAGAATAAAAATTTTTTTCTCGTTTCTTCTAATTTCAACCTCCACCTGTTCATGGCAGTCTTCCTTCTCTAAATTCTTCTTTTTTCACTTTTTATGCTGCCATAATATTCCATCACATGCATGCTGTGGCTGCTTGAGTGCTTGGTATCAGGAAGAGCTGAGTTGAGTTTTATCTGTATTTACCCTAGGCAAGTTACTTAATCTCACTGTTCCTCAGTTTCTTTATCTATAAAATGGGGATGATTTTACCTCACAGAGGGTTATGAGGATGAAATGAGGTATTTATAAGTGTTTTGTAAATATTAGAGCATGATATAAATGTTAGTTCCTTCTCCTCTTTTTTATCCTTCTTAGATTACCCTCCATCCACTCTGTGTATTTCTTGTATGCTGTTGTTGTTCAATCATTTTTTGTCATGTCTGGCTCTTTGTGACCCCATTTGGGGTTTTCTTGGCAGAGATAATGGAGTGGTTTGCCATTTCCTTCTCCAGCTCATTTTACAGATGAGAAAACTGGGCAAACAGGGTTAAGTGACTTGCTAGAGTCACAAGCTAGTATGTGTCTGAAGCCAGATCTGAACTTAGGAAGATGAATCTTCCAGACTTCAGGCCCGGCTCTCTATCCATTACATCACCTAGCTACCCCCAGCTATTTTTAGGAATATAGATTCAGAGTAGGAAGGGATCTTAGCCCCCACCCCTTTTTAATATGAGTAAAATAAGGTGTAGGGAAATTAAGTGACCAGCAGAGAATTGAACAGCTAGCTCTGACTGAGGCTAGATTGTCATCCTGACTTCCTATCCAATGCCCTTTAATTATTCTGGGTTTTGTTCCTATTAATAATAGTTGAATATCTAAGCTGGAGAAGAGAAGGCTTAGGGAGCATAAAATAAATTTTTTAAGCATTTGAAGGACTATTTCATCTTGAGAAGAAAGGCCTAATTGGGAAAAATCCTGATGATGGGAAAGAGTGAAGGAGAAAGGAAAAAGGGATGACAGAGGATGAGATGGATAGATGGTATCATGGTAACATTGAACATGAACTTGGACAGACATTGGGAGAGAATGCTGTGTAATGATCACAAAAAAAATGGGATTTGGCCGAATCAGTGGAAAATAATGCATCAAAGAGAGTTTACACTTGGATCCAGAGGCTAGAATTGGATGCAATGATGGAAGCAGTAAATTGATATCAGGAAAATCTTTCCAACATTAAGAACTGTCCCAAAGTGGAATTGGTTACCTTTGGAAGAGATGGCTTACTTTTCTCATAGGGCTTCAGGAAAACCTAAGATGTCCACATTTGGGGCATATTGTACAGACAGCTTTTTAGTGGTCCCATGTATTCTCCATGGGTCATTCCAGCTCTGACATTCTGAGACCATTATTTCAACTGAGTCAAGAATAAAGAGCCAGGAGTATAGTAACACATAACTCCTACCATAATTCTGCAAACCATATGAACTGAACTTACGTAGAATGAGGTAATCAGAACCAGGAAAACTACACATAATGAGCACAATAATGCAGCTACAATAATAATCTAATTGAATCTGAAGGCTGTGTAATTAGAATAATTAACATTTGCCCCAAAGAGAAAATGTACCTCCCTCCCTTCTTTGTACAGATGGGGAGTGTAGAGTATTGAACATATCAGACTGGATTAGCATAGCCATTTTGTCTTACATTGTTCTATCAAATTGGATCTTCACAACAAACTTGGGACACAGATGCTTTGATTTTCCCCATTTTATAGCTGAAAAAACTGAAATAGAGATCAAGTGACTTGCCAGAACCAGAAAGTAAGTATTTGAAGCAAGATTTGCACTCAGGTCTTCCTCACTTCAAGTTCAGCTCTCTACCCAATACCACCCAGCTGCAATTGTTGAATTATCACCTTGTTTAGCTGAACAGCTTTCCCTGCCCCCCTTTTCCTCTCTTTTTTAATTCTTTGTAACAGGGTATGGTTCTCCGGGGAAGGGAAAGATGTATTTGGAAATAAAGAAGATGTAAAAAAAAACAAATATATTTTAAAAATTATTTTAGAAAGAGAGCCTAGAGAAAGCAATGTTAGCCTGAGGGAATGGGGCTATAATAGAGAGGGAGAGAGAGGAGACTTCATCACTGGAATAGACTTGATTTTATCCCTGCCTCCAAAGGGAGAGGGACCAGGAGAGACACAAGTTCTCTGAGGTTCAGATATGGATGTGTGTATGTATATTTATGTAATGCACTATATATATATATATATATATATATATATACATACACATATATATGGGTACATGCATATATTTATACATGCATATGTATTTACACATGCACATGTGCATAAATGCATAATACCACATAGGTTGATATACATGTATTTCTATGAATTCATGTGTATGTTAATATGCATGTACTCAAAATGTATGGGTGTATACACAAATAGTGTCACATAGTTTTAAACATATAGGTTTATATGTTTGTTTGCATCCATATATTTATAGGTACATGCATGTGTATGTACATGCATTGATAATCTATATATAGGGTTTTTATGTATACCATGCTATATGTTTATGTGTGTTTATATACATATTAATATGAGTATAGTGCCATATGTTTTTGATGCACTTATATGAATATACACATATATTCTGCTATATGTAGTATATATATGTTTAGACACATACATATGCATCTACATGCATGTGTATATATTGATATATGTGTGTATATACATATATATAATAAACATGAATAACTTTGCAGTATACACATATACACATATAATGGCATATACACATATAAACATACTATATCATTTGTGCATACAAATACATACACACATAACATATATGGACATATGGGCATATAGATATACTATACCGATAAGCCCATATACATACATATATATGTATATACCCATATATACATAAACCTGTTAGTCAAAGGCACCACCTATTTCCCAATGAACTTGATTCAAAACCCAGGCATCACCTTTGATTTCTTACTCTCTCCCTAGATAAAAAATCTATTGCCAGGTTCTGCTGCTCTGTCCCTTGTAATACTTTCCTACTTTCTTCAGGTCCCATTTAATACCTCAATTGTGATAAGAAGTTTCTCCTTCTGGTTTCTTCTCTCAATTATGTCCAATTTGTCCTGTCTATATTCTATTTGTACATTATTTTCATGTCATCTCCATGATTAGATTGCAAACTCCTTGAGGGCAGGGACTGTTCTTGCTTTTCTGCCTGGAACATAGTTAAATGCTTGTTGATATGACTGGAAATGGGGGAAATGTCCCTTTGCTGCTTTCATTGCATGACTGTTATGAGGATCAGATGGAATTATGAATAAAGACAAAGTGTTTGAAAAAGAGTAAATTCGTATGGGGACATGAGATTTTTCAACAACATTTTATGGTTTCATTTCAGGGGCTTCCTGAGTTATTCTCCACCTAGAACAGATTTCCTTCCAAAGAGACCCAAGGGATGGTCCGCATTCTCTGCTATGCTGAGCCACAGCTGTGCTGAAGGCTTCTTTTTCATAAATGGGTTGCCAGCAGGAGCTGAGGAATCTTGTATCAAACACAGATTTTGCTGCAATGAAACTGTGGGCTTAGATGGGGATTAAAAATGACATCTTGTGCAGATCTTGGCCCAGCATCCTGTTTTGTGAGTTCTTTCCCTAGTTTCCTGAGACTTTTAGGAAATCCTGGCTTTGAGACACCTTGGAGATTCCATTCAGAATCACTTTGTCAAACAAGGCTACCTGTTGGCATTGGAAAGGCCCCAGATGGTATAGAAAGAAATCTGCATTGATGGGAATAGCAAAGGTAACTAACTGACATGTGTTTGGTTAAAAGCAATTGAAATTAGTGGTTAACATTTGGATGGGGTAATATTGTTTGCCCAGAGTCACATAGCTAGTAAATGGCACAAGAACTTGAACCCAAGTTTCTCTGACTCCAAATCCAGTAATCTAACCAATATATCAGAGATATATAGTGAAGAAAGTACTATATTTGGAAGACCTAAGTCCAAATCCCTCTAGGTCTCAATTTTCTTACCTGTAAAATGAGAAAATTGGACTTAATGTTTTTAAGCCCATTCTAACTTTAAATATATAAGTTATATATATATATATATATATATATATATATATATATA
>JAJPUD010000011.1:900490-917538 GCA_023553655.1 Myrmecobius fasciatus | reverse complement strand
AAAAAAAAAGTTTTTTTTTTTGCAAAGGTCAATGTTGAAAAGTCACTCATATGTTTTGCAAATAAAAAGCTTTATTAAAAAAAAAAAGAATACTTATCTTCATGATCCGGTCTCAGACACTTAGTATCTATGTGACCTTGGGCAAGTCACCTTTCAGTTTGATCATCTGTAAAATGAGGAAGAGAAGGACATTTCAAATTACTCCAGTATTTTTTTTTTTGGCTGAGGCAATTGGGGTTAAGTGACTTGCCTAGGGTCACATAGCCAGTCGGATGCCAGATTTGAACTCAGGTCCTCCTGACTTCAAGGCTGGTCCTCTATCCACTGTGTCAACTAACTGCCCTTCCAGTATCTTTGTTAAGAAAACCTCAAATGGAGTCATAGAGAGTTGGGCACAACTGACAGTGACTGAACAATAACAACAAAAAGGAATTGATAAGCTAGAGAGCGTCAAGCCTGTATAAAAATCAGATCAACAAGATGATCAATAAATAAAGTAAGACATTTAGTTAGAGTCAAAGAATTGAAATCCAGAGCAATAAAACTGTCTTATTCAGATAGGGAAGTTCAGTGTGGAGAGTTAGAAATAGA
This sequence comes from Myrmecobius fasciatus, assembly GCA_023553655.1. Taxonomy (NCBI): domain Eukaryota; kingdom Metazoa; phylum Chordata; class Mammalia; order Dasyuromorphia; family Myrmecobiidae; genus Myrmecobius; species Myrmecobius fasciatus. The sequence continues at coordinate 916,947 of JAJPUD010000011.1, read as the reverse complement.
GGTTATTTATCCTTGCAAGGGACAGAGAGGTAGAGCAGCACCTTGGATAGCACCTTCCTGGAAAACCCACAAGTTTGGTTTAGCTAATCAAGGCAGGTGGTGGATGCCAGACCTAGAGTTATCAGAATAGGAATTGCAGGAAGGAAGGAGTTGCAGAAGTGTCCCTGGAGCTCTCTCTGTCAGAGAACATGGGCAGCTAGAAACTGCTAACCACGGTAGAGCTTCCCAGGAGTTTACCTAGAGGGTAGGGGGATAATTAGAAATTGCTAGTCAGAACAGGTTAGGGGTCCCAACTTTTTTCCCAGGGATTGAGAAGAGCATCCAGAGAAGGGCAGTGAAGATAGTGAAGGGTCTCAAGATCCCACCATTTGAACATTTATGTGAAAGAGCAGGAAATGGTAGGCTGAAGAAGAGTAAATGTAAGGATGACATGAACAAGTAATTGAAAAGCTCTCGTGTACAACAGGGATTAAGCTTGTTCTGTCTAGCTCCAGAGAGCAGAACAAGGAGGAATGGATGGAAGGTACAGAGACCAATTCAGACTTGATATCAGGAAAAGCTCCTAACATCTGTGAGAATGATCCAAATGTGGCATGGACTGCTTTGTGAACTACTGGGTTTGACTTCTCTCTTCAGAGAAGAATTGGGTAGTTGTTAGCAAGGTTGTAGAAATAATCCTTGGGCAAGTGGGAGCTGGGCTAGGAGACCTGTGAAGACTCTTTCCATTTTGAGACTTGTTTGCTCTTAGTGATTCTGTGCTTTCCCCAAGGGATCAGAGAGCAGCAGAGAATCAAGCTGAGCATGGTGTCAGCTGGGTAGGCAGTAGTAACCCAGGGCATGGCCCAAGGCTTACTGCCTGCAGCAATTCCCAGGGCCTGCTCCAAAATAATGATGCTGATCTTAGCATTTTCTGTTTCTACAATTCTTTAAGGTGTATAAATCCCTTTGCATATGCTCTGAAGAGCTGACATTTATTGAATACAGCCTCTATTTGTGTACAAGTCTGATCTGCCCTGCTCAATTGTGAGTGATGGTAGCTCTACGTAGTGGATAAAGCCTTGAACTTGAATTCTGTCTCAGGCAGTGACTAGGAATTTGTATCTTTTTTCAACTTTTAGATCAAAGGTTATCTCCTACATGAGGCCTTTTCTGATCCCACTCCACCCTCCAGCACCTGTTATTGCTTCACTCTATCTCTAAAAAAAACTTAAACTCTCTCTCTCTCTCTCTCTCTCTCTCTCTCTCTCTCTTTCTCTCCTTTCTTATTTCTATCATATCTAATAGATAGTCACCTGTCTGTCTGTCTATCTGTCTATTTATTTAATTAAGAAAGGTCTGGATCTCCTATTTCATCAGCACAGGGAAGTCCAAGGTAGAGGGTATATCCAATGCTATAGAAAACCATAACATATTCCTTTTGTCTCCTCTTTGGAGGATTCTTAGGTTCCTTCAAGGTTGAACTCACATGCTACCTACAATGAGAAGCCTTGGAGCAGCTAAATGACACAGTGGATAGACCACTGGACCTAGAGTCAAAAAGACCTGAGTTCAAATTGGAAATTAGACACTTAATAGCTATGTGATCTTGGGAAAGTCATTTCACCCTGTTTGCTTCAGTTTCTTCATCTATAAAATGAGCCAGAGAAAGAAATGGCGAATCATGCCATTATTGTTTTCAAGAAAACCTCAAATAGGGCCACAAAGAGTTGACCAAGACTAAAAAATAATTAAATTATCCATCTAAAATTGCTTTGCATTTACTTGTATATGTTATATAACATTAATAAAATATTAACTATATCTTGTTTTTACTTATCCATATTATATATTAAACTTATAAATAAATTTCTATTATTTACATATTATATTAAGTACACTATACCTTATATATTATCTATAAACCATACCTTATCTATTATCTATATATCCTTCCCTAATAGAATATATATTTCTGGAGAGTAGGGCCTTTCACTTCTGTCTTTGTGCCCCCAGTCTAGCACAGTGCCTGGCACATTGAATTGACTTGCAGGCTCTATTACAGACTAGAGAGGTCAGGAACTTTTGTGAACTGTTTTTTAAAAAAGAAATTAATTTATCGCCAAGAAATGGAAGCAGAATGTACTTAATTCTCATGTTATCCCTCTGATCTTTTAGTCCATCAGGTCATACAGGGGCCCCAGGAGGTGCTGAGAAAAATCAAGCATCTTTCCCCTCCCAACTTTGTGCAACTCAAAAAGCTGACTTTGTCTTGTTGCCTCCTGTATTTGCATTGAAAAGCTAGAAATCTGTTTATACTTTCTGTCAGCTGGTTTACTCTTCCTTCTTTCCCACATCATTTCAGTTTTAAAAGAGAATTCAATAGATCCCAGATTTAGAGTTGGAGGCGGGGAAACTTTGAGGTCTTCCAGTTCAAATCTTCATGTTATAGATGAAGAAACTAAGAATCTAAGCAGTTGTGACTTGCCTAGAGTCACACAGCTGGTAAATTTCTTAAGACAGGATTAAAATTCTGGTCTGTGCTGACTTGAGGTCCCATGTGCTATGTCCTATGTCACCTTATTCCTTGTGGCAAAGGCAGGGTGGTTGGACAGTAAGTAAGGAGATGGGAAGCTCGGGGACACAATAGCTAAGTTACTCCTGGTGTATCAGCTCTGAATATCTGTAGCCACTGTTAGTGAGGATTTTTATTCTTCCTTCTCCCTGTAACTGCCAGGTTGTGCCTTCCTCTTGGTCTGAAGCTCACAGAATCCGATTTATAAGACCCAGCAAGTGGTCATGGGGTCTCTGAAGGCCTCCAGGGAGAATGAGCTCCTTCCCTCCCAAGGCCAAAAATTCTACTTTGGGACTAAGAGGCAAGGGCAATAACAAAAAAAGTCACTTTTTTAACCTAATCCTTGGTCACAGTCAACCTGCCAGAGTCATAATGATCTACACCTGAAGAAAATGGAGCTGGGGATCATGGCAGGGGTTTTGTGTGTGTGTGTGTGTGTGTGTGTGTGTGTGTGTGTGTGTGTGTGTGAAGAGACTGAGACCAAGGTAAAAAGAGCAGCTCTATCATGGATACAGCTGGTTGGGAGAGGGCAATGAGTTCTCCAGAAATTCCCAGCCTTCATCTCCAAAGACTCAGGAGAGGAATTTTCAAAGCAATGGGATTTGGAGGGGAGAAGTTAGAAGAATGGGGGATTTAAGCTTTGTGGCTTCAGAGGACAATGAAATAAGAGCTAAGTATGGCAATTGTTACAGGGAGAAAGTGTGTCTTGATTGGGAAGAAGCATCCCCATCCCCATCTCAGCATCATGGGGCAAAGGTCTGTTGGTCCTCTGTTAGGTACAGGTTTGATTCTTTGAACTGCTTCCAGACTGAGGAGTTGGGGAGTCATTCAGTCTAGACAAGCATTTCTCTTTCCTGTGCTCTCCTGAACCTGGCATTTTCAAACAAGTTTTGGCCCCTGTCCACCAATTCTGTGAATGTTCCTATTCTGCCCTTCCCAGCATCTCTGATAGGGTTGCCTGGCTTTTTGCCAGCTCATCACAGTGTTAGCTCATCCTTTTTTCCCGAATGCATCTAAGTTCATGCTCCCATCTCATCAGCACAATGCAGGCAAACTCATCTCTGGACCTGGTAGCAAGGAGCTTTGGGCTTTGTCTTTATATCCCTCAGGCTGGTCCATGACTTTTCTGTCTTCAGAGTCCCACATCCTTTGTCATCATGACCCTGGCACTGGGGATCTGTGATTACAGCATAAGTGTCAGGCAACCAATGTAAAAGTTGGTACTGGGTTCCCCCAAAAAGAAAGCAAAGAGAATACCATGCTGGTTTGGGGGCTCACCAAGTACATATGAGTCCTGTAAGGAAACCACAAATTATATGACCAAGAACTTTCACATTTTTCTTCCTGAGTTCATTTTTTAATACAGTAGAATGTGTCTGGGATGGCTTCCTGAGCTGAAGAGTGAGATGACCCTTTATTCCATATAAGAATTGGTTGAAGGAGTTGGGATTGGGGCTGATTGTGATAATTTTCTCTAAGCATTTGAAGGATAGAAAAGCTTTTGACCTATTTGCTTCATCCTGGAATTCAGATTTAGGGGCAAAGTTATTTAGATTTGATTTTCAGATTTGGACTTGATTGGTTTTTAACAATTAAATCACATTTCATTTTAAGATCTGCATTCTCTCCTCATAACTACCACCCCCAATTGAAGAAGAAATAAAAACAAAACCACTGTTATAACATGTATAGTTAAGCAAAATAAATTCCTGCATTGGCTATGTCTAAGGAAAAAAAATCTCAATCTGCCCTCTAGATCTATCACCTATCTATTAGGAGGTATGAAACATGTTTCACCTCAAGTTTTCTGAAATTGTGGTTATTTATAGTGTTTATCAGAATTAAGGAGAAAATAATTAATGGTGAGACTTTTCCCAAGACAGAATGGACTGGATTGGAAGATTGTGCAGCTCCTTGTCTCCTCAAATCTTCAGACAAAGATTGTATGAGCACCTACTGGATTTGTTGTAGCCGGGATTATCATCTAAGCCTAAATTGGAATAGAAATTGAGGTTTACTTGTAACTTTTTTCTTTTGCTGAGGCAATTGGGGTTAAGTGACTTGCTCAGGGTCACACAGTTAGGAAGTTTTAAGTGTCTGAGACCAGATTTGAACTCAGGTCCTCCTGACTTCAGGGCTGGTGCTCTATCCACTGCACTATTTAGCTACCCCTTACTTACAACTCTTAAAGTCTGTGAAGAAGTGATCATTTTTCTATGGTCTAGAAACTGGAGTTTCCACTTTTTTTGCTATGGGTTCTTCCACGGATTCCCCACTTTTGGCATCTTTCAAGCTTCCTTACATCCTTCTAAAAATAAAAATAAAAAAACTGTCCCTCCTAGGAAAGGAGCCAATCTGACTAGAATCTACCTGCCATGTTCACTTGAAACCTAGTGACATTATAAACTTTTTACACAAAAAGAAACAGTTATTTGGCATACTTAAATTGTGCCACACTCTTTGCCAGACCTCACATTGGCTTTCTTGTTTGTCCCACTGATAGGGATGTTCGTGTGATGTTAAGTGACAGAGACATAAATGGGAGTCTGACTTGTACCTTAGACTTGGGGAAAACAGATTTTAAAGGACTCAGGGGAAAGTGAGGTAGTATCTCAAGAATGCAATAATTTCATATTATTCTGAAAGGGAGGAAAGATAAGAACATTTGAAGGAAACAAAATGGTTTCACATTGAACTTGTAACCAACTTAGATTTTAGGAAAAATGTACAGAAGATGGAAGCAAAAGAAAGTAAAAAGAAAATGAATGTAATTGAATGAGTTGAGGCTAGTGAGCAAGGTAGGGATAAGTAAAAGAACTTGGAGTGGTCATCAATTTTAAAAAAAGCTATTTTGAGGAGGGAAGGGAAGATCAAAGAAAGGATAAGACTTTTATTTGGGAATGGGTGGAACAGTATTCACTGACAACAGAGAGAAGGAAGAGCCACTGAATTCTAATTTTGTTTTGACTTTTGCTTTGGAAATAAAAAAACACAAATGACTACTTCGTGGTTAATATCCAAAAATAAGTAAAGAGATAGTAAGGGAACATCTATCAATTATCAGTGAATTTAAGTTACTTTGTTCAAATGAACTATATTTTTGGGTCCTGAGAGAACAGGCAAATGTAATGGTCAAGTCACAGTCAGAGAGATCTTTAAAAATCATGGAAAATGGGAGAGAGGACCATACAATTACAGAAGGGCAAATGCCCCAATTTTTCTAAGAAGGCTAGAAAATAGACTCTGAAAGATCTAGGCTAGGGAACTTAACTATGATACTAAGTTCTTAGGATGGATTAACAGAGGAGTGATTAGTGAATATATGAAAAGGGAAATGAACATTCCAAAGAATTAGCATGATTTCATCAAGAATAGGTCACATAAGCCTAAACTTATTCCCTTTTTGGAGTGGCTTATTAAGGGAATAGTGATTTTTTTAAATGGGAATTTATCGCATATGATTTTTGTGGAACAGATCTATTGATATAGACTAGATAATACAATTAGAGAGTTTGTTAGTTGTTTGACTGAATAAAAAAGTAGCTATTAATGGCTCAAGGCCAATTGAATAGGGAAAATGGAGTGCTTCAAAGTTCTGTCCTTGATTCTATTTTTTGTTTTCATTTTTATCAATAACTCAGATAAAAACATAGTTGGTACACTTATCAAATTTGCAGGTGACACAAAGTTGGAAGAGATAACTAATAACTTATGGAAGACAGAATCAGGATCCCAAAGGATCTTGACAGGCAAGATCATTAGACCAAATCTTATATGACAAAAATTCAGTGGAAAAATGCAAAATATTGAACATGCATTCAACTTTATATCACAAAATGGAGGTAAAATGGTTAGACAAAATTTGTTGAAAAATAGATTTGGAGAACTGTAATTTTAATATGAATTAGCAATGTGATGTCACAATGAAAGAAGCTTAGGGGATGTTGAGTTGCACTGAAAGATTTACAGGAATAAGGAAGTGATAATTAGGTCACTGGAGCAGATCATGTATGTAACAATGGATTCAATTCCAGGTAACTCAAGGTTAGAAGGAGTAGAGAATATTCAGAGGATGTCAGTAAGGATGGTGAAGGGCTCTGATACCATGTAATATGAAGAATTGTTGAAGGAATTGGGAATGTTTAGCTTGGAGAAGAGTCGACTCAGGTGGGGGAAGGAATATGTATCTTTAAGCATATAAAGGAAGGCATAGACTTGTTCCATTTACCCAAAGAGGGAAGAATCAGGAGCCATGAAGAGAATTTATATGGAGGCAGATTTTAGGTTTGATGCCAGGAAAAAGTTCCTAACCATTAAAGTCTTCTCAGAATGCAATGAGAAGCCCCTAGAGATAACAAGTTCTCCTTTTCTGGAGGACTTCAAGCAGAAATTAGATCACCACTTGTCAAGTATGTTATAATACTGTGAATTGCTGTGGAGTATTTGTTAGATTAAATGTCCACTGAGGGCCCCTCAACTCTTAAGTTTTGTGATTCTCGGATTCCTTAGAAGCTTTTAAGCAAAGGCTGATGATCACTAGTTGGGAATATTATAATATTCAATCAGGTTCAGGTGGGGCTAGATCCTTGAGGGAAGCTAGGTGGTGCCATGGATAGCACTCTGGGTCAGGAAGATCTTAGTTTAAATCTGGCCTTAGACACCACCTCTGTAACCTTGGGCAAGCCCCTTCACCATGTTTCCTTGTTTCTAAAATGATCTGGAGAAAGAAATGACTAACTATGGCAGTATCTTTTTTTTTTCTTTTTTGCTGAGGCAATTGGGATTAAGTGACTTGCCCAGGGTCACACAGCTAGGACGAGTTAAGTGTCTGAGACCAGATTTGAACTCAGGTCTTCCTGACTTCAGGGCTGGTGCTCTATCCACTGTACCACCCAGCTATCCCTACTGCAGTAGCTTTGATAAGAAAACTCCAAATGGGTTATGAAGAGTCAGATACAAATGAACAACAATTAAAAAATTCTACACAGTAGGTATTTAATAAATGCTTGTGAACTTTCTTTTGGCAAGCATCTGAGGTGAGATCTGAATTCAGAGCATGGAATGAACTGCTACTTTCCCCTGCCCCTTCACATACTACTTTAGAAATAACTCTTCCTAATCCTATAACTACATAGTAAAGAATAGACTTTTAATTGGCTGCTGAGCTGGAATTGGGAGTACATGGACTTCTGTGTAGGGAAACCTGAATTTCAAGAATGAACATTTATGAATGACCTTCCCCATTGGTGGAGAGAATGATGCTTAGTGTTCCATGCTTTCAAGAGGAGCCTCAAACATATCCCTACTTCTAACTTGTCTCACTAGAAACTGGGGGAATTTTCCCTTGAATAAGATCAGGAACTCATAGCAGAAGTCAGAAGAAAGATCTCTCTTTGGGTTTCCCAACTTTTCCCCTTACAAAAGCTCAGAACATCGAGCCATCATTCTTTCTAATATAATCAAAAAAGTCAAAATTCATTTGCATAATGACTATTCTCATTGGGAAAGAATGATTACTCAAAGCTCCATTCCTGCAATGAAAGTCAAAATGAGAAAGCAGAGATCCTGATTTTCAGGTTTCTACCTTCAGGAAAGGACATACACGTTTCCAGAATCTCTTCAGACCTCTGAAGGAACATAAAAGACTCTAGGAAGAAGTTAATAATATGTAGAAGAAACAGCTCTTTGATCATGACCCTATGCCCAATTTGCTACACTAGAAAATTTGGATGAGGCCTGGACTCTCTCTTTTGGTTGAGCTGAGTTATCTCACATCAAACAGATCTCATTGAATTTGCACATTATCTACTATATTCTCATCTGTGTATGTTTTCTGATTTTGGCTTGCTAAAAGGATAGATTAATGGATTTATTTGCTATTTGCTACATGTATTGTTTGTGACACTGGTCTAGTGGGAAGGAAGTCAAGCCTTCTTTATATAACTTGGGCACCTCTGTTAAGGATTAGCCCTAGACTAACAATATATTGGTGTTCAATTAGAACTAATTCTATCCTAGCATCCTTTTTCTGGGAAGAACAGAGTAGTGAGCTTCTGGTCTCAACCTCCTGCTTCTGGTAGGAATCAATTTTCCTTGGAGAAGGATGAAAGGAGGAGACTATCTCCAGAGTTTCACTTTTGTGGCCAGACCAATGTGGACACACATAATCTACACGAGGAACACATAGCACACATGACCAATGAGAATGATTTTATGCAAAGAATGAAGTTTGAAACCTAGCTTATGCTGTAAAATGATTAGTAAACTAGATATTATTCTGGTCTAGGTTCTATAGATTATATTAAATGACTTCGCTGGTCTTCTTCCCTCCTCTATAAAATGAGTTTTAGAATGTCTGCTCTCTAAGAAGTCTCCCAGCTCTGACATTCTTTTTTTTTTTTTTTTTTTTTGCTTTTTGCTGAGGCAATTGGGGTTAAGTGACTTGCCCAGGGTCACACAGCTAGGGAATGTTAAGTGTCTGAGACCAGATTTGAACTCAGGTCCTTCCTGACTTCAGGGCTGGTGCTCTAACCACTGTGCCACCTAGCTGCCCCACAGCTCTGACATTCTTAAAAGTATATGATTCTACCCGCAGAATTTCAGACACAAGGAAAGACTGGTGAGGGTTACATAGTTTAGGGGGAATTTTCCCAGAGTCCCTTAAATTATACCACATGGACATTCATCTTTTTCCTTCTCAGTTCCATACGATATAAAATATATCAGGCAGCTGAAGAACTAGACGAGGTCCCCAAGGAGCAATCATGAAGGCTGTGACAGGTGCCATGTGTCTGGATGTGCTGCTGAAAGTCCTGTCTCACATAAATAATGAGTGTCTACCAATCTTTCTGTGTATTCACAGAGTGCCAGGACAGTGGCCAAGTGCCCACTTCCTTTGAAGTCTCCAGAAACTTGGGAGGAGATTAGAAGAATTTCTATAAACCATAGTTCAGTGGATTTGAAATGTTGCCTTTGTTTTAAGTATTCAGATTAAATGATTCAATTCATCTGGAAAAAAAATGATTACCTGTGGGTCATGTTTGGATCCTGTGAATGCACCCCTGCTGGAGACTTCAGGAGAGGCAGCAGCGTGTGCCAGGATATAGTTGGCACAGAGACCTGCTGAATGCTTGAAGACAATAGAATGGCAGCCTCCGTTTCTCTTCTTGGTGAATTTTGGATTGAAAAGTGCAATTTAGCTTAAGACTGATTCTTTGAAAAATTATAAGTGTCATAGACATTTAGATAATGTTTTATGGTAGGTGGTATGTTAACTCTGTGTTTACAAAGACCTGGATTCAAGTTTCAACTGATTCTTCCTAGCCATTTGGCCACGGGCAAGTCACTCAAAGAGTTACTGTACTCATATGTAAAATGTGGATAAAAATGCCTAAGGACCTACCTCCAAGAGTTGTTGTGAGGCTCCAATGAGAAAATGTAAATAAGTGCTTTGCCATCTTCAAAGCACTAGAAAAATGTTATAGTGGAAGAAAGGGATGAGAGAAGTCACAATTGAGTGCATGAGAATGAACAAATGAGTGAGTGGATGAATGAGCAAGCCACAAAGAAAACCCATCCAGCCTCCTTTTGAGTAGGTGATGAGTAAGTACACTCAAAGAAAGTAGGCTCCGAGAGCAGCAGCCATGAGAGAAATTGTCAATTCAGGAGAAATGCAGTGTTGTGTGGGCTATTTCCTGGAAGAGAGATGCTCCTTGTTCAGAGATGAGGAAAATAAGACTGAGAGTATTTAAGTGATTTACTGAGGGTTACACAGGCCATAAAGATAATAGCTAACATGTATATAGTACTTACTTATGTTCCAGGAATTATGTTAAGTGTTTTAAAATTATTATCTCATTTGATCCTAACAACAACCTTGGAGACAGGTGCTATTATCAATCTTATTTTATAGGTGAGTAAACTTAAGCAGAATATAAGTGACTTACCAGGGTAACATAGCTGAGAAAGTGTCTGAGGCAGAATTTGAACCCAGCTTTTGGTAATTCCATCATTTAGCTTCCTTCTACAGGTATACAAGCAAGTGAATGCATGAGCAAGCCAGTATACTATGAAATGACTGTGGAAGTGAATTAAAAACAGCCAAATATGAAAGTAAATAGATAAATGAGTGAGCAAGTAAGTAAATGTTTCAGGAAGCAAGTCAATGAATGGGTGTGCAAGTGAATGAGTGAGCAAGCAAGTGTGTGAGTAAGCTAGAGAGTGAAGAAGTGAGCAAAGAGATGAATGAGAAAGTGAATGAACGTGTGAATAAGTGGCTAAGAAAAAAATTAAAATTTGAAAGTCAGTAAGCAGATGGATGAGTATGAATAAGTGAGCAAGTCATTGAACTAGAGAGTGAATGCAGTGGCTGTACTAGTGAATGCACATGGATGAAGAGCAAGGGCATGAATCAGCAAGCTAACAAGAAAATGCATTCAGCCTCCTGCAAAAGGGACTGAATGTACAAGTGAACAAGCAAACAATGGCATGGCAAAATGTGGGAGTTGAGTGGGGAAGTGAACAATCAGAAAAATGAATATACAGACAAGGGGGGAAAGTAGTGAGCAAGTAAGCAAACAGCTGAGCAAACCAGTGAATCAAGAAGTGAAAGAATGAGCATGTGAATAAGTGAGGTAAGAGACAAGATTGAGGGAATGAATGATTAAGCAAGGCTCACTTAACCATGTAAAGTGAGGGTATTGGACTAGAGAATGAGAGAATTGAGTGTTTGAGCAAGCATTCAAGTGTACAGATAGAGAAAAAAGCAAAGAAATCCACAGGTTTTATTGGACATAGAGAGTATGACCTCTCCCCTAAATGGTAGTTTCATTAAATTAAAAAAAGTTTTGTACAAATAAAATAAATGTAGCCAAGATCAGAAGGAAAGCAGAAACTTTTTTGGGGGGGGGGATAGGGAATTTGTAGACAGATTTCCAAATAAAGGTCTTATATCTCAAGAATTTTGTCCAATCTATAAGAATATGAGTCATTTCTCATTTAATAAATGGTCAAAAGACATGAGCAGGCAGTTTTCTAATGAAGCAATGGAAGCAATTTATAGTCATATGAAAAAATGCTCTAAATCATTGTTGATTGGAGAAATGCAAATTGAAATAATCTTGAATGTCATTTTATACCCATCAGATTGGCTAGAATGATTGAAGGGAAAAGCAACAGATATTGGAGGGAAGTAGAAAAATTGGGACATAGTCACTGTTACAATAACTATGACCTGAGTCAACCCTTTTGGAGAGCAATCTGGAATTATTCCCAAAGAGTTATTAAATTGCTTACACCCTTTGACCCAGCAATAACACCATTAGGCCTGTTTCCCAAGCTGTTTAGAAGAAAAGGAAAAGAACCTACATGTTCTAAAATAATTTTACCAGTTCTCTTTATGGTGGCAAAGAAGTGGAAATTGCAGGGATGGCTATCAATTGGGAAATGGTTGAATAAGTTGAAAAGGTTGAATATAGGATTGGGATGGAATACCACTTTGCTATAAGAAATGATGAGCTCTATGACCTCAGAAAAACATGGCTAGACTTTGAATGAAATAATGAAAAGTGAAATGAGCAGAACCAACAGAACAATGTGTACAGTAAAAACATTATTTTAAGAATAACTTTGAGTGACTAAGTCAGTTTGACTATTATAAATATCCAAATTAACTACAAAGAACATATCAAAAAAAAAAGCTATTTGCTTCCAGAGAAAGAACTGATAAAAAGAAGTATATATAGAATGGTTTTACACATACACACATACATACATATATACATATTTGTATCTAATAGTAGTCATCCCTGGGGGGGGGAATAAAAAAAAGAAGAAAAAGAAAACTGTATAATAACTTTATTACATATTTTAAATGAATAGCAAGTTGTACATAATAGAATAGCAGTTTCATGTAGTCATCTATTTTTTTCTATTCTACTATATTGTAAAAATGCTTTTTTATTTCTTAAGTTCAGAATAAAATTACTATTTAAAAAAAATGGAGTCAAGCCAAGGTAAGAAGGAAGGGAAAGGAAGGAAAAGGAAAAGGAAGAGTACATAGTAAGTGCTTAATAAATGTTTGTTGATTATGTGACCTCAGGCAAGTCCTTTAGCCTCCAAGGAACTCAGTTTGTCATCTATAAAATGAAAGTTGAACTAAATTGATCCTGAAGTCCCTTCCAGCTCTGGAGCTATAAGCTTTCCTATTTCTAGGAAATGTGTGATCCTGAATAAGTAGCTTAACCATTTCCTGACTCAGTTTCCTCACCTATAAAAGGGTGATAATAAGAGCACTTACCTCTCATGGGTTGTGAGAATCAAATGAGACAGCTTTTGTTATGTTTAGCACAATGCCTGGCACATAATAAGCACTTAATAAAAGCTTCCTTCTTTCCTATCCATTTTGTTCTACTTTCTTTCAATGCTTTGAAAATAATAGGTGCTTAATTTAAAAAAAAAAAACCTTTTTAATCTAAAAAGCTTTTGCATTAATCCTGTTGGGGTTGCATGGGCATATTTTAGGAAAACCTATCCTTTTCCAGTGATGTCACGAGGGCTCCATTTATATGTAATTATTGAGAGAAATGTCTAGAGATAACATTGACCTTTTGAAAGACTAATCATTTCCTCTAGGAACCGGCTCTGAAAACTGGACATGATCCTGGCTAACCTCTCCACTTCTGCCTCCAAAGAGTTTGTGTCCTCCAGCCCCACAGGCTGCCTATGTGCCACCCAATTTCAGTTGCCTCATAATGCCGATTTACCTCAAAAAGTGGCTTTTCACTAGAGAAGTCCATAACATTGACAGGATTTAGGATTTTCAGAGTCTTGGATTACCTCAGTGTTGCACACTGTAACTTCTTGAATCCATTCCCTTTCCCCAAACTCCCTGGGGCAGGAGAAATCAAAACAAAACAGAACAAATCTGGATTTGGAGCTCAGAGGTGCAAGACCTGGAGTCAGGAAGTCTACAGGTATCTCAGATACATCTTAGCTGTGTGACCCTGGGCAAGTCACTTCACCCTGCCTGACTCAATTTCCTCATCTGTTAAATGAAGGGGAGAAAGAAATGGCAAACCACTCCCGTATCCCTGCCAAGAATACCCCAATACAGAATCAGACATGACTGAAAAATAATTGAATAACAAGGCTACAGACCTAGCCTCTCTCTTCAAAGATTCTAGCCCTGACCTCTTTCTGTAGCTTCATCCTTGGCCTTTATTCACATTCTAATATTGACTTCATTTCCCTTTGTTCCCTGCATTTGCAGCTGCTTATTGGAATAAACTCGCTTTTAAGTATAAATTTCTTGGCAAATCTTGAAGTGTTTTTGCTGTTGTTCAGTCATGTCTGATTCATGACCCCTTTTGGAATTTTCCTGGTGAAATTGTTTGCCATTTCCTTTTCCAGATCATTTTCCAGATGAGGAAACTGAAGTAAATAGCATAAAGTGCCTTGGCCAGGATAACACAGCCCGCAGGTGTCTGAGGCTGGATTTGAACTCAGGTGTTTCTGACCCTAGGTCTGGCACTCTACTCACTGTACCACCCAAATGCCCCTAAAATACTATCTAATAGTAATTTCTACACAATAGCTCACTTGAACTCAACAACCTTACAGTGAGGGAGTCATTACAAGTCCAACTTAGAGTTGAGGAAACTGAGGCTCAATTTGATGAAGTAGGTCAACAAGCATTTATTCCATGCTTCTGATGTTCCTGGCACTATGGTTAGCCTTGAGGGTTCAAGGAAAGGCTAATCCATGATCACATAGCTATTAAATGGGGAGATGGACTCAGGTGTTACTTATTCCAGGTCCACACTACTTCTAGGGATATGGATCTAAGAACTAAAAACCTTCATTGAATGATATTGATCCCACTGATCTCCTAAAGCCTTTGTGCTCAGAAGTAGAGTTTATTTCCTCTGTGTAGCTGCCAGAAAGATAATCAGTTCCTTCTCCCTAGATTCTCTGAGAATAAGCAAGTGGATTTCACCATTGGCCTCCATCACCATCACTCTGGGTCTCACTACCTCCTTCCTGGCTTTTCCCCCTTACTTTTCTCTTTTCCATTTCCTCATCCTCAACTTGGCTCTAGGGTATCTAGATGGGTCATAGTACATAGAGCACCAGGCTCCCTATATTCAGATTTACTTATTGTGTGACTTACACAACTTATTAGCTGTGTGACTCTAGGTAAGTCACTTAACCCCATCTCCCTCAGTTTCCTCATCTGTAAAATGAACTGGAGAGGTAAATGGCAAACTGCCCCAGTATTTTTGCCAAGAAAACCCCAAATGGGGTCATGAAGAGCTGTCCATGATTAAAAAGACCTGAACAACAACTGTGCTCCTGGTGCTCCTTCCTTCTGGCTTTTTCCTGCTGATAGTCTCTGAGTTCTGAGTTTGGTAATACTTTTTTGAATTTCTGTGGTTCAAACTTGATATCATGTAAGTGCTTCTAAATGGGGTGCACACGCTGTATCCCAGCTCCTTTTAGTATGCTCCTCCTGTGCCAGTCCATTTTCCAATCAGTTTTCAAATGCCAACTATAACTCCTAGGTATGGGTGATATCTTGGCAAAAAATGATGGATTTTTTTCTTTTTAAAAGAAAGAAGAAAAAAAAAGGAGAAGCAAGCTGTTGTATGTCCCTGGAACATAAGAAAGGAAGTCTTTAATTTGCACACACAGCAGCTTCTCATCTCAGACCCCCAGGAATTTAAAGTTTAAAAAAGTAAACACTGACAGATCCAAGTTCTCATTGACCAGATGGTGGGTCCAAAACAGGAGGAAGCTCTACTTCCCACTCCCCACTCCCCAGGAAGTTTGAATATTCTCAGCTACATAGGAGTGGTGGTGACTCACCATTCAGTAGGAAGCCTTTCTTCTCAACTCTTTGCTATGAAAAGCTACAGAGGAATCATAAGCTCCAACTTCTCATCCTCATGGTCCATGCATAAGTCTGAGAGGTTAAGCCCAAATCTCTTAGTTAAAGAGACCCCCCCCACCAAGAAAAAATCTGCAGTTTTTAAAAAATTTAAATGTAATTTATCTATCTCTTCACAACCTCTCTGTACCTATGATTCTTAATTCTGCCCTCTGAAGTCAAGGGAGTATTTAGGTGATAGGAGGATAGAATGCTGGACCTGGAGTCACAAAAACTTGAATTCTAATTCAGATACTTCTAAATGGCATGATCTTGGGAAAATTATCTAACCTCTCTAAGTCTCAGTTTCCTCATTTGTAAAATGGAGATCAAAATAGCAAGCCCCTCCCAGTGTTGTGAGGACCATATGAGATAATATTTGGAAGTGCTTTTGACATTTTAATTATTAATTAAATCATTTAATTATTAGTATTATTAAAAAGTTCAATCTCTCTTGAGTTTTTTTCAAATGCTTTAAAATAACTATCCTGTTCTTCCTTGCCTATTCTTGGGACCGTGCTGGATACATGTACCATGATCAGCCTTAGTCCGGTGCAACTTACTCTAGTTCACTACTTCTAATTGGATTCTAAAATAAAGCTGATGAGCCTTCATGATGTGTACTCCTTGGGATGGATGCAGGGTAGGGCAGGAGAGAACAATCACTTATTGGTCTCTTCTGCAAAAAGTGGAGTGATATTTCATAGACTAGTTGCCGTTCTTGCTCTGTTCTGCATTGTGCCTCAGATCAGCACTACTATGTGAGGTTGCCCTTGTGCTTTGCCTTGAGGGATTTGGGTAGGCTTCCTGACCTTTTAAAACATCCCCCCTGGAACCTATCACTGATATTCTACCATTCATGCTTTGGGGCCATTTAAAAATAAACAAATATGCCTGGGAAGGGATTGTGTATTCAGTTACTATAAATAAGTTTATCCAAAATTTTTATGAAATTGGGCATCTTGAGAAAGAGTGAATAAG
>JAJPUD010000011.1:861509-895331 GCA_023553655.1 Myrmecobius fasciatus | reverse complement strand
AGAGAAAGGGAAGAAGAAGAGACAGAGAGACAGAGAAAGAAGGGGAGTGTGAGAGAAAGGAAAAGAAAGGAAATAAGAGAAACAGAAACAGAGAGGTAGGGAAAGAGACTGAAAGACAGAGAAAGAAGAGCAGAATGAGGAAAAGATAGAGAAAGGGAAGAAGAGAGAGAGAGAAAGATGCACAGAGATAGAGACAGACAGACAGACACAGAAAAAAATAAGAACATAAGGGAAAGATAGAGAAAAGAAAGGAGAGAGAGACAAAGACAGACACAGAGAGAGACAGAGAAGCAGAAAGACAGAGAGATAGAGACAGAAAAAAATAAGAACATAAGGGAAAGGTGGAGAAAGGGAAGGACAGAGAGACAGAGAAAGAGAGAGAGACAGAGAGGGAGGGAGGGACGGAGATAGTGGAGGAAGAGAAGGCAAGGAGGGAGACAGAAGCAGAAACATGGCCATCTTACCATATCTTTCTCTATACCTTCTCCCTTCCTCTTTCTTTCCCCTGATTCACACCCGCCCCATCTGTCTAGGAAAACAAACAACACAAAACTGAAATGTACAGAGTGGGTGTCCCCCAAATCCTGGTTCAGTGTTAAGCTCTAACACCTGCTCTAAGACTTTTGGAACATCCTGTACTTCATGCTTCTGGTATTTACTTTTTTGTTCCCTTCTCTTAATTTAAGAAGCCGGTGAATGGAACATTTTCTATTTCACTCTCAACAAATCTAAATGAGCAAGGGCAGGGACCATGGCATTTAATCTCAGCATCTCATCGAGAGCCCAGCACCAAGCTTTGCACAGAGGAGATGCTTCTTAAGTACCTTTCAATTCAATTCAATTCAACATTTATTCAGCAGCTACTATGTGCCTGGGTCTAAGTAGAACTCCATTGGGGGGGGGGGGGCAGAAAGGCAAGACACAATCTCATTACTCAGAGTTTTTTCCTTCTGCTCCCCAAATTCTGCCCTCTGTCTTTCACCTCCTTGCCTCTGCATGGACTTTCTTCCTTCACTTGGAATGAACTCCCTTTTATGCCTCTTAGAATTCTTCAAGATTCAGCAAAACCTTTAGTGATTCCCTTAATGGTAACTGTCCTTTCTTTAAAACTACTGTGTTGAAGTTTATGTATACATATTATATATATATACATATACATATTATATATATATATACATATACATATATATATAATACAGAGATACCTATCTATATACACATATAAATGCATACATATATCTATCTATATATATATATGTGTGTGGGTGGGGGGGGAGGGAGGGAGGGAGGGAGGGAGGGAGGGAGGGAGAGAGGGAAGGAGGGAGGGAGAGAAAAAGAAAACATTCCGTCCTGTCCCCAGGAGAATATAAGCTCTTTGAAGGCTGGGACTGCTTTTCCTTTTGTCCTTGAATCACCAATGCTCTGCATGGTACCATATCTATAGTAATTACTTAATAAATTCATCTTGAATTGGATTAAGTAAGATTGGATTAGAAAAGGTAGGGAGAGAAGGGAACAAGCATTTATGAAACATCTATTATGTGCCAGGAACTGTGCTAAGCACTTAACAAATATTCTCATTTGATACTCTGGAATCCAACCTGGGATATAGGTTCTCCCCACTGGGGAAACTGAGGCAGACATTTTAAGTGGCTTGTTCACGATCACAGAAGTAGTAAGTATATGAGGCAAGATCTGAGCTTGTTTTTTTGACTCCAGACCCAGCACTCTATCCACTGTCGCACCAAACTGCCAAATGGCACTGGATTAGATTGGATTGGAGGAGGTCTCAGATATTATTTTGTGAAGTCTCTTCATTTTACAGATGGCTTAGAGAAATAGGGAGTCTGTTAGGTGCGATAGAGACAGAGATGAGCTTGGATTCAGGTAGTTGGGCTTTAATCCTGGCTTTGCCATTGTGTGACTATGGATATCATTCGAACTTTTTGGGTCTTATCTGTAAAATGACTCTGTGTTTGGGGGGAATTCGGAGTATATGACCTCTGAGATAGCTTTGTTTAAAATGTCTGACCCTGTGATGAATTTGCCCGAGGACGCACAGGTAGGATGTGGGTGAGACAACAATTCAAATCAAGGTCTCTTGTTCCAAATTTTTCATCCACTCTTTCAAACTCATATTGGACAAATCTGACCATTCCATTCTTCTGCTCAAAAATAACCCAACAACCCTCAATGGCTCCTGATTGCCTAAATCAAATTTAAATATCTATGATTGGCATTCAAGGACCTTCTTAATAGCCACCCTTGCCTCCTGAATTCTAACCCCATCCCCTATTATTCCCTTTCAATGAACTTTATGCTTTAGTAAGACACTAGACCTTTTTCCTTTTCATCCATGGTCAGTACTCTTTTCCCTTTATGCCTTTGCTCATGCTCTTCCCTAGGGCTGGGAAGCTTTTCCTCTACTTCCTTATTCATTGATTTCTTCCTCCCCCTTTACCAAGTTTTGGGCCACCTCTTCTCAGAAGCCTTCCTTGGTCAGTAACAACCTTCTCCTCCACTGTGGCTCACTGATGCACTTAACAAATAATGTGCCTAATGATTATTACAAGTTATGTTCCATAAGGGAAGGGACCATGATTGATCTGAATGTTGTATCTCACCCAGTGCCTATCACAGTACTCTGCTCTTAATTTCCTTCCATCAGAGGAGCCAGATTGAGACTCCTTGGGAGTGATGATCCAGTTAGCAAATCTCCCTCCCTGACTTTCATACTTCCCAGCCACCATTCATCCTTTCCTGTTTTGCCTGGAGTCCTTAGGGACTTGATGAGAGATGGTAGGGGAGAGGGGAGCACTATTCTGATACTGAGGTTTTGATCCACACTCAGAGAAGAAGGTCCCAGAGATCAATCCAACAGGATTACCCAAAGCTTCGTCTGGGGGAGACTAAGCTACAGGTCACCAGTATCTGCTCATGTGTCGGAGGCCATCCTCCCGTAGAGAACTCATCGTGCCAGAAGTGAAGAAAAGAAATGAAGTCTGCCAGGTCTCACTGTGTAACAAGGCTGGATGTGAGTGTGTCCCCAGATGACTCAGAGAAAAAAGAATCAATTTCCAATATCGTCTCTAAATGTACACACAGGCTCATGTAATGCAGAGAGACACTTTGGGGGGGCACTCAGGAGCTTAGGGGAGCTCTTTATAAATAAACAACTTCTGTTTCTGTCATTTATTTTTGTTCATTATTCTTTAATAATTATGAACTTAATCATAAAAAATTCAACTCAGGAACCTTTCAACATAGAAAAAAAAGAAAAAAGAGAATTGTATATGAATCTGGAGCTTCTGTGGCATAGTGCTTTGTTTCAAAATATCTCTGAAATTTAACAAAAGAGTGACATAATTCCCCCATTTGTTTCCTCTTTTAAACGCAAAGTTTTCTTCTGTATATGTTCTTTAAAATGTCTCTGTCATATATGCACATCATTTAGAAAAGTGAATCTCATTGGAAAGATTCAATATTCCACATTGAATCTATTCTCCATTATCATCTGAGAAACGTTGTCAGAGCACTCCCTCACATCCAGGGAACTTGGAATTTTGGAGTTTGCTTATGATCTTTGATACAGTAGAATTAGGATCACAGGTTTTGTCAAATTAGAAAAACAAGTCAGAGCAAATTCACAGGGAAAAGTCATCAGTCCACTTCCGTTAAGACAGGTCCTGATTATCCAGGGCTCCAAAGGGTCAGTTTTGATTAAATTGAATTCCATGAACATTTATTAAGTGCCTACTAGAGGGCAGCTGGGTGCTGAGGATACAATGATAAGGGAAGTAATCGGATGGGGAGGAAGGACAGGGAATACAACATGTACTAAGCACACTCTGGTGTGATACATATCACACACAACCCATTTAAGCCCGATGATCTGTGTCTGCTCATAAATCCATCATAAGTAGTCCATCCAATATATTTGGAGGCTTTCTTCCTTTCTGTTGACATTGCGCAGATGGATACCCATGGTGCATATGAATTATGCCTTGCTGTTGTTACATGACCAGTCCATTTTATTTTTCATTTCTTTATTGATATTCTTTAATCTGATTATTATTCTGATTAGTTCCTGCTTTGGTGTGTGTGCGAGAGAGTCTGCTTGTATTTACCATATGTTGAGACTGCACCTCCCCACTTAATTTCTCACCTATTATTAATAATGAAAGAATAGTCAAGTAAAATCATCCCTGTTGTTATATATTTTAAGAAATCTTGCATAATTTTGAGGGATTCATATGAGATGCCTTGTTGGAAGGACATTTTAAGGTAGCATTTTGCCCTGCCAAATCAATTGCATTTCAAAGCTAATATACCATAAACCTCAATAAACTGTATCATTTACATATCATCTACATCTTTCGGTCAATTGTGTGTTAGCAAAGATATGTTTAAGTGTGAAATATTGTGTCCAAAAGCCAGTCAACTCTTGGCTATACCAATGTCAAGAATGCCCTTGATATAGGTGCAGATTATCTACTCTCTAACCATCTGTCTATATCTACATGCAAACAGATGGATGGATAGATAGGTAGACAGATAGATAGATTGATAAATAGATGTAAATGATGACAAATGGTTACCAATTAGATAAATGAATGGAGATGGATAAATGTGTCTACAGAAAGATAGAAAGAAATGATGATAGATGATTGACAGACAAATGGATGGATGTAGAGAATGAGAAATAGATCAGTAAATAGGTAGATGATAGGCAGATATTGACTATTAGATAAATGGATAGATATAGAGCTAGATGGATAGACAGAAAGAAATAGAGACAGATAGATAAATGGATAAAGAGATAAATGGGTAGAAAGAGATAGAGATGATAGGTGATTGACATTGATAAATGGATAAAGAGAAATAGATGGACAGATAGAAAGATAGCTTGAGAAATAAGTAGACAGCTAGATCAGTAGATAGGTGATAGGTAAATAGATAGTGACTGATAACTGAAAGTCAATTAGATAAATGGATGGATAGAAGGCAGAGAAGTATCTAGGTGACACAGCAGATAAAGGACTAGATCTGGAATCTGGAAGACCTGCGTTCAAATCCAACCAACTTCAAGCTATGTGACTCTGGGCAAGACTTAATTTCTACCTGACGTATTTCTGGATTGCCACAGATCTACCTAAATCAGTGTGGTATAATGGAAAGCAAAAACCTGGCAAACCTTAAGGGAAAAGTCCCGAGTTCAAATCCTACCTTTGATATTAATCATCCATGTGACTTCAGGTAAATTGCTTAATTTTCTTGGTTTCTGTTTCCTTTTCTGTTCAAAGACAGGATTGGACAATGATCCCTTTCCAGATCTGGATTTGTAATCTAGTCCAGTTCTTAAATCTGACACATTAGAACACTGGGACCCGGCGACTTACTCAAAATCACACAGCTAGTAAATGGCAGGACCAAATCCAGCCTTTGTTTCCACTCTTCCAGGAAGCATTTCCTGATATAAAGAAGAAGGCAACTTCTTGGAAAAAGTAGAGAGAAGTAAGAAAGTGAGATGGGTTAAAGGGACTCTGGGTGTTGTCCAGAGAGTTCTCTTGGCAGGAAACTTAAGGGGGTCATGTTGAAGATTCACTCCAGAGTCTTATAAGGAGACAAGCCTTGGGAATTAGGGCGATGGTGGGCTGACATTTTGGAAAGAGTTTCTGCAAAATCTCCACCCATCCCAGGTAATGGGTCAAGCCTGTCCATCTCATTGCTGACCCTCTGACCATTTGCCTACCTCAGGACTGCTCTAGCTATATCCCTGCTGGACCAGAGCTCCCTTTCACTTGGCAGGCTTCATCTTTGCTCCCCTAAAATTTTTCCCCTCAGAACCTCCAGGGTCAGGCAGTGTTTTCCCTCCTCCCTCCTTCCTAAGCCAATCTTTATCCTTCCTCCTCTTTCGCCCATGCTCCCTTTTCTTTCCTCCCTCCTTTCATCCTCCATTAGCCTTGGCTGGAAATCCCCAGAGCAGAATTGTTCAAGTTTTTGCCTAGAACTCTGCCCAATTCTTCAGGGCCTTGTCTTTCACCAGGACCCGCCAGGAGTTGTGAGCCCGCACGTCCCAGGATTGCTCTGCACACACTGATGAATAACTGCTCTGGGCAAAGACCAGAGTTTCTAGAAATCTGATGTTTCCTATATCCTCAGCTGGGTATCAACTAGCTGATCTTCCCTTTGTTTCCTCCCCTCTCCACTCCCCGAGCACCTGCCACCATGTCCCCAGGACCCGGAGATTTCTGAGACCTTAACAAGATGCCTTAGCTCAGGTCTGTAATTGCCTCTCCAGCTCAGAGACAGCACATGCTTGGGGTGTGGGGCTTGGCAATGGCCTCATTATGTCTGCCTGTTGTAGGAATGATGGTGAAGGGCCGGCCTCCAAAAGAGCCCAGGGAACCAGTGTCTGTCAGGAGGGTTTGGGAGAAGACATCAGAGAAGCTACAATAACCAGGTACTAGCCCAAGGGAGGAGGGCCAGATGCTAAACTGCCAACTAGTCACTGTAGGCAATTTGGCAAAACAAAAAGAGCATCAGATTCAGGTAACTTCAGGTAAGTCCTTTTGACTCTCTGAGACTCCTTTCTGCCTAGAAACTGCATCTTGTTTTCCTCATGTACAAAGGTAGGATTAAATGATCCAACACAGCACACAGTAGGTGCTTAATAAATGCTAGCTCACCAACTGTCCCTCCCAGCTTGAAATCATATATTCTATCCTTCTGCAAGTTCTTCCCATTGAATCACACCCTAAGTTCATTCTCAGCACTGCTATTCACTACACATGTGACACTGGGCCAATTTCTCTGAACCTCAGTTTCTCTGACAGTAAAGTGTAGGGACTGGAATAAATCTCAATGATCCAACACTTAGCAGAGTGTCTGGTACACAGTAGGTGCTTAATAAATGCTAGCTCACCAACTGTCCCTCCCAGTTTGAAATCATATATTCTATCCTTCTGTGAGTTCTTCCCATTGAATCACATTGTAAACTCATTCTCAGCACTGCTATTCACTACGCGTGTGACAGACATTGGGCCAATTTCTCTGAACCTCAGTTTCTCTGACAGTAAAGTGTAGGGACTGGAATAAATGACTTCAATGATCCAACATTTAGCACAATATTTGGTATACAGTAGGTGCTTAATAAATGCTAGCTCACCAACTGTCTTTAAGGTCCCTCCCAGCTTGAAATCATATATTCTATCCTTCTGTAAGTTCTTCCCATTGAATCACATTGTAAACTCATTCTCAGCACTGCTATTCACTACGCATGTGACAGACATTGGGCCAATTTCTCTGAACCTCAGTTTCTCTGACAGTAAAGTGTAGGGACTGGAACAAATGACTTCAATGATCCAACACTTAGCAGAGTATCTGGTACACAGTAGGTGCTTAATAAATGCTAGCTCACCTACTGTCTCTAAGGTCCCTCCCAGTTTGAAATCACATATTCTATCTTTCTGTGAGTTCGCTAATGTTTCTTATGGCTTTAGGTCAATGATCCAGTGATCTCCAGACTAGGTTAGAGTGTGTAGAGCTGGGGGAGAGAGGGAAGCATGTATATGCCCATCCTGAGGCTCCCTCAACATCCTCTCCATTTCTAAGGTCTTAGAATTTGAAACTGCTTCACCTCTTGGTACTTTCATCATTGGCCAAAGAAAGTAGAACAGCAGCCGGGACCCAGACCTGATCCTAAATGGGGCAAAAAAAGGGAAATCACCATCCCTCAGTGAGGTGAGTGCTCTAGCATCTTTTTAAGCAAAGTGTTTGGTATTGGGATGAAAGTGGTACATGTTTAAGAAAACCCTGTTATAAAATAAGCCTGTTAATTGGAGCCTGTGGGACTGTTTACACTAACGAAAAATTAATGAGCAGCTCCCTGCTGCTCTGACAGAAACCATGGGTGTCTTAGCACATGCTGCTCCTGGGAGGTTTCTACTAGTGTTTCAAACCCCTGTTCTTGGAGTAAAGAGGCTGAAGAGACTCCTGAGAGCAGAGAAAGAAAAGCCAAGCAAAATAATGGATTCTCTTTTAAAGCCCTAAAATTCACATTCTTTTTTTTAAATTCATATTCTTAGACCAGCAATATTTATTTACTGGGAGCAGATAGATGTAATTCTAGTCTTGTAGACTGAAGACAGAGTGTCCAGCTTCAAAGTGCCCCTGGGGTCCCTCTTATCCATCATGGTGGTAGTGGTGCAGACATTTCCCTGGGCTCTCCTCCTCTCCTCAGATGTGGTCCAGATTTTATTTCATGTCTATCCATGTCTCCTGTGATCTACACACTTATGTTCAGAAAACCCACCTGTTCAAGCCTCTCTTACATGGACCCACAAATCTTATACAACAATTTGGTGACATCTACCTTTCCAGTCTCATCTCCTATGATTTCCTTCTATGTATTCTCCATTCTAGGCAAACTTGCCTAAAACTGTTCTCCATGTAGCATCCACATCCTGCTTCTTTCCTTCTCCCCTTCCTTCTCCTCCACTTTCACCTCACTGAATCTCTAAGCATAAGTGAGGTCCCACACAAAGTCTACACTGACTCCCTGAGCTATTATTATTATCCATAAATAAACTTTGTCCTTATGCTTTTCTCCCAGGGTACAGTAGAGAGGGGGAAGCACTGAATTTGGGACCTGGATTTCTTCCTGCTTCTATTACTTACTATCTGTGTCACCTTATTTTTTTCTCTGCTCATCTTTGAACTTTCCTCATCTTCAAAATGAAGAGGATTTCATTTTAAATCATTTCTAGTTCATAGTAACATCACACAATAAAATTTTAGTTCTTCAAAGGCAAGGACTATTTAAAAAATCTTTGTATACTGGTGCCTAGCACAGGGCCTTGTGCATGGCATTTTTTTGGGGGGGATAAATGTTATTTTTCTAATTAATAAGAATAAATGTTTCTCTCCTTCCATCATTGCCTCCTGCCTCCAATATTAGGAAGGAAAGAAAAAAGAAAAGAAAACCATCTTGTGATAAATATGCAATTGAATAAAACAAAGAACCATAATCACCATGTCCAAAAATATCATGTTGAGAATATTATCTCTCAGGTGGGTGGTGAAAATTATGCTTCTCTATTGATCTTCTAGAATCATCATTTTTCATTGCACTGATTTAAGTCTTTACAGCTTTCAAAATTGTTTGTCTTTACAATGTTCTTATATAAATTATTTTCTTGGTTCTGCTAACTTCACTCTGCATCAGTTCATACAAGTCTTCTCAGATTTCTCTGAAACCATTCCCCTTTTTATTTCTATACTATGGTATACCATAGTATTATTCAATTATATACCATAATTTGTTCAGTCATTTCACGACATTCCTGCCTTAGTTTCCAATTTTTTGCCACTACAAAAAACCTACCATAAATATTCTTGTTTTATGGGTCTTTTACCACTTTCTTTAATTCTTTTGGAAGGAAAGCCTAGAAATGGTATCATTCTGTCAAAAGGTGTGCACCATTTATTAAATTTGGAGGGCATAGTTCATAGTGCTTTCTAGAGAGACTGTACTAGTTTAATAACTCCATCAATAGTGCATCAATAGACCTGTTTCTCCAAAGCTTCTCCAACACTCATCATTTTTCCATTTTTATTTTGCCAATCTGATTAGTATAAGACCCCAGAGTTGTTTTAATTTAGCTTTCTTTAATTATTAGTGATTTGGAATGTTTTTTCATAAGGCTGTTAACAGGTTAAGAAACTATTTGAAAACCACCTGTGTTTTGACCATTTATGAATTGGAGAATATCTCTTATTCTTATGAATTTGAATTTGTTCCTTATATATCTTGAGTACGAGACCTTTATCATCAAAACTAGATTCAAAGATATCTGCTTCCCTTCTAAGTTTAGCTATAATGGTATTGTTCATGCAAAATATCTTTTTAATTTTATATAATTAAAATTGCCTTTTTGTTTTTCTTTATCTCTTGTTAACTTTTTATTAATAGGTCTAAAAAGTAATTTTTTTCCCTTTGGTACTCTAATTTGTCTCTACTTTTAAGTCACATATCTATTTACAATTTACCTTGGTATATAGTGTGAGATGCTGGTCTATAAACTTGTTTCTGCCAGCTACCTTATAGTTTTCATCACATAGTAAATGCTTACCCTAAAAACTCAAGTCTTTGGATTCATAAAACTTTTGTCTACTATATTGCTTTGCCTTTATACGTAATCATCTTACTCTTATAGACTTGAGTGACTTGAATAACTTTAATCCTGTTTCCTCATCTGCAAAAAGGAGATAATAATAGTGGTAGTACCTTACTTTTTTGGGACATAATAATGAGTGAATACAAGTATAGGAATGAGTAAATGTCAACTGTTATATTTTTGTTGCTATTTTTGTTTTTATTATTATTATCATCTCCAAATGGGCTTCCATCTGATTCAGTGCAGAAAATTCCAGGAGGTAAATTCCCCTCTTTGATCACACAGCCTCTTTGATCAGTCAGTCTCCCAGGCATCATGGAATACTGGATAGTCAGTCAAGAAGCATTTATTAAGCAGAGCATCCTATGCAAATTTTGCCACAATTATTTATCAGTTGTGTGCTCTGGGGCAAGTCATTTAACCTCTACAAATCTCAGTTTCCTCATCTGTAAAATGCTGGGTTTGTTTTAGACGTCCTTTGAGATCTTCCAGCTCCAGACATAT
Source organism: Myrmecobius fasciatus (assembly GCA_023553655.1). Taxonomy (NCBI): domain Eukaryota; kingdom Metazoa; phylum Chordata; class Mammalia; order Dasyuromorphia; family Myrmecobiidae; genus Myrmecobius; species Myrmecobius fasciatus. Next base: position 884,649 of record JAJPUD010000011.1, on the reverse strand, counting down.
GATCCATAAATCCACAAGCAGCAACTTCCCCCATGCCTTAGATAGTGCCTTTTAGTGAGCAATTCCTGCTGATGAAGCTGTTAAAAAAATGATATGGAGTGCGGGAATTATATAACTCTTATTACAGCTTGTTTAAAAATTATTTAGATTTAATTGATCAATTAGATTAAATTATAGAGTAGTGTGAGCCTGGCACAGACCCAGGCTGGAGTCTGCAGACGGTCTGAAAAAATCCATACGATCAACCCCACTCTTCTGGCAGCTGATTCATGGGTGAAGAAATGCTGTTAATAAGGTCATTACATGTTATTTTAGGTTGCTTGTTTCAAATAGGGAAGGCAGTCCTGGCCAGGCAATGTCCCTGTGATTAACCATCCCATCCATGGCCCTGAGACCCAAAACCAAACATGCTAAAATTAAGTTTTTCGAGTGACCTGGGTGATTTTCTCTCATCAACTCATGTCATTTGGTTTCAAAAAGAACATTGTAGTTTGTTTTAGGTAAGCTTCGAAAGTAGTTTCAGGAGAGGTTCCTCCCCACCCCTCTCTTCTGTGTCCCCTGATATTTTTTAAAGTTATATCAGGCCCATGAAATTCACTTTAGTTCCATTCACATTCATCATGCCTCATCCTTACCCGCTGCTCTATTTCCTATCTAATCCAGTCCAAAAATCTGTAATGTTCTGCTTTTAAGAAAAAAAAAATTAATTAATTTTATTTCCACTTTCAAAGGTTTTCCTTCACACCTCCCCTCCCTCACACATTGAAAAAGCAAGAAAAAAAAAACTAATTACAAATCTAGTCATACAAATTCCCATTTTAGCCATGTCAAATAAAAATTAAAGACGTACAAGAAAAAGAGAAAGAGGAACATATGTTTCAATCTGCACTGAGATCATCACTTCCACCCCTCATTTGAAAGTGGGTAACGTGTTTTATCATGATTTTTTTGCAACTGTGGTTAGCTCCGTGTGTTGATCAGAGTTCATAAGCCTTTCAAAGTTGTTTGTTTTTAGGGTATTGCTATTATTGTGGAAATTGTCCCCCCTGGTTTTGCTCCCTTCATTTTGCATTAGTTCATACAAGCACTGAATCCAAGGAGTTGACCAAGAGTTTCCATGGGCAATTTAATGAGTTCCCCAAGCAACTTGGTGAGATTACACAGTTGAGTTCCTATGTCATTGAATATATTTATTTGTATATATTTCTTTGTGTATTGTCTTCCCTATTAGATTTTATAATGTTTGAAAGCAAGGATTGACTTTTGCTTCTTTTTGTATCCTTAGCACTTAGCACAGTGACTGGCACATAGTAGGTACCTGATAAATGTTTATGAATTAATTATTTAACAATCATGCTTATCTTCTAGGAGTCTAAATTTATGAGTCTTGGGTGGTTGCTTGAAACCTAGGAAAGAAGGATTCGCTGAATGGCACATGGTGATCTCAAGTTTGATTTTCTTTTGGGGGGGTTAGCTTAGAGGCTATTTGAATGTCTTGTTTATATCTGTATCTAGTTATGGATTCCTGTGAGTCCTTTGCAAAGTTATGTATATTTGATAAAAGACTGTCCTATATTCAACAAATATGTGCTATCTTTAGTGCCTGAATAGGAGCTTGAAGGCCCTGACACTTATATTTAGGGAAACGTAGACATGAGCTATACCCTGAGTATAGGAGATTTTCCTGGAGGAGTTGCAGGAAGAGGAAATGATCCAAAAAATAAAATTACCCTTTTGGGATTTGACATGGCCTGTGTGAACCCAGAATCTTTAAGAGGTCTTGGATCATGGGCAAGGATAAATGGTTTCTTGGGTAAAAATGTACACCCACACTTTTTTATACTTTTTTTAAATTAAAGCTTTTTATTTATAAAACATATGCATGGGTAATTTTTCAATATTGACCCCTGCAAAACTTTCCGTTCCAAATTTTTCCCTCCTTACCCCCACCCTACCCCTAGATGGCAGGTAGTCCAATATATGTTAAATATGTTAAAATATATGTTCATTCCAATCAATATGTGTATACATATTTATACAGTTATCTTGTTGCACAAGAAAAATTGGATCTAGAAAGAAAAAAAAACTGAGAAGGAAAACAAAATGCAAGCAAACATCAACAGAAAGCTACATCCACACTTTTAACTTTAGTCTGAATTATTAAAACTTTCTGTATCAATTTCTTAAATTTCGACAACTATCAAAACAATAAATCAAACCATGATTTGTAGCATTCACAAATTTCTAAGGCATAAATGCTCACATTGAACATTTAATAATTGACTCTCAGGAACTGGTACCAATATAACCATAACTCTAATTAATAATCTTCTATTATAATGCAGGATTTTAAAATCCGCATTAACTTGTTTTTTTTTATTAAAGCTTTTTATTTACAAAGCATATGGGTAATTTTTCAACATTAGCCCTTGCAAAACCTTCTGTTCCAAATTTTCCCTCCTTCCCCCCACCCTCTCCCCTAGATGGCAGGTAGTCCAAAACATGTTAAATATGACTAACGTCTGTTCATTCCTATTTGCTTACTCGCACTCCCTTACAAATCATTTTTAGGAATTCCTTTTCAACAAGCTGCCAAGTACTGACTATACCTAGACTCCTCATAATTTTCCTTTACCTGTCCTCCCCCCACCCCAAGGTCATTTGGTCTTCTAAGCATATGAAAGATAGGAGAAAAACCAAGAATAATGACAATAAAATGAAGAATTGTTCTCTTCTTTACTTTCAAATTTCTGCCTTTATTCAATTGATCTATCAATTGGTGGACATTTATAACATACCTACAATGTATGAGATGTAGAATGTGTCAGGAATATGGAGTGAAAGAAAGAAAAAATGAAAAAAGAAAGAAAAAGAAAGAAGAAAGGAAGGAAGGAAGGATGAAAGAAGGAAAGAAAGAAGGGAAGGAAAGAAGGAAGAAAAGAAGCAAGGCAGGAAGGAGGGAAGAAACACATCTTGTCCTCAAAGAGCTTCAGTCTAGGTCTATATCATATATGTGTGTCCAGCAGCACCCAACATACACTTCATCCCAGGGTCATTGCCAGTTTTCTTGACTTTTATCTTGCCACTGGACTTTGATGACTCTGGAGGAGAGAGTGAGACTTTGCACTTCTGCCTCACTTAAATCCAATTCATGCACCAGTCAAGTCATCATCCTAGTGACATGATTGATACTATTTAAAAATGAAGGACAAACATTGTGCACTGAGAGGGATTTTCTTATTCTATTAGTATATTACATTAGATTGTACGCTCTTTGATGTCAGGGATTGCCTTTTGTTTCTTTTTCTATCCCCATCACTTAGCATAGTGCTTGTTATTTAGTAGGTACTTAATATAAATTTATTGATTGATCCAGGAAATCAGGATGGTACCATGGCTGGTACCTCATAGTAAACTGAAACCAATTGCTCACTTGGAAGCATTTAGTTCACAATATTATAAAATAACATTTAGTTAAAGCAGGAAAACAAAAGGGAAATCTTGAATAAGATCTGTCCCTCAAATATGTGTAAATCCTCAAGTCTCACCTATAAATCCAAGTGTGAAGGCCTTTCTGGCTAAGGATTTCCATAAATTCTATCTAGAACCTCTACCTTTTTGTTCCTTGATGGGGATGACCACTTGTAAGGTATGTTGTAGAGGAAATCACAGGTATAGGGTTGGAAGAGATCCTAGATATCTCTTATTACTTGAAGGTCAAGAGAAGTTACACAGGTAGGATATATCAGAGCTGGGATTCAAAGGTATATAGGTTCTCTGACTCAAATAGAACCCTCTTTCCTCCACATACTCCTGTCTCCCTTCTCTTAACCAGACCCTTCTCTCCTTGATCATTTCCCATCTGGGTCACTGCAGTAATTTCTTTTCCCCAAGCCTTTCGTTTTTGTCCTTTCCCTAGATATTTACTTGATATTCCTAAGCATGTCGATCCATGTCACTACCTTACCCAAGAAACTTCAATGACTTTCTTTCAGCTCTATGACTAAATACAATTGTTTTGCATTTATATCCTCTTGCAATCTAGTTCGATTTAATTTTTGCATGCTTGTTATCCAATCCTTCCCTTCATCTTTGGTCAAGCTAACCTGGTAACATGGCTCACAACACTCCATTCTTGACTCTGGGCCTTGGCAGAGGCCATCCACCATATTGATTTAAAATCAATGAGATTGAGAATGAATTCCCTCCTCAACTTCCCTTCTTAGAATCCCTAGGTCCATTCAAAGTTCTATTCCTACTGGAAGTCTTCCGTTGTCCCTAATTATTGATACTTCCTCTATTCTTCCCAAATTACTTGTAAAAAATATAGCAAAATGATTATGATTTTGGAGTCATAAGACCTAGATTCAAATCCTGTGTCTTATTAATACAGGGATGAGCTTAGGCAAGTCATTTCATCAGGTCTCAGTTTCCTTATCTGTAAAATTCAGGATTGGACTGAAAGAGCTCTAAGGTCTCTCTCTGGGCTCTATACCTATTTTTTAATCCTTTGATATATTTTGAATTTAGTTAATACAGAGTTGTCATCAGGATCAAATGAGATCACATTGTTAACTTTAAGGTGCTATATAAATGTTTGTCATTGATTATTATTAGTAGTAATGCACATGCCATCCTTCTCTACCTTTCCATTTCCCTCTCCACCTTTTTCCCAGAATGTAAGACCCAGAATCTATGAATAGTTTTATTTTCCTTTTTTTGTCTCCAATACTTAGTACAGTGTTGGACACAAAATGATATGGACATGTGATTAATGATGATGAATACATAATTAATCAATGTGCATTAAATTGTAATGATGATCAATTATGAAAGACTTGGATACTCTGATCAATACAATGATCCAAGACAATTACAAAGAATTCATGATGAAAAAATACTATCCATCCCCAGAGAGATAACTGGAGAATTGAGTGCAGACTGAAGTATAATTTTTTTACTTTTAAAAAATATGAATACAGAATTATGTTTTGCATGATGTTATATATGAAATTAATATCATATTGCTTGCTTTCTAAGTAGGGAGGAGAAGAATGGGAGGGAAGAGAATTTGGAACTCAAAATTTAAAAAGAAAATAATGTTACAAATAAATAAATAATAGCTTTAAAAATATTTTTTTAAATGTGCATTAAATTGAATTGAATCATTCAGGTAAGGGTTGACCTAGAAAGTCTCGGGGGTCCTTTCCAAGTTTGCCATTTTATGTTTCTTTAGAATCAAAATTAATTCTAAGTAGTAAAAAATGAATATTGGATCATTAACACCCAAACAATTTGCCTTCCTACAAACTCACCCAGTCATTCTTTACTATTGTCACATTCTTCTTCCTGACTTGGGTTATAGTGAAAGTTGTGATAAAATTGTAAGACTGCTGCTGATTCTTCATGGGCATATTCCCACCTTTTTCTAGCTCCTGCCTTTTAAAATTTGAGTCTCCATCTCTTTCTTGTTCACCCCTTGCTTTTCCCCTCTCATTTCCTCAAGAGGGGAGCCACTTGAGTTAGAGATGGGGAAGTGTTCACTTTCATCTCACTGGAAACTCTCCCATCCCCTCTCACTTTCTTTCATCCTCTGCCACATCTGGAGTAGACCAGGTTCCAAGTGAGCCATTTCTTCAGCTATACTGAGCTTCCTGAGTTCATGGATTCTTAAAATTTTCGTAGGATTTAGACCTAGAGGGACTTTAGTCCAACCCTTTTTTTTTTCACAAATGTAGAAACTGAGATTCAGAGCTTGGAAGAGACCTGCAAGTAGGGAGTAGAAATGAGATTTAAATCCAGGTCTTCCGACTCTTAATCTAGGCAGTTTTAATTACTCCATGTTTCCTCTTACTAATCAATAAGCTTTTATTAATACTTACTATATGCCAAATTCTGTAGTGTGTATGAAGAATATGAAGAAGTACCCTTACTTCTGTCCAAGCTTTATATGGTTTTGTAGAGAGGACATCTAAATGTTGACTAGAGGGAGACATGACCCTCTGGGATGATTGGATGCTTTAGCACAATGCTGCCTACTTCTATCAGGAACATACTTCAGACTGTTAGAGAGTATAGCAAAAAACATAAGAAACATATGTGAACAGAGGAACTCAAGAGAGATGGTTTAGAGAGACTTTTAAATGGGAGACTGGAACACACAGGAAAGTGCCATTCTGTTTAAAAAAAGTTCTCCAGACTTTGGTTGTTAACACACACACACACACACACACACACACACACACACACACGTATATGTATACATATATACACAGATATGTGTGCATGTAAATTTTATGGGTAGATAGCAAAAGGAAGGAAGGAAGGAAAGAAGGAAGAAGAAAGGAAGGAAGGAAGGAAGGAAGGAAGGAAGGAAGGAAGGAAGGAAGGAAGGAAGGAAGAAAAAGGAAGGAAGCAAGGAAGCAAGGAAGGGAGGGAGGGAAGGAAGGAGGGAGGAAGGAAGGAAGGAAGAAAAAAGGAAGGAAAAGGAAGGAAGGATAGAAGGAAAGAAGGAAAAGGAAGTAAGGAGGGAAGGAAAAGGAAGAAAGGAAGGAGGGAGGAAGGAAAGGAGGGAAGGAAGGAGGGAGGAAGAAAAAAAGGAAAGAATACAAAAAAATGTCAAAAACAGCAAGAGGAGTGTACTGACATTTGGGGACAGAGGGAAAAGCCTTCATATCTTGCATTCCTTATGTCTCCCAGGGTAACTAGCAGAGAGCTAGGGACCATAATCAGTGCGCCATCAAGAACATAATGATTTATTCATAGATATAGGAGCCAGCCTTGGGACTAGCAAACTAAGCCACTTTTCCAAGTCATAGAATTTAGAGCTGGCATTAAAATCAATCCAATTCAAGAAATATTTATTAGCCATCTGCCACAGGGGGTATCTAGATGGTTTAGTGGATAGAGTGCTGGGCCTGCAGTCAGGAAGACCTAAGTTCAAATATAGTTTCAGGCACTCACTAGCTGTGTGACCCTGGGCAAGTCACTTATTCTCTGTTTGACTTAATCCCCTGGAGATGGGCACCATTCCAATATCATTGCCAAGAAAACCCCACACAATGTCACAAAAAGAGTTGATCATGACTGAACTGAAGAACATGGACAAAGACTATGCTAAAGTGCTGGAGATAGAAAGATAAACTGAAATAATCCCTGTCTTCATGTAGCTCGCATTGTCCTGGGGAGGTATAATATATAATTATATAAGTTTAATAACCATGTGAAATTAGTAAGTCACTCACCTAATACTGGTGAACAAAGAGGCCCTGGAAGTCCCATGCTCATCCCAATGGGGCATAGGTTCTCTATGGTTCTCAAAGAATTAACAACCTTTTATCTGCCTCTAAACTTTGTATGTGGGGTATGTTATGCCATTATTTAGAACAGGAGTTCTTAATCTGTGGTCCTTGAACTGATAAATATAGTAAGTATGCAATATATAGTGTATGTGTATATACATATATATTTTATATGCATAATATATATAAAACAATAAATTATATGTATTTAATTCTAATATATTCAATAATATGTTTGTTATTAAATTATTTATTATTGTATCAAATTTCATGTTTAGCATATGGGTATGTTTCTGTTTAACTCTTTCAGGATCATTGGTTTCTTTTGCAATTTATTTTATGCATTTAAAAACATTATTCTGAGAAAAACCCATAGGAATTACTAGTCTACCAAGAGTCCATGATATAAAAAGGTTAAGAATCTCAGATCTAAGATATATATTTGTGAAATTAATCAATCAGAATTCAGCTCTGAACCACCATCCTATTGGCAAGTACACCTTTCTTGAAATGACTATATTCCAGTGAGCCATAGTCTCATTTGTACTTGACTTAATGGATTTGACTCTGCACAGAATAGGTTAACATACTTAGATATCCTATGTAGCACTTTTTCTCAGCATAGAAGGAATAAGCAAATAAACAGTATGAAAACAACAAGAAAACAGTGAATAATAAAAATATCTTCCTTAAATCTGTGAGTCTGTTGCTTTCCCATGTCCTTGGAAATCCCAAAAGGGGAACTGCTCCAAACTCAGGACCACTAGGAAATATACAGCTTAAGTGTAGTTTATTCTCCACAGCTACTCTGCTGAACTCAGAAAAAGAGCAGTTTCATCGAATATATGAGTTGACTTCCAGTAATCTTAGATGAAAACCTAGAAACAGTGGACCTGGAGTTTTGGCTTAGCATTGGGGTTAGAGACTGGAAGAGATGCTAACTTTTACTTTCCACTCTTTACCTGTGAAGTCACTGGTAGGGACTCTTGACCACTTGTGTCCTCAGCCTCATATTTCCTCATGGAGCAGGGTGAATAGATACCATAGACAGCTCCTGGAAGGAAAAACACTGTCATCCTTCTGCATTCTTGATCTACTTCTGATGTCTCTCATTGCTTCCTACTGCTTCACCCCAAGGAGGTAACCACCAGTCACTGAAGAAAAGTGTGGGAGGAGCAATATATTTCATTTCAAGAAGGAAGGGGATCAGGTAAGGTCGGGTCCAAGAGTATGGCACCTGAACAGTCCTTTGGAAGATACCAGAGATTCTATAAGGTAGCTAGGTAGAGTGGATAAAATGCCTGGAGTCAGGAAGATGACTCTTCATGAGTTCAAATCTTCCATCAGACACTTTTATTAGCTGTGTGACCTTAAGCAAGTCATTTAACCCTCAGTTTAGGTTTGCCTCAGTTTCCTCATCTGTAAAATGAACTGGAGAAGGAAATGGAAAGCACTATTGTTTCTTCATCAAGAATGCCCTAATGAGGTCACAAAGACTCTAACACAATTGAAAAATGACTGAACAACAACAGGAATTCTACCACGCAGAGAATAACATTCTACCAATGGGAGATTTCTTGTGCAGTCACAAAGATGGGAGACAATATATCTAAGGATCAGTTAACAGGCTAGTTTCTAAAAGAACTGAAAAATTATTAATTTTCAACAAAATCATTGGTTAAAAGAATTATGATCTCTATTTTATTGGCAGAAGTAGCAGCTCTAGTTCATAAGGAGTTATATTATATCAATTCACTCCAATGAACATGCTCCATCCCATGGTGCTTGACTCCAGAACGGAATAGTCCTGGACCTCAATGAACTCCCATTCTCCTGAGAAGATGGAACATCTATACCTGCAGATATGAGCCTTTCAAGCTTCTCTCTCCCTGCTTTGCCAATCCTGGCTCCTCTCATGACCATGGTTTTTTAACATATTTTTTAATTAAGCTTTTTATTTACAAAACATATGCATGGGTAATTTTTCAGCATTGACCCTTGTAAAACCTTCTATTGCAAATTTTTCTCTCTTTCCCCCCATCCCCTCCCCTAGATGGCAGGTAGTCTAATACATGTCAATTATGTTAAAATATATGATAAATCGAGTATATGTATACATGTTTATACAGTTATCTTGCTGTACCAGAAAAATCAGATCTACAGGAAAAAAACCTGAGAAGGAAAACATAATGCAAGCAAACATCAACAGAAAGCATTAAAATGCTATGTTTTGGTCCACACTCAGTTCCCACAGGCCTTTCTCTGGATGTGTATGCCTTTCTTCATCACTGAACAACTGGTTTGAAACATCTCATTGTTGAAGAGAACCATCTCATGACAATGTTGAAAAATGTCCTAGACTAGTCAGGAGAACACTCCCCAACCTTCAGTAATAACGTTATCATACCCCATGTTTCTATTAAAGGGAATGGATCCAAACTCACACTAATGATGACACCCAACATGCCGGGGCCCAGCAAACACCGTCAGGAAATGCTATCAGTGACGTTTGATTTATGAAAAATGTATAAATGTGATTTGGGAACAGCTTGCTTCTTCACACTAAATAAAACGGGAAGACAGAAGAGAAACCGTGGATGTCTGCGAGCAGACTCATGTATACAAATGACTGTCATAAATCTTTGTGCATGATTACTTTGCAACGTGGCATCTCTTTGGGGAGTTGGGCAGAGGAATCTAAGTTGCAGAGAACTCCGGGAAAGACGAAGGAGATGGATTTGCAGATGTAATTAGATAGCTTGTGTAGAACCCAGCAGCTGGCAGCAAAAGTGGTCCCTATCCTAGTCTTGGGAGAATTTGGGCTGGGAGAGGCCATATCACAAGTCACAAGCAGAAATTATTCCACCATTGGGAGAAGGGAATAATATTACCTGTTCCCCCTGGGAGACATAGAACTCCTCCATCCCTTGGGAGAGAACTCATGACGAGTTCCAAAATTTAAACTTAAGAATAATTGCCTTCTGATGTTTTGGGAGTGTTGGTCCTCTCTGCTCACTGGTTCTCTCTGATGAACAAAAAAGAGAAAAAAACTACATTTTAGAACCTTATTTGTAGGCCATTAGGAGTAAACTCTGGAATGTAAAAAGCTTTGCAAACCATAAAGAAATATAATAGTGTCAGCTATCATTATTATTAATGGCTCTCTCTGTTGCTTCATAGTGTTGTGGAGGTGACCCTGGGATCTTGAAGGCAGTGTTAGCAGAACATGGAGCCTTGGGCTCCCAGTCATGAAGGCCTGGGTGCTAATACCGTGTGAGTCATTTACTGGCTCTGTGATTCTGGGAAAATAATTCATTCTCTCTGGGGCCTCAGTGTCATTACCTGTGAAATGAGGAGATTGGATGCAATGCCCTTGGAAGTTTCTTACAGATCTCAGGCTATGGTCTCACGATGGATTTAACCAAGCTGGAAAGGCTTTGAGAATAGTCCTATGGTGGGGTCTGTGTGCCCAAGAGTAGACGACTGATCTAAGTGCAAAGAGATAAATCGCCAGAGTTTTGACAATCAAGAATGGTTATTTTTGGTCATTGCTATTCATGGTGACCATCTACTATGGCACAGAAGGAATATTCACAACAAAGAAATAAAAAATACTAGAAGCCTTGAAGGACATAATAAGAAACAACAGGATCCAGAAATCAGTAAACATTTATTAAGGTTTTGCTATGTGTTGGGTACTATATCTAGGCTTTTGAATTTTCAAGATGATCTAATCCAACCCCCCATGATACAAATGAGAGAATTGAAACTTAGAGATGGCAAATGACTCACCTAAATCATGTAGCAAGGTGGAACTTGAATTCCAGTCTCCTTACTGGAAGAAATCCAATGTTTTTCTTACTATAGTAGGCCATGTCCTAAAGCAATTCCTTCCAATGGAAATGTCTCAATTACTCACAGAAGACTAATCACCTAAATTCTCAAGTCATTGACCAAGAGAGATTAAAAATAACTGAGCATTCAGAGATCCATAGAATATCAAAATCACAAGGGTTCTTAGAGGTCTATTCAAGTATATGTTGAATCAAATTTTTGAAATGCTTTACTAAGGATAACATTTCTTCTATTTATTTTTTTCCTGGATCTTTTTTCATTAAAGCTTTTTATTTACAAAACATATGCATGGGTAGTTTTTCAACATTGACTCTTGCAAAGCTTTCTGTTCCAAATTTTTCCCTCCTTCCCCCACCCCCTCCCCTAGACGGCAGGTAATCCAATATATGTTAAATATGTTAAAAAATATATGATAAATCCAATATATGTATATATATTTATACAGTTATCTTGCTGCACAAGAAAAAAAATGGATCTAGAAAGAAAAAAAACCTGAAGAGGAAAGCAAAATGCAAGCAAACATCAACAGAAAGTGTGAAAATGCTATGTTGTGGTCCACACTTAGTTCTCTCTCTAGGTGTAGATGGCTTTCTTTATCTCTGAACAGCTGGAACTGGTTTGAATTATCTCATTGTTGAAGAGAGCCATGTCCTTCAAAACTGATCATTGTATAGTCTTGTTATTGCCATAATGAAAACATTTCAAGAGTGATTGGGAGAAACAGATTTGGGTGCTTAGAGCCAGATAAGGGTAAGTGAGGGCACTTACTCAAAAGTAAATGCTTATGTATTCTGTCTATATGTAAGACTGACTTTATGCTTATCTTCATCTATGTAGTTAGTTGAGAAATGTGTAGTGTGGTGTGTGTGTGTGTGTGTGTGTGTGTGGTGAGAGGGTGATAACACTGATATTCTTCTAATTCATTTTTCCTTTTTAGGATCAAGGCCACACCTATCTTGTGTCATTTTGCCTTGGGCTCTTCCTCGTCTTTGGCTGTCAAAATTCCTTTGCAATTAAAATATTTGCTGATATTGTTCATTTTGATATCCCCATATAGAAGTGGCAAAGAATAGTGGATAAAGCACTGGACCTGGAGTCAGGAAAAAGATTCAGATCTCACTCTATTACTTAACATTTGTGACCTTGTAACTTCTCTGTGTCTCAGTTTCCTCATCTATAGAATGAGAAAGTTGGACTAGATGGCTTCTAAGGCCCCTTCCATCTCCAAAACCATGATGCTATAATTTTCATTTCTAATTATATCCCTCTCCCTCAACTTGAAAGTCTTATTTTAATTTTTTTTCAAAAAGGTGGGAGCATTTTAACAAAATTAATCAACATATCAACTGGATCTGATTTAGTTATATAATATATAATATAAACAGTACTGCTCATCTCTACAAGAAAGGTGAAGATAAATTCTCATCTCGCATCACCATGGTCTCTTTGAAACCATATTTGATCTTAATAATAGTATTCAATGTTTCTTCCCATTGGTATGGATGTAGTCATTGTGTATATTGTTTTCCTGGTTCGGTTTAATTCACTCTGCATTATTTCATAAAAAGTCTTCCTCTGCTTCCCTGTATTTTTCATACTCATCCCTTTTATTACTGCATTCATGAACTGCATGAAATTTAATGCCTTTCCCTGATCATTGGATATTTACTTTGCTTTCAGTTCTTTGTTTCCATAAAATAGTGCTGCTATATGGTGGTGTTTGTGGGACCTCACTGTCTCCCACCTCCTCACAGTATATGCATGATAGTGGGGTATCTGGGGCAAAAAGGCTGTTCACAGATCTTTTAATCAGCTTGGGGGAAGATCTGCCTACTTGTGCTCATTCCTTAATACCCTTTCTGGAACAGGTGAGAATGCAGTTCTCATAAAAAGAGATGCTATGTGGTTGAATTTAGAGAAGATCTTGGAATCAGAAAACAATGTCTGGCCCTGAGTAAGCATTTAAGAAATGTTTATTGATTTCATTTGAATGAAACATAGGTCCAGGTCTTGCCACTGATACATACTGATGGTAAGGCCATGGGAAAGTCACTTACTCTCTTTAAGCAACTTTCTAAAACTACATTACACATGAATTTTTGATGTTCACTGAGAAGGGTTTCCACACTAGAATTTCAGAAGAAGAAGAAAGAAGAAGAGGAAGAAGAAGATGATGATGAAAGAAGGAGAAAGAGGAGAAGAAAAAGAAGAATCAGAAAGGAGGAGGAGGAGGAGGAAGAGGAGAAAGAGGAAGAGAAGGATAAGGAGAAGAAGAAGATGATGATGAAAGAAGGAGAAAGCGAAGAAAAGGAAGAATCAGAAAAGAGGAGAAGGAGGAGGAGGAAGAGGAGGAGGAGGAGAAGAAAAAGACAAGGACAAGGAGGACCACGGGCATAGGAAAAACAAAGAGAAGAAAGTTAATTAGCTCTGATCATTACTGCTTCTTAAAGAAGTTTAAATAATATATAATCATTTCCACAATAAAGTCAAAAGAACTCAGAAAAGCTCCAGTCAGAAATTACTTTGTGTTCTTGCCAAATAAAGAAGCATGGCAGGCAAGGGCAACACCAGCTTACAATATGAGCTTATTTGCAAAATATTATGGAGCAGGAGAATGGAACATTATGAGCAGTCCTGCTCAATCAAAACAGTTAAGACAAAAATGAGCTCTATTTAAAACTTGGATGGAAAACCAAGTCTACGTAGGTGAATCGGAGAAGCTCTGATCAATTTGATATGTTTCCCAATTGACTTGAGATTGTGGGGCATCAACTTTTGGAAACAACTAAGGAACATCTCCTCCAAGAAGGTGGCTATGCTTGCTGAAATCTCATTGATAAGAAAAAAGAAAAGGGCAGCTAGGTGGTGCAGTGAATAGAGCACCAGCCCTGAAGTCAGGAGGACCTGAGTTCAAATCTGGTCTCAGGCACTTAACATTTCCTAGCTGTGTGACCTTGGGCAAGTCACTTAACCCCAATTGCCTCAGCAAATAAAAGAAGGGAATAAACATTTATTAAATTCTTACTATGTGTTAGACATATATACAATTACTATCTCATTTGACTATCCTGTGATGTAGGTACTATTATTACCTCCATTTTATAGAGAAAAGACTGAGACAGATAGAGCTTAAGGAACTTGTTCAGAGCCGCACAGCTAGGAAACAGAATGAAACTGAATTTGTACTCAAGATTTCCAGATTCCAGGCCCAGTACTCTACCCACTGAGCAACCTAGCTGCCTCATAAGAAATTCAAAAGGATTGATTAACTAAGATCCATGGAGGCAGATTCATGTTGCTTAAGTTCCTCTTTCTATGCTATATAAAAGCCAACTGTGAGCCCAGTTTACTCTGTGTTTTCTATTCTCTGTCACTTTAAGAAGCCATACAAGTGCACGGCATAATGAATTTCATTCTGGGGTTCCCTGGGTAGTTCCTCATGCACAGGTGATGGACAAGAATCAGAGAGGATGAGAAGGCAAGAATGGGTAAGAATCTACACTTGAAGAAGAAATACCCACGATGATGCTTTCAAAGTAAGAACAAACATTTGGAAATGTCCTTGTTCACTCATCATGTCGAGAGAGAGGATATCTGTTAAATTGTCATGGTCACATCTCCCCCTGCTCAGGTCTCGACATATTTGTATTTATCTATTTATATCATTACACATCAAATTCTGTCTTAGAGTGCACTTTTTTAAGGAGGAAGGAAGATGAAGACATTTGATGTCATCACGGTGGGACATCCTCACTACAAAAACTTCCAATGTCAACATATCAAGTTCTTTGGTTTTGCTAGTGTTAGAAGTCTTGATATAGAAACTCTTTCTACTGACATAGATTGCAAGGAAACTCTAACTTCTATTCTTTTAATCTTAAAAGAAGCTCAGAAAGCCTCTGCAGCTGACTGTGACACTTGGGGAGAGATGAGATGTATGGATCATCTCAGAAGGCAGAGGCAGCACTTGAATCCAAATCTTTCTGTCTCTAAGCAAGCCCTCTCTCTGCTGGCTGGCTCTTCCATGTGAAAATTGCTTAAACCAATTTTGGAAATCATACAAAAAACCATTACAGAAAGGAAATATGTAACTAAGCGAGAGACCTCAGCCGGAAAATGAAAAGATTTACAAACAGGAGAGAGAAAATCTTCCTTTCTGGTTTCCCAAGGTCACCTGGGTCTTGAGAACACAGATGACAGAATTTGTCACGGTCCAAGTTGGCCCATGGGGAAAGTAGGTTCTGTTGAACAAAGAAATACACTCTATTATCAGCTGCCACTCAGCTCCAACAGCATTTTCCAGAGGCCTCCTTACTCATATCCCATGTTTGTGCCATGTCTCGTATATTCCCAAGACTGTTCAAAGAAATGTCCAGTCATCAGAGGAAATCAGAGTGGAGTCTCCAAGCAATTTTACTGCTACTTTAAGAGATATCCTTCTCAGTTTCATAATCTTTCAGATCTGAATGTAATAGTAAAATTTGTAGATTGTCAATTCTATAACTTTCCCCATAAGCATAATTGCATTCTGGGTATGTGGCCAAATGATTCACACTGATTGAAAAACTCCATGTCTGGGTTCCCAAATGCTCTGTATGGTCTACGGCGCATGAGCTCAGAAATCATAGAAGAAAATCGGATTAGACTCCCTGAATACAAGCTTTGTGGGAGTGAGATCTTATTTCCAATTCAACTAAATTCAACAAACATTTATTAAGCATCTACTGTGTGCAAGAACTGTGCTAGATACAGGGGACATAAAGACAAAAAGAGCAATGGTTCCTGCTCACATGACCATAGAGAAGTCATTGAACTTCCCCAGATGTCATTTTCCTCATCTATAAAATGAAATTAATGGACCTGGTCATCTCCAAGGTCCCACTTTCTACTGGGGAAAATAATATGGAAACAGGTAATTAAATATAAAGGCTACTTGAGAAAGGAGAAAACACTAACATCTGGGGGATGTGGAAAGGTTTCATGAAGGAGATGGCTCCTGAGTTGAGAATGAAGGAAGGAAGAAGTAAAGAAAGAGTTCATTCCAAGCATAGGGACACACAGCCTGTGCAAATGCCTGGTGGTGTGAAATTCAATGTTTAGTTTAGGGAATATTTCATATATCAGTTTGACTGGTATATAGAGAATGCAAAAAAAATAATGATAAAGTGGAAGATCGGAGCCCCATCATGCAGGTCTTTAAATATCAGAGTGAGAGGTTTATATTTGATTATAGAGTCAAGAGAGAACCATTGAAAATTTTGGGCTAGAGTATGACATGTTCAAAACTGTGTTTCCAGAATCTTATTTTGGTAGGTACATAGAGTATAGGTTGAAGAAGGGAAAGAATATAAGCAAAGAGACCTATTGAAGGCTACTGCCTTAATCCAGATGAGAGATGCTGAGGGTATGACCTTGAGTAGTCATTGTGTGAATGATGATGAGGAGGAGGATTTGAGACATGCTAATGAAAGAGGGTTTCTAGATAAAGTTTTGAAAATCATAATGCAGTCTATAAATGTTAGTTATTATCATTATTATTGTTATAAGAGCAATGAATCAGAGGGCTAATAAGAATCCATCTGACCCCAGATTCTATCACCAAATGTAACTCCCAATAATAGGGTCCTTCTAGGTGGACTCAGTATAATAAAATTGATAAACAAACTATTTCCATGTAAATTTAATCAATTCTCTATTTACCATGATTATACCCATAAGAGAATGCAAATAAAACTAAAAAGATAGAGAGATACCACCATCCAGCCATCCTCCATCTGGACAATGGCCCATGTTCTTCTATCTGCCATAGAAAAATCCTTTATGCAGAAAATCATTTAATGCACATGTCCACAAAAATTCATACCAACCTGTGCCTTCCCAGGAAATGTTTGTATTTAATCAGCATGCTCTGGGTAGAAGGGAGGGTGGCAAGTGGCCTGCCTGAACTTTATAATTCAATTTGCTAATTGCTAAATTCAAGGAAACTCAAGCACTGCCTGATTCCCATCAAGTTTTTGTTTGTTTGTTTGTTCACAGAGTAAAGAGAACAGCTGTTTGAGTTACAGATAAGGAAGAGGGAAGAGATGCTTTCCAGAGCCTGGTTAACTCTCTCTTTGCCATGGTGCTGTTAAAAGGGAAAAAAATCCATAAGAAGCACTTTCCCGGAAATTATAGTATTGCTTAACACCCCAGTGTGGGATTAACAATATGATTACAGTATTAATCACATGGTTACTACATGTTTTACAAACTAAACACTCTCCTATTGTATTTCCAGACTTAAACTCTTATATTAAACATTAAATTCTCATTTATGTTCATTCACTAATCCAATAAAGATTCACTAAGCACTTACTACTTCCCAGGTACTATACTAGGTGTTGAGAAAACAAATAATAATGAAAACATTCCTTCTTTTGTGGAGCTTACATTCTATTAAGGGAAACAGCATGTACATGGAAAAAATTAAATATGAAATGTACACAAAGTAATTTCTGAATGAGGCATTAGAAATTGGGAGAAAAAGGATAAACTTTCTATAGGAGGAGACACTTGAGCTGACAGAAGAACAAAAAGATAGATGGATAAATAGGTGGGTAAGTAGAGCATTTATTAAGTGTCTATTGTATATGTGTTGAAGCCTGTGCTAACTGTTGGGAATACAAAGGAAAGAAGAAGCAAATTTCTTCTCAGAGAATTCAGTGGAATGCAGAGAGATAACACACAGACAATCACGTACAAATCAGATCTACAGAGGGCAAATTGGGGACAATCTCAGAGGGAAGGCACAAAGATTAATAAGGAGGAAAAGTTTATTACAGAAAGTAGTTCTTTTATGGAGACTTGGAGGAAGCCAGCAGGGAAGATGAGAAGGAAAGTTTGTTTTTTTAAGCAGGGGACAGACAGGGGAAACACTTAGAGTTGGGAGCCAAAGTATCAAGTTAGAGGAACAAAAGGAAGTTAGTGTCACTAGTTAGAAAAGTACATCATGAAAAGAGTGGTAAGATAGAAGAAGAATGAAAAGGTGGGAAGAAAGGAGAAGGTGATGAAGGGTTTTAAATGTCAAATATAGGATATCATATTTGATCCTGGAATAAGACAAGAAGGAGTGGCATAGTCTGTATTTTAGGAAGACCTATTTGACAGCTGAGTGGAGGATGGGCTGTAGTGGAGAAAGACTTAAGGCAAGGAGAACTTGCCTTATTCCAATAATCCAGGCATGAAATGGTGAAAGTCTGAATTAATGAAATGATGAGCCCTTCTAGTTCCTATATTGACCAGGAAGAGGCCTTCAAGAATAGAGACTGAAAATCTTAAAAACCATAAAAGTCATTTACTTTTACCTTCACATTTCATAAATGAGAAGTTCCAGAAGAAGTGAAATAATTTACCCAAGGTCACTCAAAAAGTAGCAAAGAAAGTCAAGCCCCTTGACTCCAAACCCAGTGTTTTTCAGAATTACCATGATGTCTTCTTTTGGAGGTGTCCTTTTGTCAATAAAGTTTTAATAACTTCTAACTTATTATTTAACAAAATATTCATATTGTTATAGTTATGATAGTAATGGATAAAATATAATTAATTATACAATCTATAATAATTATAGTAATTATATGACTCATAATTGTACTAACATATAATTAATATTATATTATTATATTTATATAATTTAGTTTATTGTTAAATTCTACGTATTAATGCAGCCAATTCTAAGATTTAAGTTAATCCCATTAGATTCTTTTAAATTGTGGTGACATTAAAGAGCAGGATACTGATCAGAGGAGGTGATCAGGTATTAGAGTTCCATAGATCCTGCCAGACACAGATAGATAAGAGGAATTAGGGACATTCTCCCTGAAGAAGTAGTCACTCTTTAGTTTGAATGTCTACAAGGGGAAATTTGAGGAGATTTGAGTATGTTGTAACAGAAAACCTCCTAACAACTGAAAATATCCAAAAGTATAATTGATTGTTTGAAGAAGTAATGAGTTTCCCTTCACTTGAAGGAAAGATTGGGTGGATCCCTGCTGGATTTGTTTTAATAGGTATTTTTGTTTAAGTACAAGTTCAATGATATGGTCCTTGAGGTCCCTTTTAACTTTGAGAGTGATTGAATGCTATAAATAAATGAATGAATGTATGAATGAACAGGAACACAAAGGAAAGACATTAAATTATGTGGAAATATAAAAATATCCTTGTATTAGTATAAATTTTTAAAAAGTAAGTGAAGTATTTAAAAGACAATGAAAATATCAACATTATATATGAAAATTTAGGAGGATGCAAATACAACTGCTCTTAGCCAATAACTTATAGCACTAATGCTAATGGAAATGCATTAGTTAACAAGGGAAAAAAATTCCTTCCTTCCCCTCTGTGACTTGGAAGGTCAAAATAGAGGCCATCATCACCATAGACTACTGCTGAGAGACATAACCCGTGTCCTTTATTTAAATGATCTGACTTAGTAGTAATTGAGGAGGAGCAAACCAGGGGAGACCTTTGCAGTGCTATCTTGTCAACTCCTAGTGAGGTATGGATTGAGGGAGATACTGGATCAAGGCAGATATCAGGATTTATCTGACCTCTGCCTGAAGAATCATTTGTACCTCTTTTGACCATGAATCCTCTATTTTTCACCACCCCTTCAAAAAAAAAAACAACTTGCTTTTTCATGGTCTAGAGAATGATGGCTTCCCTGCATTGTCTTTAAACTACACTAAGGTAAACAAAGTGTGACCATGTTTTAATCTTATGCTTTCCCGGATAAGAATAAATAAAAAGACATAAATCTTTGTTTGGAAATGTTTTCAGATATTTAAAAAAGAAACTAATAAACAGTTTTTCTTCCTCACTGTGGTATTGATGACACCTTGCATTGGATTCCTTCCTGCATGTCTCTTATAATTCCAATAACTATAGCTAGAAGAAACTTTTTTGTGGGAGAGAGGCTTCCTTTATTTAATTCATATTTTCAATTGAATTTTGATAGTCCTAAAATGCTGCTCTGATTATAATAACATGAATTTCTGCTAAATTCAATGCAATTTCAAAATTTGCCAGATCAAAAATGAATGATAATATAGACTCATAATGTTTAGACTTTCTGCAAAATGTGGAAATACCTAACATAAGAAGTTGCATAGGTTCAGAAAGACTGATCTGAAAGAACACAGAAAGATCAATGTAAAAGTCTTAACATGGGTTCAAACAATCAACTGCATAATACAGGATGGCAGACCTAGGATGAGATGATATTTCTCATAAAGAATATGTGGAGGTTTTAATGAATTCCAAGTTTATTACTAACTCAAAAATATGACATGGTGATCAAAAAAGTTAATAAAATCTAGTCTATATTGAGAGGAATGATACTTTAAACATGATGACTAATGGTTCTCTTTTCTACACAGTTCCCATTTGGAATAATATAATATGTTTTAAGTACTACATCTTAGCTAAAATGCCAAAGATTGGTGTCCAGAAAAAAGCGACTGAATACCATTTCATGTGATAGCCATATGAAGGTATTGAGGATTGTCCTAGAGAAATGAAGATGGAGAGCAAAGAAAATAGCTGCCTTCACATCTAGGGAGGGAAGGAGCATAAGGTTATTTCTAATTGATTTCAGAGGACAGAGAGGCAATTAGGTATAAAGTTCAGAGAGGTAGATTTATACCTAACATAAGGAAAAGCTTCCAACAATAAGATCCCTTTATTTAGATCTTCAAAAGTGGGACAGATTGCTTCAGAAGACAATATATTCCCCCTTACTAGAGGTTCAATGAATTATGTAGTTACTAAAATCATGCTCTAAGCTCCCATTCAATACTCACTCTTCAGACCACACAAGATCTAGCAATTCATTACCAAAATAATTTAATTAAAACATAATAGCAATGTAAACAACAAGAGGAAACCAAGATTCTCTGCTACTCATGTACAAATGGACATAATCTCTATACTTTCACGTGTAGTGAATGGAAAAGATATCTCCTAAGAGAGTTTTATAAAGAGATGGCAAAACTATTCTTTAGCATGTGGGCAGATGTAGTGAGGATACTGCCATTTCCCTGTCTTCTTTCAGTAGTTAAAAGGGAGATCTGATAACTTTTCAAGACAGGTTGAAGCTTCTTGTAATCTATGAAACTACAAGACAATCTAGATTCTGCCAAAGTTCCCCAGTTGAAGTTTGTCATGGTATTACCATTTCACATGCTCCCCTTTTCCACTTCTTCACACTGACTTCAGCCAAAAGCTTGGATCTTTGTCTCACAGTATCCCACAAAAGCATCTATTCCCTGGAAATTAAACCTAGTTGTTGCCTTCCCATGTCCTACTTTATTTTGCTTTTTCTAATGTCCCCCTTTCTGTACTCATTTTTAAAATTTACACCTCTCATTCAATTCCTGCATACAGCCAGAAGACTTGATGGGTGATTTAATATCCTGAAACTCCCTTTGGAGTTCAGAGTTCCCTGGCCTTGCCATTGTGGGGCTGAAGCTACCTTGGAGAGCTCCCATTAAAGACAGATGATCCCTGTCTTGGCAGCTGGGTGGTGCAATATAGACTGACCCATGTGGAGTTAGGACCTGAATTCAAACCCAACCTCAGACACTTATTAGCTGTGTGACCTTGGACAAATCTGTTTACCTCAGTTCCTCATCTATAAAATGAACTGGAGAAGGAAATGGCAAACCACTCCAGTATCTTTGCCAAAAAAAAAAAAAAAAAAAAAACAGAACAGAACAGCCCAAATGAGGTCACAAGGAGTTGGACACAACTGAAAAATGACTGAAGAACAAAATTTCTGTCTTATTCTCTAATATCACCGAGAGTTTAAATTGTAATATACTACAGAATTCATTTAGTCCACTGCCTTTACTGTGAAGATAAAGAAACTGAAACCTAGGGAATGGAATGGCCTTGTCCAAGCTTGTCCAAGACAGATAGGAAATGGCAGAGCTAGGGAAAAAACCCAGCCTCCCTGATCCAAGCCCCATGTTTCTCCACTTTATCCCAGAATAATATCAACTCCTAACCAATTAATAGACTTTTGAGTCTGGATTCTCCCCATGAGTATGTAAGACCTTAAATCCACTATTTGGGGTTTGAATCATTCCAAGTACATCCCCATGGGAGTGGGCTAAGAAAGCACACTGCCCCAGGTCTTTCTGGGTATTTGGTTCTCCTGAAATATCCTGTCTCTCTAACTGATTTCTTAACTTTTTTGTGTCATAGACCCCGTTAGCAATCTGGTGAAGCCGCCTCAGAATCTTGGGGTTTTTTTAAATTCCTATTTGAAGAAAATGTTAAATTTCAGTTAGGTGACAGTATATAAAGGAGGAAGGGGAATAGAAACATTTTTCCCATTCCAGTTCACAGACCCCTCAAAATTTATTCATATACCCCCTTGAAATCTCTGGATGCCAAATTAAGAGCCTCTGCTTTAGGGTCACCTCTCTCTCTCTCCCACCCTCTTTCTCTCTGGTGATTGATGATCCCCTTTGAGTATATTCTGGGTCTTCTCCTATGCCCTGTACTATACAGGCCCAGACTGTTTATTTCATCTTTATGCATGAATTGACATTGGAGTTACACACAATTAAAGATGATTAAATGAATTTACACATTCCCAGCAGAGGATTGTCCTGGCACTAAATCTGCTTCCTCCATCTCCCTCCTGTCATTATGATGGTATTGTAGTGCTTAATGACCAGGTCCCTTGCTGATTATGAGACTCACAGATTTAAGGTTATCTTTTTTGTTGTTTTAAACCCTCCAGATAGGAGGGCAAACATTATTTGGAAAGTTTTTTTAACAACTTGCTAAGCACATGACTGGAAAAATTAAAAGGCATCAAACAACTTTGGTAAAAAAGGAAGAAAGAGAGAGAGAGAGAGAGAGAGAGAGAGAGAGAGAGAGAGAGAGAGAGAAGGAAGGAAGGAAGGAAGGAAGGAAGGAAGGAAGGAAGGAAGGAA
>JAJPUD010000011.1:839786-861499 GCA_023553655.1 Myrmecobius fasciatus | reverse complement strand
AGGAAGGAAGGAAGGAAGGAAGGAAGGAAGGAAGGAAGGAAGGAAGGGAGGAACTAAGGAACAAAGGAAGGAAGGAAAGGAGGGAGGGAGGGAGGAAGGGAGGAAGGGAGGGAGGAAGAAAAGGAGGGAGGGAGGAAAGAAGAAAGAAAGAAAGAAAAGAAATTTTCCCCAAAGGGAAATTGTCAGTCTCAGAGGTAGCAGGCACCCACCCAATGGATGTCTTTGACCTTTATGGTGGGTGACCACCATCTAGTATGTCATTTAAGGGATACTTTTTTTAGTGTGGGTTGGACTAAGAGACTGTTGCAGTTCTTTCTTACCTTGAGATTCTGATACCTGGAAATAGCTTTGTTTTTCCCATTTAAATCTTCTAGCCTGAACTCCAAAGACTGTCCCAAGAACCCTTGGAGTATGCAAGAAATATATTTTCTGGAGGAGCCCAGGACATCCCAGGCCATACAGTCTCCCATTCTCAAGTATAGGTAAATCAGGTCAGCTTTAAAAAGTGCCAAAGGTCATCATACTTCTTTGGTTTCCCCCCAATAAGCAAATGAAGATGGTATCTCTCCAGTTTTTTAAATGATATCTACCAGACAGGTGGATAGCTATCTTTGGTTATCATGTGGCTATAAACAAAATAGGTTTGTTTATTTGTTTTTTTTTTGGTAAATGAGGATATGACATAGCAACAGACTGGGACCAAGAGGATTGGGTTCAAATCCTAGCTCTAGGGCTTCCCAACAGCCTGACCCTATGGAAGCTAATCTTCCTAAGTCTCAATTTCCTTATAAGTGAAATGGGGAGATACAAAGGGGATCTAATCTTACTATGTAGATAGAAATGAAGGTCTATTGGGAACATTCCAGGCACCATAACAGACCAATGGGGAAGATTGAGGGACACTGCCATTTGCCAAAGGACTAAAGCATGCTGCCTTCCATCTCTGGAGAGGCTAATTACTCATGGCTTCCTTGAGATCTGTGAGGTCTATGGGACCCCAGGGTCATCACAGATTCACAAAAGGGCACAACTAGAAGAAACCAGGTTAAGCTTTGTTTTCTAGGCCAACTCCTCCATTTTTACAGAGGAGTAATCCCAAAACCTAGAGAGAGGAAAGTACTTTTTCAAGGTCACACAGGAAATTAATAGCCAGATCAGGATCCAAACCAAGAAGTGAATACAAGAACACTAAATCTGGAGAAAGAAGACTTGGATTTTAATGAATCTGGCTACTTATTTGTATAGCTAAATGGCACAGTGGATAGAGTACTGGAACTGAAGTCAGGAAGAACTGAATTCAAACATTAAACACTGACTAATTGTGAGACCCTAGGCAAATCACTTAATTCTGTGTGCCTCACTTTCCTCATCTGTAAATTGAGCTGGAGAAGGAAATGGCAAATCATTCCAAAATCTCTGACAAGAAAAGCTCAAGTGGTGTTGCAAAGAGCCAGACACAACTGATCGACTAAATAATACTTATTTGAGATATTTATTATGTTTTTATCTTATTTGTACATAATTGTTTGTATGTTTATTTCCCTGAACCATAGCTTCCTCATCTGAAAAAAATGTAGGGGTTGGACCAGGAGATCTCTTTTCAGGTATTGTTTAGACATTTTTCGTGTGTGTGTGTGTGTGTGTGTGTGTGTGTGTGTATGTGTGTGTGTGTTTAAAGCAGAAGCAGAAATGTGGACTATCATTGGTGTTGTGAGAATCAAATAAGAAAGCATATATAATGTTTAACATATATTGGATTACTTGCCATTTAGGGGAAGGGTTGGGGAGAAGCAAAGGGAAAATTTGGAACACAAGGTTTTGCAAGGGTGAATGTTGAAAACTATGCCTATGTTTTGAAAATAAAAAGCTTTAATAGATGTTCACGTTACATTAAAAAAAACTTTTAAAAAGCATATGTAAGGTGCTCTATAAACTTTAACATGATATTTTATTGATTAGATTATGGTAATTTTATTAGCTCACTCCAAGAGAGCCATGCACCATGAAATAGCTCTGTGGTACTCTTTTTTGCTTCCTTCTGATCCAGGAGCATCGTCAACAATTACTGGCTGGTGACATCTCCCTGCACCCTTTGTTGGGAGCTGACCAATCTCATTCCAATAGGGAAGAAGGCTTTTTGAGGGGCTGTCACTGGTAGTCACCCTGAATAAGGTCTGTCCAGAATCCCAGATGCTTTGAACTGGCAACATGGTCAAAGGGAAAAAAAGAAATGACTTTGGGATTAGAAGACCTAGATTAAAATTCTGCCTCTATCACTTAACCTGGCTTTGAATCAGACATTTTTCTTCTTTGGGCCTCAGTTTCCTCTGTTGTAAAATGAAAAGGTTGGACTAGTTAACTCTGCACTTTTTCTGCCTTTATGAACCTATAACTTCAGAGATCACTTAGAGGCTATCCCTGATTCAGCATTTTAAAAAAAATGTTCTTTTCAACTACAATGTTGTAGTCATTGTGTATATTCTTTTCCTAGATTCACTAACTTTGTTTTATTTTGGTTGTTTTTGAGACTGAGTCTATTTCACACAAATTAGAAGAGTAGTAGCTGTTCAGGGGGGTGTTTATCCCACTGCTGATCAACATAGAAACTCCAACTGGTGTCAGTTCATATCTTCTTAGGCAACTTGATGCTCCTTCTAAATTCAAGAGGTCCACCAGCCTCAACCTCCCCAGTAGTAAGCACTAAAAGTAAATTATCCACTCCCACAATGTGCCATTATATTTTTCAATAGTGCTTTTGTTCCGAGATTCTCCCAAATTGATCATGTCTTCATCTTGTTTGTACACTATTATTCACAATATAATCTCTCTGATTTCATTGTGAGTTCCTTGTGAGCAGAGATGATTTTGTGCCTTTCCTCTATCTCCAGTGCTTAGCACTGTACCTGATAAACTGTAGATGCTCAGTAATGTTAGTACATGTTCATGATCAGTTGATGTAAGTCTTCTCCTACTTATCTGTTTTCAATTTATTTGTAATTTTGTACAGCATAGTAATATCCCATTACATTCATGTGTCATATCCTTTGATCCATTTCAATGCCTTTTCAGTCACATTCTACTTTTACCAGCTGGGGATGGGCTCCCAGCAATATGCTCTTCCCTTTGAATGACTTTCTCTGACCTATATGCTTCATGGCACATCCCATACTGAATCAGCAGTTTATGAACAAAGCTCCATTTTGCTCTATCTGTGGAAACCATGGATATAAACCACAAACTGTCTCAGTAAGCAAAGAGCCACTAAAGACTTTATTTGGGCTCAAATTTACACAGTAATCAATTAGCTTTCCCACCTCCATCCATGCTGGCTTCCATTCCCAGGGAGGAAAACTCTTTGAGGCTTTTGTTAAGCACTCTACAAACTTTTTATCACTGATTTGAATCAATCAATTACCAAGCAATTGCTGAATGATTCCTATATACCAGGCCCTGTACTAAGCCCCGGAAATATAAAGCCAAATATAAAACAGTCTTCACCATCAATGAATGTGCTTGTCAAATTGGTAGTTAATACAAAACTTTGACAAATAGCTAATGCATTAGATGACAGAATGAGATTAATTTAAATTTAATTTTATTATTTTCCACAATTTACAAGTATTTATTTTCTCTCCTTTCCATTCTGGCCCCCATTAAACCATAAAAAATTTAAATTTTCATAAGTGATACTCATAGTCAAGGAAAAACTTACTTCCAAAATATATTTTTCCAGAATGAGAATTATAAAGGACTCTGAAAGCTAGAACATTGGTTTGATTCTAATAAGATGAAATTCGATAGGGATCCATATAAAGACTTACACTTTGGTCTAAGAAATCAATATCATAAAGATATTAGGATGAGGCATAAATGGACAATAATCTATTTGAAAAAAATCAGTTTCTAGTGGATGATAAGTTCAGTATCTGTTTATAAAGCTTACTCTTGGGACAAATAGCACTCATAGAGTGCAGAGGCACAAAATGTCTAAGAGTAGTGTGTGATGGTCTTGTTATACTCTACTCTGGCCAGCCCATATATGCATTAATGTGTTTAGTTCTGGGTCCCACCAGAAAGACCTTATTAAATTGAAAAGAGCCCAGAGGAGAGTAAGTAAGCATAGTGAAAGACCTGGAGATTAAGTCATTGGAGGAAGATCAGATGAAGGAACTGGGAAGATTTAGCATAAGGAGAAGATTTCTAGGGAGCATGATAGCTTTCTTCAGTTATTTAAAGAGTTCTCACATGGAAGAGGGATTTATTCTGCTTAGCCCCAGAGAGATGAATTAGAAAAATTGGGTGGAAGTTGCAGAGTCCAAGTTAAGAGCAAAAGATCCACAGCAAATAGAGTGATTACAAGAAGAATTGGCTATTCCTTCAATGGAAATCTTCAATTATAGCCTTCATGGCCAGTTTTAGAATATGCTATACTTTGGGAGGTCAGTCAGGATTTTGAGCAAGATTTATAAAGCATCTATGATGTATTAAGCACTGTTCTAAGCACTAGTGATGAGCTCCTTAGGTGAAGTTGGCAGAGAAACCCTGAAGTTCTGATAATACTCCCTGAAGCAAGCAGGGAAGGGCACTGGTAGGGATCTGTTGAGTCCCACCTCTGTGGAGGTCTTGGGAAACCCCACTTCATTGAATCCAATTAGAAAGCCAAGTTTTGATGTCAAACCCCCAAAATTAAATTTCTCCCATAAACCTGCCTATGGTCTAAATCATTTTTGCTAAAATTCCTTTTTAACCCATCATGCTCCACTTCATGGTGTCTTTCTCCCCACCCCCTTCTCCATGCCTCATGGTATTTTTCTCCTTGTTATTGATAACTTTTAGGGTGCTAAACCATTTTTAGGATTAGCCTTCCAATCAATGGTGTAGTCCCCTTCCCTTGCTAACCTCTTCTTAAATATAAAGGTACCTTTTGGCAAAGATAATGACATTGTGAATTCTCCACATGTGCCTTGAGTTTCGTGTCTCATGTTCTGAACCAGGAATTGCTACCAAACACCATCATTTGGTGGCAAATCTTATTACTAAGGATGCACAAAAAGGCAAAAGACAACTCCTGCTCTCAAGAACTTCCAACTCTGAGAATCTGTAATTCTCTGGTCACTGAGAAAGAAAGATTTTTTTCCTATATAGCTCTCAGATTCTCCTTTAGTTCTAAATCAAAAATTGTGAAGACCTTTCCTGGTTTCCTTCAAGTTTCAATTAAAATTCCACCCTCTACAGGAAGCATTTCTTTACCCTCCTTGAAAAGGAAAGGAAAAAAGACAAGAAAAGACAAGACAAATCCAATTCACTTGCATGACATGGCATCACCTCCCTAATGTCAAGTTCCTCTTCCACAATGAGGGACAAACACCTTTGTAAGTAGAAGTAGGAGTTGCCCCATTGGAGACACAACTGGAATTGACCAGTTAGGTAACATACCTCTTTTCTTCTCTTTTACTTTCTTTTTTTTCTATTTTCTTCTTTCCCTTCTATTCCTTCTGTCCACATAAGGTATTATATCTATAGATGTTCTTTCCAGGGGAATGTAAATTTTGATCACTGAAACCTAGCAAAATATATTAAGGTTTATGGACTAGGACCATGCCTTAAAACCAAATCACTCTGGTTCTCATTGATCGACCAAAAATAGATCCTAGGTCAAGCCTCGGTTAAGTCATTGTTTGTGCCCTGATTGACTCAAAGTGAATATAGATAATAATTATTTCTGTTTGGTCCAGAAACCCCCAGGAACTTTCCCTTGCAGATTGATTTGATTTTTTTTTACTAGATAAAAAAGGGCATTCTCTGCCCTATTTCTTACCTAGTCTTAATCACTGATTGGACGTTGTCTCAGTCAAACTAAGGTCTGTTAAAGACTAAAAATTAAGGTTAAAGACCTTAGTTTAAAGAAGCCAAGGTCTCTCATTGCATCAAGGGCTATTTTCAGTTATTCTGATATTCTGTATCTGGCCACTAGATCCAGATGGTTCTGGAAGATAAAGTGAAGTTGGCAACTTTGCACAGTTCATCCTCACTGGAATCATTTGCATGTCATGGCATCACCTCCCTAATGTCATGATCCTCTTCAAGAAAGAAAAATAAACAACATCTTCAATACAAATCCAAAACTGTCACTGTGTAATTATCTCCCATTTATCCCATGTTTTTTGTTTTGTTTTGTTTTTGCTGAAGTAATTGCTGAAGCAAAGTCACAAATAAGTGACTTGCCCAGGGTCACACAGCTAGGAAGTGTTAAGTGTCTGAGACCAGATTTGAATTCAGGTCCTCCTGACTTTAGGGCTGGTGCTCTATCCACTGCACCACCTAGCTGCTCCTATCCCATGTCTTGTTTAAACAATTATTTACATGTTATCTTCCCTGTTAGAATGTGAACTTCTTGAAAATAAGGACTTTTAAAATTATTTTGGTTTATTTGTTGCCTTAACTTTGTACCCCTAGATAGTGCTTGGCACATAGTAGGCACTTAATAAATATCTATTGACTTCAATTGACCTTGAGAGCTCATCCAGCTTTATATCCTGGATCCTATGATTTTATGGGAAAGCTCTCGTGAGGAAATCCCATCAATCACCACCAATTAGCAATTGTAATATATAATCTTAAGGATTTGTCTGAATATGTCAAAAGAAACAGGACTTCCTGACTTTGCAGCCAACTATAACATCGGTTGTTATTCTGAAATTTTAGTTGTGTCCAACTTTTCATGACCCCATCTGGAGTTTTCTTGTCTAAGATACTACAGTGATTTGCCATTTTCTTCTCCAGCTCATTTTACAGAGGGGAAAACTGAGGCAAGCAGGGTTAAGTGACTTGGCCAAGGTCACACAGCTAGGAAGTGTCAGGGGCCAGATTTGAGCTCAGGAAGATGAGCATTCCTGACTTCAGGCTGAACATTCTATCCACTGTGCCATGTAGCTGCCCCTGCTCTACCATAAAGTACTACAATCATTTGTGTAGCCAAAGCCTCATTGATTTGGGGAAGGGGAGAGGACCATTCACATGGTTTTCTTATAAATGGGATGTGTGGGAACCTCATGACTCTTAACTCTTCTTCTGGGACTGTTCTCCAATGCCTCCAACCTGGAAGAAGAGAAACATGAAGAACAGCTTTAGGTTGTTGATGTTACTGGACTTAGGGTTGGTTTCCCCAAAGACAACGCAAAGCCCTTCTGCTACCTTTGGGAATCTTTTGGGCTTTTTACTGGGGGAGGGGGTTCTGAATGCCTCTGTCCCTCTCCTGCTCTGAGAGCACCCAAAGAGTTAGTCAACCCAGAAGACCTATTGCTGATGAGTGAACCTTAAAGCCACATGGATTTTTTGGAAACCCTTTAAAGAGAAAGGAGAAGAAAAAAAATGATCTATTTTTCCCCCTCTGCCAGAAGAAAGAAAACCCTGAAATAGTCATTCAAACATGTGTGCCCTTTGTCTGAGTGAAGGATCCTCCCCCGTTTGAACACAGACGGGTAATTCCAGCTCCGGGCCCAGGGGCGGGGAGCCAAGACTCTCCAGACGGGTGTGATTACATAAAACAAGCCTGCTAATAATGTCGTGTCAAGTCTGTTTTCTGAAACGTCTGAGGCTATTCCAAAGGTGCCAGTTGCTGTTTGAAAATACACACACCCTAAAATCTCATTACTCCCATTGTTTAAAATCAGGCAAAGCCCTTGCCATGAGGATAGTCAAGGCTTCTTTTGGGGACATGTTCAGGATCAGCCCTGAGCCTGATTTCTTTATTTTTTATGTAGAAACAAGGGAATAGGAATTTATTAAATGCCTACTATGTGCAATGCACCATGCTATGTACTGTACAGATATTATCTCATTTGAGCTTCATAACTAACCTGGAAGGTAGATGCTATTATTACCCATTTTGCAGTTGAGGAAACTGAGATTAAGTGATGTCCCTACGGTCAAATAGCTAGGAGTATCTGAGGATGGATTTGAACTCAGGGACTACAGTCTATTCACTGTTCCACTTAGCTGCCTCTCAGATTTACAGCTAGAAGGGATCCTAGAGGTGAGTAAATTAAATCCCTTAATTTTAGGAATGAAGAAACTGAAGGTCAGATGGGGAAGAGTTTTGTTCAAAGTTAAGTGGCACTACACCCCTGTCAAATTGGCTAAAATGACAGGAAAAGATAATGATGAATGTTGGAGGGGATGTGGGAAAATTGGGACACTAATACATTGTTGGTGGAACTGTGAATGGATCCAACCATTCTGGAGAGCAATTTGGAACTATGCCCAAAAAGTTGTCAAACTGTACATACCCTTTGACCCAGCAGTGTTTCTACTGGGCCTATATCCCAAAGAGATCTTAGAGGAGGGAAAGGGACCCACATGTGCAAGAATGTTTGTAGTGGCTAGAAACTAGAAACTGAAGGGATGCCCATCAATTGGAGAGTGGCTGAATAAATTATGGTATATGAATGTTATGGAATATTATTGCTCTGTAAGAAACGACCAGCAGGACGATTTCAGAGAGGTTGCATGGACTGATGCTGAGTGAAATGTGCAGAACCAGGAGATCATCATACACAGCAACAACAGTATTACATGATGATCAATTCTGATGGACATGGCTCTCTGCAACAAAGAATTGTCTCAAACCAGTTCCAATTGTTCACTGAAGAAAACCATATACACCAGAGAGAGGGAAATGAAATATGGACCACAACGTAACATTTTCATGATCTCTATTGACATTTGTTTGCAATGTGTTGCCTTTCTCGGATTCTTTTTTTTTTCTTGTAGATAGGATTTTTCTTGCATAACTTCTCAAGCATTTCAACATTATTAGCATGTAGTGGACTTCCTGCCATCTAGGGGAGGGGAGGGGACTGGGGGTAAAATCTGTAATGGAAAGCTTTGTAAAGATCAATGTTGGGGAACTACCCATACATATGTTATACAAATAAAAAGCTTTAATAAAAAAAAAGGAAAAAAAAAACAAAGTTAAGTGGCAGAATAAGGATTTGAATCTGGGCCTGTTGGCTCTTTGCCTAGTACCCATCACACTCAGTGTGTCCAAAACCAAAGCCATCTTCTCTTTAAACCCACCTCTCTCCTTATCTCCCTGTTTTTGCAATGGCGTGACCCTCCTCCCAATCTTTGAGAGTGCAGCATCATCTTTGCTAGATGATGAGATTGACACACTTATTGCCAGAGCTAGCTCAGTGTTTGGAGCCTCCCAAGGAAAGTGTGGGAACCTGGAGGTCCTCAGAGACATTGTGATGACCTCATAGTTATTTGTCTGTGAAAGTTGGACAGTTTACCAGTGCCATGTCAGAAAACTGAATCGCTTCAATTTGAATTGTCTTGGGAAGATTTTGAAGATCATCTGGCAAGATAAGGTACCAGAAATTGAGATCCTTTCTTGATCTCAACAGCCCAGCATTCAAACTCTACAACTTCAATGGGCTGGCCATTGAACTGACCATTTGAATGCCAAATGAATGTTTGCCTAAAATACTATTTATGGAGATCTCATACAAGGGAGGTGATTATATAGTAGTCAGAAGAAGCAACATCCTCTCAAGATCTCTCTGAACAACTTTGGTATTAATTATGAAGGATGGGAGGTACCGGCACAAGATCCTTCATTATGGTGGGCCCACATCAAGGAAGATGCAGTGCTCTATGAACAAAGAAGAATTGCAGTAGTTCAAAAGAAATGTAAGAAATGCACATTTAGAGACATTTCAACTCCAAATGCTCATATAGAGTATTTGTGTCCAACCTGTGATAGAGCCTTCTGATCTCATATTGGTTTGATCAGTCAATTATATCCACTGTATCTTGACCCCAACATAGTGATGTCATTTGACCTTCTTCAAGCATGAAGATTTGAGTAGCTTTTTAGAAAGACCTCTTCACTTGTAAAAATTATTTTAACTGGGGCAGCTAGTTGCACAGTGGATAGAGCACCAGCCTAGAAGTCATGAAGACCTGAGTTCAAATCTGGTCTTAGACACTTAATACTTCCTAACTGTGTGACTCTGGGCAAGTCACTTAATACCAATTGCCTCAGCAAAAAAAAAGTTATTTTAATTTTATTTTTTCAATTGACAAGTATTTTGCTCTCCCTCTCTCCCATTTTTCCTCTTCCAAATGAAAAAAAATACCTCAAAATAAATCCATATATCCAAGTCTAATAAATCCCTTCAATGGTCAAATCCAAAAATGTATGTCTTCTGTGTCTTAAGTTCATCACAGAAGACATACATTTTTGGATATGACCTTTGAGATATTTGCTTAAGTTCATCATCACCTCTCCATTAGGAGCTAAGTAGCATCTCTGGTCCTTTGGAAGTTTGGCTGTTATTGAATTGATCAAGAACCTCAAGGCTAAACGAGGTGTTCACTAATTTGTGTAGTCAGAACATTTAGTACAGAAGCCTCTACAACTGGGGACACACTCTTCCTTGTACAAAACAAAGTCGGGGGGAAATGAGCTATTTCTTAGAGAGCATACTACATGCTAGAATGAGGTCCTCTTCCCCAAAGATTTCCTTAAAGTTCTTTCCTCTATGCTGCTAGATTGGAATATCTAGGTTCTAATCTCCTAAAATTTACTATATTATCCCAATTGAACCTGTGAGTTTGGTGCTACAAGATATTATTATCCCCATTTATAGGTGAAAAAAAGGGATTCAGATTCAGTGACTTGCCAGTGCCCACACAGTCAGTAGGTGGTTAGGTATTAATGTCAAGTTTGTCACTCCGTCCATTATGCCACCAAAAGTGTCCACCTAATACTATGTGGGACATCACTGCTAGATAAAAAAGACCTAAGATTCTGGAAATCAGCTTGAGTTGGACAAATTGTCAACTCCCTACGATAATTGCATTTTAGATTTCAAATTCCCAGAAAGTTCCCTTGACTTTGAACTCTGCAATCACTGACTGAATTCTCAGCTAATTTTAGCCCAATCTATCCTGGCATCCTACAGATATCCCAGTAATTTACCATCCTGGTTCTTGGATTATACTTGTTTTGCCTCCTCTAATCCCGGTAAGGAAGCTTTCTGAATAAGGGTTTCCTTATTATTGGAACATGTCAGTCTTCTTCGAAATCACAATTCCTCTTTGTGTTTCAATGAAAAGACTATGATTTAGAATCAGAGGTTGTTGTTCTTTAGGCGATTATTCCCATCCAACTCTTTATGACCCCATTGGGGTTTGCTTGGCAACAATACTAGAGTGGTTTGTCATTTTCTTCTCTAGATCATTTTACAGATGAGGAAACTGAGGCAAACAGGTTTAAATGACTTGTCCAGGATTACACTACTAGGAAATGTCTGAAGTTTGGTAGCTTATTAGGATGTTTACCAAGTGTTAGATTAAACCCTGGGATAGAAATTTAAAAGTGATATAGTCCCTACCCTCAAGGATCTTACATTGTGTTCAGGAGACAACACATAGAGAATGAAACCAACAACGGGAGTTATAGAATGAGAAGCTACATGGCAGGTGGAGCAATAGAGCAAGCAAATTACAATCTTTTTTTTCTAGAGGCAATTGTAGTGTCGGTTTGATTATGGTTCTGAGAGCTAGAGGAAGGAGAGAGAAGGAGGTAGGGGAACCACACAATGACAAGGCAGAGAATGGCCTGGGTAAAGATGAGGCTGCATGAGAGGAAGGGCACAGTGGAGGGGTTTAGCTCCCTGGGAGCATGTGAATATACCCTAATACCCTTTCCCAATTGCATCCAATATGCAGATGATAGTGCTTGTTCAATTACCAAGACTACACTGTACCTAGAGTTGGACAAAGAAAACTCAGAGAAACAAAAACCAGTCTGTCTTCCTCCCTTCAGGGCTCTTGTCCTCTTAACTGGCATGGGAAGCTAAAATGGCAGAGCTGGAAAGACCGTTAGAACATGAAATGCCAGAGCTGGAAAGGTCCTTAAAACACAGGATATCAGATTTGAGATGATCCTTAGAACAGAGAATGTCAGGGCTGAAAGGGTCTTCAGAAACCAGAATATTAGAGCTGGGAGGGTGCTTAGAAGACAGGATGAATTTTTAGAATTCATCTAGTCCATCTCTTCATTTTACATATGGGGAAACTGAGGTTCAGTGAAGTAAACCAAGCTGTCCAAAGGCACACAGCTGGTCTGGGGCAAAATTGGAACCAGAAGAATGATTCTTCTGCTTTTCAGTCCTAGGATATTTTCACCATACCACTTTTTGAAGGTCCTTTTATTGCCCAGCACTTCTCTAGTGCATGCTTTTTCTAAGATGCCCTTTTCTATGACACACTGACTTCTCCAGTAGGAAAGTGAATGAATACAAATGTCTGTAGGTGATACATCTGTGTGTGCACATGCAGTTGTGTGGTTTAGATGGTTATATGTAGCTTTCCGAAGGTCTGGTCTTTAGCCAGACTGAAGGTGAATCAAGCAACATGGAAAATTAGAAAAAGAATTGGGTTTGTGGTCAGAGGATGTGAGTTCAAATCCCAGGTCTTCCACTTACCAGCTGTGTAACCTTTGGTAAATCACTTAAAACTCTCCAACCCTCAGATTCTTCATCTGTAAAATAAAGTGGTTGGCACCTCCAATTGTTCACTGAAGAAAGCCATATACACCCAGAGAGAGGGATGTGAAATGTGGACCACAACATAACATTCTCATACTCCTTGATTGATGTTTGCTTACGTTGTGTTTCCTTTATATGATATATCATTTGTGTAGATAAGATTTTTCTTGCACAACAATGATAAGTTTGGAAATATGTATACATATATTTGATTTGCCAATATTTTAACATAATTAACATGTAGTGGATATCCTGCCATCTAGGGGAGGGGTGGGGAGTTGGGGGGAAAATTTTGTAACGGAAAGCTATGTAAGGGTTATTGTTGAAGAATTACCCACACATATGTTATGCAAATAAAATTAAAAAAATAAATAAAAAATAAAAAAATAAAAATAAAATAAAGTGGTTGGACAAGATGGCCTTTCAGATCCCTTTTTGCTTTAAGTCTGATCCTCACCTTAGAGAGCCTGATATGGATGATGACATTGATCAGGAACCCTTTCCCTCCTTCCTATCTTCTTCCCTTTCCTTCCGGTTTCTTAAGTCTCCTTCCCTTCTCTTCGTTTGTCTTTTCCTCTTTCCATTCTCTCCCTGTTCTTTCCTTTTCCTCCTCTTTTTTTCCCTTCTCTCTCTTCCCTTTTTATTTCCCTCTTCCCTTCCATTGTCCTTCCTACCTTTCCCTTACTATTCCCTTGTCTTCCATCTTCTCTCCTCCCTTCTCTCCCTTCCTTCTGTTTCTTTCTACCTCCTTCTCTTTACCTCACTTAGAAAGAAAGAAAGAGACTTGCCTTGGAATTCAAACATCCCCCTTTTCCCCTTGGACACCCTATCACTAAGCCCCAGAGCCAGCTCTAAAATAAAAGAGGCAGGCTATGGATCCATTGCCTCCTGCAAGTATGTTCACAGCTCTGTCATTTAACACCGGCTTAGCTTAAGAATTAACCAGAACTCCTGACAAACATTTTTACAAGAAACTGACACTAAAAGCCCCTCGCCCAAGGGACATTAGCAAGGGAGGACAGCGATCCCCGTCTCTGGAAAGGATAATAAAAGCTTGAAGAGATTAAAAGCAGCAAAAGAGCCGAGTCATGTTTGTGCAGGAAAGACTAAGCAATTTCTGGGAGCCTCTGTCTGGTTGTGATTCCTATTGTGTTTATTTTCATAGGCTGATCACATCTGAATTGTCTGTTTAGGTGATTGGAGATTGTTAATACTATTGCTTGACACCAGAGTGGAAAGAGTTATACCTCCTAGTGAGAGACAGCAACTTCCCTAAGTGCAAAACTCCAACTGATTCATCTTGCATTTTAAGAATCTCATAGAATAATAGAATCCAAAAATAAATAGGGACGTCAGATGACATTTGATGTTACCTATACTCAAACAAGAATTCACCTCCATAAAATCTCCAATATGTGGCCATACAATTTCTTTCTTAATCTCCATTAAGGGGGGACCTTTCTGGCAGCTCTTTGGGATGATTCTAATTCAAGATTTTTTTTTTACATGGGATCCATGAACTTGAATTTTTTTAAAATTTTGTATTTTTTAATTGTATTTCAGTACAAGTAGTATCCTTTGTATTCCTATATATTTTATTTTGTGCAATTAAAAACCTCATTCTGTGAAAGGGTACATAGGTTTCACCAGACTGTAAAAGGTCAATCAATAAGTATGTGTTGCTTTCTATGTGCTAGGTACTGAGCCAAGCACTAGGGATATAAAGAAAGATAGAAGATAGTTTCTGCCCTTGAGTGGTTCACAATCTTATGGGAAAGGCAACACGGGAAATAACTATGTTATATGTAAGATATACACAGAATAAGAGATAATCAACAGATACTTCCATGATACAAACAACAACAACAAAAAGATGAGGAATATTTGCCATTAATCATAGTGGATTAGAACATTGGCCCTAGAGTCAGAAGATGAATTCAAATTCAGCCTCAAACACTTAGTAGTTGTGTGATTTTGAGCAAGTCCCTTAGCCCATAGAGAATCCTTGCTTTAATTGTTAGGAAATTTTGTTCATTGGTTTCAATTCCTCTTCTTCACATGGAACATAAATCTACTTCTTTAGTTCCTATTCATTGTTCCAAGCTCTGCCTCCAGAGTCAAGCAAAGCAATTTGATTTTTTCTTCCATATGGTAGTTCTTCAGATATTTGGAGCCAGTTGTCGTATCTCCACTGAGTCTTCCCTTCTCTGGATTAAGTACTGTCCAATTCTTTATCTTATACTTATATAGCCTCCAGGACCTTTGCCATCTGAACTGTACTCTTGCAGATACTTATCAATATCTTTCTTAAACTGTAGTGCCAAGAACTGAACATCATGATACAGATGTCTGACTAGGACAGCATCCAATAGGTCTATCATCTCCCTGGTCTTGGACACTATCCCTCTCAATACAGTCTAAGATTATGTTAGCTTTTTCAATTACCACATGCCAAACTTTGATTCACATTGAGCCCAGAGCCCACAAAACATCTCAGATCTTGTGTGTGCTTTTTCAAATGGACTGCCATCTCTGTCTGATTCCTAGCACTTATCATTGTGCCTTTCACTTGTAGACTATTTATAAATGCATTGATTTGACTTGAAAGTTTTTGGCTGAATCAAAATCATGATTTTTTTCCCTTTCTGAATTATCGGAGAGGGATGGTGACATTTAATTTATTTCAAGTCAGCATTTATTAAGAACCTCTGAAATGTAAAAGGCACTGCCCTGGGCATTGAAGATACATTGGTCTTGCCTTCATGGAGCTTACATTCTCCTGAGGATACAGAGGATTTTTCCTTTAGCAGCCCTGCTGGGACGAAAGAGAGATGGATGCAGATTGCAAATGTTCAAGCCAATCTGAAATAGATACAGATTTCATTTCCATTATAATAAAAGGAAAATGAGGTTTTTAGAAAGAAGTCATTGAGAGCTGGGAGTCCTGCCTGATGCTGTGGTACAGCTGCTGAATGTGTTTTGCATTCTGTCACTGGGGAGGCCAGCAGGGGAGGGCTATTAATTTGTTGACTATTATAGTCGGCCTGCCGCTGATGATGCTGTCTAATTGTATTTGTAAACTTGTGAATGTGTCCACCCCAGGGCCTGGGTGATGAGCTAAAGGTTCATAATTTGGAGAAAGAAGGACATTTTCTGATTCCATATCATAGACATGGTGGGAAAAGGAGTGAGAAGCCCTCCTGTTTACAATCAATCTTTAAAATATAATTATTTTCCTTTAGAAGCATGCATACCCCCAAGCCCACCTCAAACTGGGAGGCAGAAGCCTGGAAACTTAAGAAGACTGGCAAGTAGCGGATTTCTCTTTAGTTTCTGCCCAAACCTCACAGTTTCTAAAGAAGGAAGGTCTGCCTATAGGGAAACATCATTTGATCTTGGTTTTTAACCTTCCTATCCTTGGTCCCTTTCTCTGTGTCCCAACTCACTTTTACTGATAGTGACAGCAAAGAGATCCTCAATTCCTCTATGTCTGGAGAGTTCAGAGTGATTTCTGGGTTCAGATTCTTCTTTTGATCCTTCCTACCTGTGTGACTTAGGGAAAGACATATAATTTCTCTAAGTCAGTTTCTTCATTTGCAAAATGAAAGGTTAGACTAGAAAATAATAATAGCTAATGTTTACATAGAGTTCTCAGATTTGCTTTATCTGTTGCCTCATTTCAGTCAAACAACAACTCTGTGAGGTGCCGATAATGTAGTTTACAGCTAAGGAAACTGAAGCACAGAGAGGTTAAATAAATTGCTCATAGTGTCATAAATAGTAATTGAGGTAGGATCCTCAAATTTCAGCTATGCCATATAACTTCCCTGTTTCTGTTAAGGGCATCAGCATTAGTCCAATCTTCCAAGTCTATAACTTTAGTATAACATTTGATTCCTTATCTTCCTTCCCTTTGTCCCAATTAGTTACCAAATCTTGCAACTAATAATATCTTTCATATATATATATATATACATATATATGTATATATGCATATATATACACACATATTATATATATACTATTTCTACCTCTATATCTTTCCTATGTATATATATAATATATATATATATATGTATATATATTCTTCTTATTACTTACACAGCTATCATTTTAATCTAGGTTCTCATCTTGAAGTCTCCTTGTTCAAATAGCTTCTGTCTCTAATCCATCATCAACATAACCACTAAAGAAATTCTCCTTAGGCACAGTCCACTATTCAACAAGCCCCACTGATTTCTTATTGCCTATAGGAAAAAATATAAACTCTTCTCTTTGGCATTTAAAATCCTTCATAACCTCACCTTAAACTCTCTTTCAAATCTTGTTATACATTACCCCCTTCACAATGCTATGATTCAATCAAATTGGTCTTTCCTTTGTTCCTCACACATGGTACTCTTTCTTTCTCTCTTTACCTCCACACTGGCTGTCCCCCTATGTCTGGAATGTTTTCCTTTCTCAGCTCCACTCTGTAGAATTCTTCATTTCCTTCTAAACTCAGCTGAAGCATGATCTACACAAAGCCTGTTCTTATCTTTGAAACTGCTAGTACCCTCTGACCCTAACTGCTTTGTATTTACCTCCCTTTATATACCTATGTATGTATATGTCTCCTTCAAAGAAATAAGATTATTGAGTATAAATTTCTTGAGGTAGCAATTGTTTCATTTGCTGTTTCCCCAGAATTTGGCATTGTGTCTGGAACTTAACAAGTGCTTAATAAATGCTTCTTGATTGATTAATCATTACTTATGTAGCTTTATGGTCAGCAGATGCACAGTCCATCAACATTTCCAAACTCAAAGATTTCCATCTTGGTAGAGTCTGCCTTAAGTTTGCACTCTACTAATAAAGTCCTTAAGAACCTAGAGTCTCCTCTGGGCTATGGTGAAGTCTTGGAGTAGTGGCTTCAATAATTTCTAAATTAATAACCAGGACTAGACGATTTAATTCCTGGGTTTGCCAGCAAACAAATTTAATTCCTTATCATCAGAAACAGAAACCTGATTGTCCAGCATTTATGAGACTGAAGACTTTAAACTGTATTACTCCAAAAGATTGGGAATCCTCTTTTCACACTATCTTTTCCTTTTATCCCAATTGATTTAGACAGTCATTGTTGATTATATGAATTCTCTGTCTCTTTTTTATATTCTTTGATAAGCTATATGCTATAGTGGATACGATACTGAGTTTGGGGTTAGAAAGACCCATTTTCAAATCATGCCTCAGACACTTACTAGCTGTATGTTCCTTGGAAAGTCCTTAAACTTTCAATACGTCATTTTCCTCGTTTATAAAATAAAGGGTTAGGAGTTGATGGCCTTTATGGTCCCTTCCAGCTCTTATTGTCCTCAAATGATTATGGCTTGAGATGGCAAACTAGATGCTTAGAGATGGAGGTTTGTTTACTAAATTCCTTGGGATCCAGTGTCTCATCTATAAAATGAGTTGATGGAGTTAACTAGATAATCTCTAGATTCATTGCAGCTCCAAATCTTTCTTCCTCTGATTCTATTCCCAGCATGTTTCTTAGTCATTATCTGCTTTTGTATTCATAACTTCAAAATGGCTATTTCATTCTTTTTTTTTTCGGAACATTCCTACATATAGCCACAATGGGCCTAAAGGATGGATAGCACATGATTATTACAACCAACAGAAGATGTTGATACGTGGGCTCATTGAAAAGTGACAGGGAAAATAATCTTTATATTATATATATATACATATATATATTAAGATGTAAAAGGCACAATATTATGGAGCTGTATGTCTAGTAGAGACCAAAGCACTGAGTGATCTTGTTAATTTTAATTCAAAGTGAAGTAGCAAGATAAGAAGCAGGATAGAGTTATGGATAGAGAAACAGCGTGGAATCAGAAAGTCCTGGATTCAAATCCTGTTTCTAACAAGTATTGACTATGTGACCATGGAAAGGTCACTTAACTTAGGAATTTCAAGAAGTTAACAAGCATATATTAAGTGTTCATTGCATATCAAACAGTGTCTCCAGAGTCCCCTATACTGATGAAATCATGTCCTGCTCCCTAAAACAAACAATATACAAGTAACCCACAGACTAGCCATAGCTTATTCACATACTAGATACTGGATAAATAGAACAAAATTAAACCCCTGAGTTTTAGGAATTTATTTTGAAATGAAGGAATATAAGACATGAACAGATCAAAAATTTCACTGCCACTTTCCTAGCGATGAAATTTACTCTACCACTTCAGATTGGCACCATTTGTACAACTTACATTCTTAGAGAAATTGCCAAAAACACTGAGACATTA
Source organism: Myrmecobius fasciatus (assembly GCA_023553655.1). Taxonomy (NCBI): domain Eukaryota; kingdom Metazoa; phylum Chordata; class Mammalia; order Dasyuromorphia; family Myrmecobiidae; genus Myrmecobius; species Myrmecobius fasciatus. Next base: position 842,634 of record JAJPUD010000011.1, on the reverse strand, counting down.
TATGACTTGCTTAGAATTTTATAGACAGTGTCAGATTCAGGACTTGAATTCTGACCTTCTGGCTCTGAGGTAAGCTCCTGTTTCCTGAGCTATGATAACTCTCAAACAACATGTAAGCAGATGAATAAAAGCAAATCATATGCAAAATTATACAGAGTCATTTCAAAATAAAGAGGGTGCTAGGAGTTGAAAAGAGCAGGAAAGTTCCTGTTCATGCTGTAGAATTCATGTATAATTAGGATACCAGAACAGTCACAGGAAAAAAAAAAAAACAAGGTTCAGCAAAGAGAGATATTTGACAGATTTGCATGTATTTGTCTTAAAGCTAAAGATCCAAAAGAGGTTAATGTCCATATTTCTATTGTCAACTCCAGCCATTTGTTTGTTCAAGACAAATACATTCTACCTTCATTGGTTGGCTGTAACTGCCAGTAAGTGATAATATAATTAAATTTCTCTCACCCTGCCTATATACTATTCCATTCCTTGGGAAGAAGATAGGTATAGCCAATACTTTCCCATTCAGTTGATTACAATCTTGGAATTAACTTCACAAATTATTACCTGTCAACTGGACTCCATCAGAAATGGAGAATTCAAATCTTGTTACACAGACTTGTTAGCTATATAACCCAATATCTATCAGTCTCAAGTCCTTCCTCAATAAAATGGGAGTACTGGTAGCACTTAGCTCCCAGGGTTTTTCTGAAGTTTAAGTTTGTAAACTATATAATGCTAAGTAAATACTAATGATTACCAACCTAAATCCACAAAACCCTGATACACATACTTGCTAATACCTCCAAAAAGCATCATTTCTAATAAAAGTCCTACATAAGACAGGTAGTATTTTTGTTCTTTAACCTAGAGTTTAAATAGTATGTCTGTGTTTGCATCGATCCCCTGAGTAGAGATGATATCAATGGAAAGCTGCTTCTTCAGCTGGCCATGCCTACATCAATGGGTATTACAACAATAGGCTGAATTATTTAAGCACATCTAACAAGATAAATTTGAGGAGTCAGTGTATTTTTTTTAAGTAAATGACTATTTCCTGAGGAGAGAATCAGGAAACACAATTTGTCAACAGGGACAGCACCCCGAATGTCTGTTTCAGTCAATTAAAGGGTTCCAACTTGTTACTGGGAGTCAACAATTAAGGAGCCCTCATAATAAACTCATTCCTCCATATCCTTTGTTGTTGTTGGTTTTTTGCTGAGGCAATTGGGGTTAAATGACTTGCCCAGGGTCACACAGACAATATTTGAACTCAGGTCCTCCTGACTTCAAGGCTGGTGCTCTACCCACCATTCCTCCAAGAGGAGGAGAAATAGGCAATAACATATTTCTGTTAACCATAGCTCTTCCATTTCCTTCCTGAGGCAGGGAAGAGAAACCTAAGTCCTACGTTTTCTATTTTGCACTAAACACGGACAGCCGTGGTCTTTGCCTAGATTCAGTGCTGTTGATTCTGGTTGAATTTAGTTCAGGGGACAGGTCTCTGCTAGACCTATCTTGGTCCTTCTCTCCCCAGAATAAAGCCACATAGAGAGATATCCTTCCCTTCTTACCACCCAGGGGGTATTTTTTTTCCGGGTTATTCAAAGAAATCCCAGGCAAACGGTAGCCAAAATGAAAGATAGAAAAGGAGGTTGGGAGGGGGGGGCGGTAGGAGCTAGGTGCCTACATAATAAGTGAGTACAAAGGTTTTCCCCACCGACTCTCTCCTTAGAGTATTGCTAATACCCTCCACGGATATGGCTGCAATCACGCTGTAGAGGAGGGGGCAAAGGGGACCAACAGTGACAGGACTGAGAAAGGCCCTGGAACAGTCTTATCTTATTCCTTCCCTTTTGTTCCTTCAGACTCAGGAAAGGCCAAATATGCCCCTCACCTGGAGCTCACAGAGGATGAAAGGTGCTCCTCTGGTGCTGGAGCCAGGACAGGCAAAACTAGGGGTTGCCGGGGAGGCTATTTCCAATGTCCTTAGATGTCTTTGGTTTCAAAAGCCCAGTTGAGCGTGTCTAGCCCGCACCTTCCACGGCCGGTAGAGCGTTATTAACTCTTTGCACTAGGCTGGAGATGGCCTTGCCCCCGCCCAGGCCTGCTCAGTCCCGCAACGACTGTCCCAGCATCCTGGGTGCCCCCGGGAACCCCGCGGGCAGGGCCGGGGCGGGCAAAGGAGGAGCGGAGAGGGGCGGTGACTGGGAGGAGGCTGAAGCAAAGTGGGCTCCGCTGTATGCATGCTGATGAGTTTCTAGGCTGCCGCGTCACTCCGCACCGGCGCTGTGGCTCTGGGGCGGGCTGGAGCCGGCAGAGGCTGCGAGCGCGCGGAGCCCGCCAGCCCGCCGCCTCGCCCTCGCTAGTCTTCCTCCTCAGTCCCTTCGCCTCTGAACCTGGCTCTGGCCAACCCAGCCCCGGAGGCTTCCGCAGCACCCTAGTGTCCCCGCGCCCAGCCCGCCCCGCTCACAAAGCCTCAGCTCCCCCTCGTCCTTGTCTCCCTGGGGCTCGGCTGAACCCCTCCGGAGGATGCCGGCTGCACTCCGTGCTGCGCCCTGCGCCCTAAGCTCGGGGCTGGGCAGCAGCGGCTCGGCGGGCGGGCGGCTGTAGCTGCGCAGCCCCCGGGCCGTGGGCCAGAGGCGGTGGCTGGGGCCGCAGGTGTGACTGGGCCAGCCGGAGGAACGTAGAGTGGTGCTGAAGGGGACAGCTCCCACCGGCTGCGCTCCCGCTCCTGGAGCTCGGCACTCCGCCCTTCCCTGCCCCGCCCCTCCCCGTCCAGGGTCCAGCCGCGGACAGCGGGCACAGCGGGCGCAGCGCGGACTCCGGCGCCAGCCCATGGTGCTGGGGG
>JAJPUD010000011.1:816177-839386 GCA_023553655.1 Myrmecobius fasciatus | reverse complement strand
CTCCGGCGCCAGCCCATGGTGCTGGGGGTGGCTGGCCGCGCAGAACCTGCGGCGGCCAGCGGCCAGGCGGGGATGCCCCGCGGGTGAAGCAGCCCCCGCCCCAGCCGCGTTCATGGCGGTGGCCAGGAAGATCAAAACTTTGCTGACGGTGAACATCCTGGTGTTCGTGGGTATCATCCTCTTCTCTGTCTACTGCCGGCTGCAGGACCGCTCCCAGGAGCTGGTGCAGATCGTGCGTAGCGCCGACCGCCGGGTGCGCAGCCGGCACGCCAGGGCGGGTGTGATCCTGGACCGGGAGGCCATCCTGCAACGGCTCGACCACCTGGAGGAGGTGGTCTACAACCAGCTCAATGGTGAGCGACGCGCGGGACCAGGCCAGCGTCAGGGAGGAACGGGGAGGGGGCTGGGAGTCCGGGAAGGGCGCAGTGAGAGCGCACCTCCACCCCGAGGGGGCGCGGGTGCACTGTCCCGCCTGTGTTGCATGGGAAGGGTAGGGGGGAGAGAAGTACCAGGGACAGCTCCCTCGGCATAGGTGGAGTCAGGTCTGTAGTTGAGGGAAAAGGACACCAGACTTCGCTGAGCCTTTTTAGCTCTTCCTAGAAAAAGAATCAATCTCTGAGAGGAGGTGGAGGGAAGAACTGGCTTCTGTGCTTTTTAGGTCTCTGCTTGAAATGCGAATCCTTCATTGATTTGCTCGATAAATATTGAAACGGGGCTTAGTTCAAATTGGCATCTTGGGAGAACTTTGGAGATGGTTCCCATGGACTCCTCATAGCAGGGAAGGACGATGTCTGGAGAAAAAAGATGTTGCTTTCTGGTTAGCAGTTAATAAGGTGAAAGGCTAGAAAGATAAGTTGCCCTCTCCCTTTGCCTCCCTTTAAAAGAAATGATAAAGCCGGGAAGTGAAAGGGGGGAGTCGAAACAAAAAAGAATGGAGAGATACGCAGACGTAATTGTGGGATGCGAGGCATCCATTGCCTTCAGGGGTTTTCCAGGTTTAGAACTGGCCTTCGAATTCCCTTTAATTTTCCCCAAAATGAATATATTGCTTTCTCCCATTCCCATCCCCATAATCCCACTCCTCACTTCTCTGCAAACTGTCCTCATTGTGAGCCTTATCGGGAAAACCTTCAATAAAAAATTCTGGAAGAATGGGACAACAGGCTCCGAGGAGAGAAAACTCAAAGCCAAAGATTGGAGGTGGGTGATTGGCACATTATTACCTGCAGGCAGTACTCTAGATGAGGCTACTTTGGCACTAGTGACTTTAAGCTTCAGGGTCCTTGAAACATCCATTATAAACTCAGCTTTAAAATGACATTGAACTTTCTTCCATCGATTGGTTAGGGGAGGATCAGTCTGGAAGATAAATCTGTATTAGTGTCACTGTAATTCACACTCAAGTAAGGCCATATGATGGAAACCTGCACTTCCCCCACTTTGTGCTGCAAGAGGAGAAAGGGACCCTGGGATGGTGTTGGGGCTGGAGGTGGGGTAGACTGCTGGTTCTGTGATGCACCAGGGAAGGAGGAAAGTTTGTGTGTGTGTGTGTGTGTGTGTGTGTACTATTAGCAGTTTTCTGTAGTGACAGCTCCAGAAAAAATTGAAAAGGGCTGTCTCCTACCTGCAAGTTTCTCCCATGCAGTAACATCAACAGAGCAATGTAGGAGGGAGCTGTCTGGGAGCTCCCCCTGGGGAAGCAGAGACTCCTAATCTGGAGCTTGCCATGATACTTTCTCTGCTAGAGTCCAGGAAATAGAGGATACTAGTCTTCCAGTTGGAAGGGAACTCAGAGACCTTTTACAGATCAGGAAACAAAGGCCCAAGAGATGAAATTGTTTGCTCAAGGTCACATAGAACACAGAGAAGCCAGCATTTGAGTCTTTGTTCTCTGACCATAAATGGAACACTTTTCTTATTATGCCATATGTATATTGCATTTCCTTCTGGAATAGAGGACAGGACCTCTTAGGGCAGGAATTTTTAACCTTTGGGTCATGAACCCCTTTGGCAAGCTGGTAAAAAAAAACCCTATTCAGAATATTTTAACTGCATAAAATATTAAAAAATCAATTCTAATGAAAAAGTTCTCAAAATGTCTTTAAAATACACGTAGCCTAAGAAATGTATTTATAGATCCTTCAGGATTCAGAACTCCTGCATTAGTAACTCCATGGCCAACTCATGTTGTAGACATTTAGAAAAGACAAAAACCCATATTGTGGCTAGTTAAGTTAAGGCAGTAGTCCTTGAAGGATTTTATTTGGCCTATGCAGAAACCTTTATTGGGTATTACTAAACTTCTGTAAAAAAACAAAACAAAACAAAACAAAACCTTTAGTGAGTCCAGTTTGGCCAGGGCAGTAACCCTGGGTAAAGTTTGTATGGGAATTTATAGTGGGTCTAGGTATAGCAAGGTAAGAACTGTTGGTGGGTAGGGTTAAAGCAATGCAGGAACATTTAATGGGTCCATTCATAACAGGGCTGGAACTTTTAGTGGATTTGGGTAGGGAAGGGGCCATAATTCTTGGTGAGTCTCATGAGGTCAGGAGCCAGAAATCTTAGTGGTTCTGGTAAGGGCAGGAATCCTGAACCTTAGTGCAGAGGTTCTTAACTTAAAGTCCATAAAGTTAATTTTTAAAAATTTTGATAACTACATTTCAAAATACTTAGTTTCTTTCATAGCCTTACATATTTTGCTTTATATATTTAAAATTGTTATTCTGAAATTGTGTCCATAGCTTTGCTAGACTGCCAAAGGGATTTGTGATGCATGCACAAATTATTAAGAACCCTTGCTGTGGGTCTGGTTTTGGCTGGGCAAGAACTCTTGGCATGTCTAGTTAAGCCAGTGCAGGAACCCTTGGTGGGCTCATTTCCCCAGAAGTTTTAGAACAGAATTTTCACTCAGATCTGTGAAATACCCACTCCATACCTGCATGCTGGGCTGTTTAAATCTTTATGTGGTCTTCCAAAATTCTCTTTGAGAGAGCATAGGGCATCATCCTTATTTCATAAGCTCTTTCTCATCATACACACAACTCCTGATTTTCCTTCTGAAGTGATTTTGTAATGAGGCTTGTGTTTCTTCTGTCCTTTTCTATTCCTCTAAGGTGGGGGAGGAGGAGAAAGAGGATAGTAGAAACAGAAAAGTTGAGTTGAAGCTTAATCTTGGCTATTTCATCAATGTGACTCATCACCGCAGAACAGTGTATGCCTGTAAGAGCATGCAGCTCCATTGAAATCTATTTGCCAGGGTGTTATGGGCTGTTTTATGGGGAGAACTAGAGGATTATATAAAAACATTGGCAACATGCTGGGGTTGTATAACATCATGATAACTGGCACTCAGCTGCTAAGAGCTTCCCTCCCTCATCCTTCAAGGTGAGAAGGACCCAAGGTGTATAATGACAGCAAAACCCAGACATTTGGCTCTATATTTTTAATAGGAAGAAACCATTGGCTTTGTGAAAGAGTGAGAGTAACTCAATCTTCTCTCTCTTTATCAAACATGGAGAGCTTCTCCTAAGAGACTATAAGAATTCAGGTTGTTGTTTGAAAGGTTACCCAGTGAAAAATATTAAGAAAACAAATGGGTAGAGTCCCTTACTCTCAAGACCCTTCTTTAGAGTCACTTATACCTTGCCTTATCCCAATTAGGATGGGGACTTTTATGGATGACATCCATATTCCCAGAATGCTGCAACAATTGCACCCTCACTTCCTCTAAATCCTAAAAGACAAAATGACCTAAGTATAAACATTCACATCATTAAAAATGGTAGAAAATGGAGAGTAACATCTTTCATAGCCATGTCTGTTTGGAGGAAATTTCTAGTGCAACAAAGGAAAGAAGAGAAATCAAAAGATAAAATAGACCATCCCTATCATGTGAAATCGAAGAGTTTTTGCATGGAAAAAAATCAATGCAACTAAGGTAAAAAGGAAAACTGTTGATTAGGAATTTTATTCATTTATTATCTTTTATTTTTGTTCATTTCATTTTTTAAAATTTCAAATGCTGATCTTAACTCTAACTTCTAGCCTAATATGTGGAAGAAAGGGGGAAATGAAATCCAAAGAGATTGCATTAAATGAGAGCACAAGGATTATGGGGTTTGAGATCAGACTGGAATGTTGGGAGGGTTCTCTCCCTAGCTACAGGGGAATGGTTTGGTGGTTAAGACCAACATTTTGAAAAACAAAACTTATGAGAATTTTCCACAGACAAGAATGGTGATCTTCCTTTTCTTGATAATGTCATTTTGGGATCAAAATATTCCATGGTTTCTCCAAAGTTCATATCTTCTTTCACCTAGCCACACAAACACATGTGAGTGTATGCATATATGTTTGTGTATACACATATATGTATATAAAAACACATATATATATAACTGATAGCTGTCTGTTTGTCTTAGACAAAATATGAGTGTCAGTGAACTTCAGAATGAAGCCCTCATCCACAAATTTGTCCCTATATATAGATTAGCCCTTAGTACCATTATAGTATGTGAGATCACCATGTAGTAAGTACACAAACCACATCTTGGAATCAAATACCTTCTCTTAGTGCTCAGAGAACAGAAGTTTCCTGCTGTCTTTGGACCTTAGTCGACAAAAAGTTTTGCCTAGAGACTCCTTATCAGAATACATTATGAATTTAACTTGGGCATGGATGGCTGAGCTGGAGGCAAGAGCAGAGGAGACCATGGAGGTATTATCAATGGCATTGGAATGGTGGCAGACTAGTTCCCAGGGGTGGTGTCTGCAAAATCCAGTGAATGCTTGTGATAAAATTCTGTTAAAAGTACATTACAAAATTAAGACAAATATATAAGACCAAGAGTCATTCCTCTAATGAATAGCTGGCTAAAAGATTAAAAACAATCCTCAAAAAATTACAAACTATTAAAAATCATAGTAAAGATTGCTCCATCTAACTAACTATAAGAAAAATATATATTAGTCTTAGATTTCCCTGATACCTTAAAAATCAGCAAAGATGTTAAAAGATGGAAATAATGTTAGGAGGTTATAGGAAGAGAAGCATATTATTACCCTGTTGGTGGAATTGTGAATTGGTCCAATCACTCTAGAAAGCAATTTGGAATGCCTAAAAGCTATTAAAATCTACACCCCTTGACCCAGAGATCCCTTTGCCATATATATTTAAAGAAGTTAAAAACATGAAGAAAACTTCCATTTATATCAAAATTGTTTTAGGAGGAGTACTTTTTACCATAAGAAGAATAAAAATATAGTATACACAGATTATCTGGGAAATATATATATATATAATATTATATATACATATATTTAAATTGCGTATAATATAAATTAATGAACCCATGATAATAGTTAGCATTTATATAGCTCTTTAGGGTTTGTAAAGAACTTCAAAATATCTCATTCTATCCTCACAACAACACTGGGAGGCAGATGTTATTATTATCCCCATTTTATAGATGAGAAAATGGAAACACTCTGAACCACATGGCTAGTAAATCTCTGGGACAGAATTTGAACTAAAATGGCTGACTCCAAATCCAGCACTTGATCTATTGTGCCTTCAAGCTGAATCATAAGAAACAATCAATATGAAAAATCTGAGAAACATGGAAAGACTAATATGATCTGATAAAGATTGAGGGAGGCAAAACCAGGAAAATAATATACACTTACCATAACAATGCAAATAAAAAGAAAATTTTTAAATGATGAATGTTATCTGATTACAATGCCCAATCTTGGTCCCAGAGAATGGATAAAGAATGTATCTCCCTCTTTTCATTGGAAAGATGTATTGGGGAGAGGGAGAGAAGGATAGGAAGATTATAGGTATAAAATGTCATATACATTGTCAGACATGGTTGATTTGTTTTGCTAATCTTTTTTTTTCCTTTTTTTCAATTAAAGCTTTTTATTTTCTAAATATATGCATGGATAATTTTCAACATTCACCCTTGCAAAACCTTGTGTTCCAATTTTTCCCCCACTCTCTCCCCTAGACAGCAAGAAATCCAATATATGCTAAATGTGCAATTCTTTTATACATATTTCTGTAAATATCATGCTGCACAAGAAAAATCATATCAAGAAGAAAAAAAAAGGATAAAGAAACCAAAATGCAAGCAAATAAATAACAGCAAAAAGAGTGAAAATACTATGTTGTGATCCACACTCAGTTCCTATAGTCCTCTCTCTAGGTACAGATGGCTCTCTTCATCACAAGACCATCGGAATTATGTTTTGCTAACCTTTTTACAAATCTTTGATATGACAACTTTTTTCAGAATAAATGGAAGAAAATCAAACTTAATAAGCTCTTAGGAGAAAATAATCAAGATACATGGCAGAGTAGAAAAAGAGGAACATTTGGAATCAGAAAACCTAGGCTTGATCCTTCTTTAGACAATCACTAGCTGTGGGAACTCAGGGCAAATCACAATCTCTCTGGGCTTTATGTTAGTCCCTTAAAGAGTCATCACAATCCCTTAAAGCTACACTGAAGGCACCCACACTGTAGCTGGGCAAGTGAGTTTAATACAAAGAAAGCATTACAAAAAGGCTTCCAATTTCATGTGGTTCAGGCTGTACGTGTTAACTGAGGTCAGAGAAAGGAGAGATCCCTGGTAATTGTCTTAGTGAAGACAGTTCACTAGAGGAGTTGTAGAGAAGATTGGACTACCAAATTCATAGGGCTACAGCTCTTTGGGATCAGTAAGGAGGAAATCATAATCTTAGGACTCTAAATGGGCCAAATTTTAGACCTAAAAAGGCAGAAAAGAAATACTATCCTCTGCTTATTTTCCTTGTTAGTTTCTTCTCTGTTAGAAACCTTCCCTGGAGGAAGATGGTGTCCAGAAAGAAATGTGAGAGACGTTTTCCTTCCGTTGATGGTGCACAGTGTGATATGAATGAATTATGAATAATTAAACAGTAAATCAATGAAAAGCAGTTGTTTAGCACTTACTATGTTCCTGGTAAAAAAAAGAAAATAACCTCTTCCTTCAAGGAACTTATATTCCAATAAGGAGAGATAACATACATAGGGGGAGTTTTGACTAGAGAAGAACATTTTTGATCTAGGAAGTCTGATATAGTAGAAAAGACATGGAGTCAAAGTCAGAAATATCTAGGATTGAGGCCTAATTTCTCCATTTTTAACTGTGCAATCTCACTTCACCTTTCTCACTCTCAGATTCTTTATTTGTGAAAATATGAGTAGTAATTCTATGCATGTATTCCTTTGGAGGCTACTGTGAGTAAAGTGTTTTATATATGAGTAAATTGTCAATCTGATTTTTTTGAAGGAGGTAGCAGAACAAGGTCTCTCAATTTGCGATATCTTCAACTTTATCCAAGAGGTAGAGTTACTTATTCATGTTCAACTCATAGAATCTCCAAGTTGAGGGACTTTAGCAACCAATTTACCCACCTCATATCAGAAAAATAATGCCTAATATAACATACCCAGAATAGGACCATCCAACTTATTTTAAGACCTCTGCTGAAGGTTAATCCACAATGTAGTCCTTTTTATTTGGAAATAGGTTTCTTCATTAGGAAGTCTTTGATTGACATCAAGTCTAAATATATCTGTCTGCAAATTCAGTCACCTCACAACAATAACACCTATTTCACAGAGTTATTGTGAGGATCACAACTTTGTAAGGTGCTTTGCAAACCTGAAATATATGTAAATACTAGATGTTATTAGTATTACCTCATTATCTCATGCTACCTTTGTATGCATCGGCCTGCAAAACTTTGCAGATTGCATGTTCAATGTGATTTTGGGTGAATATAGAGTAGGATAAATAGGACAGGTCTGTGGAATAAAGGCAAGATAAGGGTATCAATTGCCAGGCCATCAATTAGCAAGTCAGCAATTACTTATTAAGTACCTACTATGTACCAGGCATTGTGCTAAGAGCTGAGAATACAAACAGAAGCAAAAAAAGTCCCTGTTCTTAAAGCATTCCATAGATTATTGCACTAGATGTTTTGCATGTCTTTACTGCATTTTTACTGATTGCCAAACTAGATTCTGGGGCAAACCTAGACTAATTCCCCTTTCCCTTGCCCTGACATTCACTAAGACTTTCCGTTAAAAGTCAGTAAAATCCAGGCATCCACAAACCTTACTCCTGGCCAAATCCACATGCCCAACAAACTTTAGGATTTGATTTTTCTTTGTATCCCCAGCATTTAACACAATGCTTAGCACATATTCAGCATTTAATAAATGCTTATTGATGAATTTCTACAGCACTGAAAAATTAACAAAAAACTTTTCCACAACAATTCTGAGAATTAGACTGAGTGAAGACTGGAATGGTTTGATGTGGCACTAGATTTGAAGTCAACTTGAGTTTGAACCCCAAATGACCTTGAGAAAGTCTTCCAACTCTTCTGAGCTTCTACTTCTTCTGTAAAATGAAGAGATTGGATTAAAAGAGGCCTCAACATTTGTGATCATAATTGAGTTTATTGAGGATAAATGAGCCATAGAATATATCATCACTGGAAAACAGACAAATTATTCAATAGTGGATCATATAATATGTATGTATGTATGTGTGTGGTATTTTTTAAACATAATTGTGAGTTCTCCAGAATGGCACTTAAGAAAAATTACCTACACATAACACAAGTTATAGTGGACTGGTTATTTAGTAACCTATGGTTTCCCTCCACACTTATGCAATGATATTTTTATTAAAAATCTCAAATTGTATTCTGAAATCAGGCAGACTGTGCTGCATTTGGCTGGCAGGCCTATGATGAACACAACATTTTCCTAATTCAATGCCTTGTTTTACAGATAAAAAAGCTGAAACTCTAATTATGAGAAATGACTTGACTAAGGTCATTCATTTGGTCAGTATCAGAGTCTTACTAGGAAGTCCTAGAGGAGGGCAATGGAAGGTACAAGGGGTGAGGCTGTCACTGATGTTTTAGCTGGAAGGAAAGAACCCCAAGCCCCTGAATACTGTCTGCAAAGGCAGGAAACCAAAAGCCAACCAGTTTGCCAACAACTTGTGAAGGTAATTGGCCCAATTCAACAACTTCTTTCCAAATGAAGAGTGTATTTGATCTAATGCAAAATCACCGAATCTCAGAATCACTGAGTCTCAGCATTGGAAAGCACTTTAAAGGCTGTGTGATCTTACTGGTACCTGAAGAAGAAACCCCAACTGGGGCATCCTTCTCATGTGGCCATCCAGCTTTTCCTTAAAGGACACAATGATGCTGAAACTCCCTCCCTCCCAAAGCAGCCCATTCTATTTTGGAGCTTGGAAGATTTTCTTGACATCAAGTCTAAATCTGCCTTTTTAGCAACTTCTACCCTTTGTTCCTAGTTCTTTCCTCAGGGGCCAAGCTGAACAAGTCTAATCCCTCTTTCACAAGACAACCCCTCACACTTTGGAAGGCAGTTATCATGCTACCCATGAGTCTTCTCCAGGCTAAATATTCCTTCACATGATCTTCTTAAGTCATGAACTTGGTGCCTTCATTACTCTGGTTGCCATTCTCCAACTGATCAAGACTTTTCCTAAAATTTAGTGTTCAGAATGAAACATAATGTTCCAAAGGTAGGATGGCTAGGACAGAATACTATTGAACTATCATCTCCCTAGTTCTGAAAACTATGTCTCTAAATTCAGCTTAGGATCTCATCAGTTTGGGGGCTTCCATATCACACTATAAACCCACATTGAGAAATTCCTAGATTTTTTTTCAGTTGACTCATTATTTTGCCATACTTTCCCCTTTTTGAATGGGAAAGCATTTTCTTTTCAATCTAAAGGCAACTCTCTATTGATGTTAGCTTGCATTGTGTTTCCTCTCTCTGATTTTTTTTCTTGTAGATATGATTTTTCTTGCACAACAATGATAAGTGTGGAAATATGTATACATATATTTCATTTGTCAAGTATTTTAACATAATTGTAGTGGATTTCCTGCCATCTAGGGGAAGGGTGGGGACTAGGGGGAAAAATTTGTAACAGAAAGCTTTGTAAGGGTCAATGTTGAAGAATTATCCATACATATGTTTTGCAAATAAAAAGCTTTAATAAAAAAATATAAAATAAATAAAATAAATTTTTAAAAAAATCTAAAGGCCAGCCTTTAATTTTAATTCTATTCAATTACATCTTATTCTATTTGGTCCTGCTTCTAGCCTGTTGAGATCTTTTTGGATTCTTATCCTGTCATCCAACCTATGACTTGTTCCTTCCAGCTTTGTGCCATCTGTAAATTTGATGAACATGATATCTCTGTCTTTATCCAACTCATCATTGAAAATATTAATCAGTCCAAAGCCACATGTATTCTTGTAAAGATCTTCCAAAGCTGACTTGGAACCATTAATGACTAATGAACCTTCTTTGGTTCTAGGCATCCAAGCAGAAAAAGAGAATCATGAAATCTCAGAGTTTATGGGATCCCAAGACACAAGAGAGAGAGATGGAAAAAAATGGAAACAGAAGAGAAAGGAGCAGTAGAAAAGGACTAGGGAAAGGTGAAGGCTCATCTGGTTTGGGATAATAGTGTATGACCTAAAATGACCTCAGGGTTTGATCTGGACACAAAAGAGGGCTTAAATCTGTAGTTGCTACTTTCTGTATTGAAAGACTTAGTATTGTACAATCTTGAGTGAGACACAGCCTCTCTGAAATTATTCTCCCTTCTGTAAAATGAGGAAGCTCTCAGGCCCCTTCCAATTCTAAATGCTATGAGCAAGCCATCCAACAGAGAGAGGAAATAATGTCTAAGAGAGGATGAGGATTACATAGAGATAGGGGATTAGATCAGGACTACCCCAAATAGGGAAGGCTTTTGATTGTCATTACCAATCCATCCCTAGGCCCTTATAGAACATGTACTGGGCACAGTCATCTTGCTGACCCATGCTTAGAAACTGTTTTGCTTATAGATAAGATAAATATGCCTGATTCCCCAAGGAGTTTCCTTGTCAGTTTCTTGTGAGGAGAAGGAAGTTAATCTCTGAAAAGATTTTCAATTTATTTGACTTGGGATCAGTAGTCAACTTGATTGGAAAGTTTTCCATTCCCCTAAGGGGATTTCATTCTCTAAATTGCTTAACCAAGGACATGGAGCAGTTCCATATGCATTTTATCAATCTTTGCCTTCATCCTTCCCCCAAGTGTGCCTTCCAAGATCCAATTTTTTTTTTTTTTGTCTTTTTTTTTTTTCCTGGCTGGACATCAGGATTTAGGAATCCCAAGTTGCTATTATAGAGAAAATAGCTACAGGGCTTCAATTGCTATAATAATAACTGACATTTGTGTGGGAAGAAGAAGGGAAGAGGATAAACGTTTATTAAATACCTACTATGTACCAGGTACTGTATTAAGTGTTTCACAAATATTATTTCATTTGCATGGTGTTTGAAGGTTTCCAAAGAATGCGTGGTGCTGTGAAAAGAGAACTAGGTCTGGAATCAGAGAATTTGAGTTCAACCTAGCTCTGCTGCTGACTGTTAGTACTACCACAAGCAAGATACTGCCCTTACCTCGTATGGAAACTCAGTTTCCTCATACGTAAACTCAGAGAATTGAATTAGATGGTTCCTAAAATCTCTGTAAGCTGTAGATTTGTAGATCTGAATACATTATCGCATGTGCCTTTCACAACAAGATAACAAGGTCTGTACCTACAGTGTAATCACATATGGAGAGTTAATTGGCTCTTCCAGAATACCCAAGCATTACCATTGAACTTTCCCCCAAAGGATCTCCCTCCTTCACAATTCCAAGACAGTCAATTCACTCACATTCTCATTGGACATACAACTTGAAAGTTTTCAATCATCAAAGGGGAAAGGGAAAAGGTCAGTGGCAATCTTGCCCCAGGATATACCAGTACTTTGGGGCTCTCCTGGATCGTACTCTCTGATCCCAGCTGCCAGTGCCTCCCTCTCAAAATATATTTGTATTTATTTGGTGTATATATTTTGAATGGACTTATTTTAGAAATGTATATATGTATATGTTGTGTCTTCTGGCAGAATCTAAGCTTTTTAGAGGGGAGGGCTTTTTTATGTATATCTTTACAAACTCAGAGTCTAGCATAGTTCCTGACACGTAGTGAATGACTGATAAGTTATTGATTAATTCTCTTTTGATAGATAGCTACTTAAGTAGACTTTCTGATTATTAGATAGACAGATGAATAATTAGACAGACTGACTGACTTAGATAATTTTTTTTTTTTGCTTTTTGCTGAGGCAGTTGGGGTTAAGTAACTTGCCTAAGGTCACACAGTTAGGGAATGTTAAGTGTCTGAGACCAGGTTTGAACTCAGGTCCTTCTGACTTCAGTGCTGGTGCTCTATCCACTGCACCACCTAGCTGCTCCTACATAGATAATTTTTAAATAGATAAGACCAACAACTAGCTGGCTGGCTAGTTAGATGGGTGGATAGACACATATAGATTGTTCAAGATCAATAGATTTTTAGATAGACATGGATTATTAGAAAGATAGTTGAAAAGACTAATAGATAATTAGACAGATAAAAAGGTTGATGATAATATATTATTAAACAGATTGATACATTATTATATAGAAAGATATAGATTATTAAATAGATGGAGATAGAACATTTATTAAGCACTTCAATATATAAAATACTGAGCTAAATATTGGGAACACAAATATAAACAAACAAGATAGTCTTGCCCTCAAGATGTTTCCATTCTAATGGAAGAACACAACAGGTGTGGGTGACCTAGAAAGCAGGTAGATATCAAGAAGGAGAAGGTTTCCTGAATAGAGAAAGAAAGAAAAGGTGTCTGGAGTAAAGCATGAGTGAAGTAAAACATGGCACTTAAGTCTAAAGAACTTAAATGACTCACCTACAATCACATAGGTAGAAAGTCTTAGATTCAAACCTAACAATGTGAGCTCCTTGAGAGTAAAGACTAAATGACTTTTCTGTTTGTATACCTGGTACTTAGCACAATGCTTAACACATAGTAAGTACTTAATAAATATTTGTTAAAAAAAACATTCATTCAATCCAGATTTCTCCTGTCTTCAAGCCCCCTACAGGGTGATTCGGTTAATGTTTCTTGAAAACTCTTTTTATGAAATAATTAACCCTTACCACCCCCTTCTCTATTAATATAATTGACTTTTTTTCCTGAGGCAATTGGGATTAAGTGACTTGCCCAGGGTCACACAGCTAGGAGGTATTAAGTGTCTGAAGCAAGATTTGAATTCAGGTCCTCCTGACTTCAAGGCTGGTGCTCTATCCACTACGTCACTTAGCTGCCCTACAATTGATTTTCTTCCTATTGATTTTCTATGGAAAGTAAAAACTAGTTAATTCCCCAAATGGGCAGAACGTTTGATTTCCTGAGAATGAGAAAGAAAGGCCATCCCACTGGAATTGCTTTCATTATTTTCATTTCCTCTTTGTGTAAATTCATAAGATCATAGATTTAAAATTGGAAGGAACAACAGGGATCATTGGCTCTGATCCTGTCATTTTCTAGATGAGGAAACTGAAGTCCAGAGAGATAAAGTGAACAGTGCACAATCACACAGCTAGTAAGTGTCCAGGGAAGTATTTGAATCCAGTTCTTTCCAGCTCCATGTCTGGGGTCATGTCCATTATTCCACATTCCTATCAGTCAAGCCCAAGATGAAGAGATTTGGGATTTGCATTCTAGTTTCACTCACCATGCCTCTCCTCAGTCTCCCCAACTTCTAGGTTCCCAAGTAAGATGATGTGAGTCATCCTCCATTCTCCCAATAGTTCTCCCTTCCCTATATCCTACATCAAACAGTAGAGCCACACTGATAACTGGGAACATTGCCCTTGGCCTTGGGAGACTATTAGTACTTAGATGTGATCATTTGAATTGGGCCCTCTTTAGGTAGACTAAAATAACTCCAGTTTTCACTTAAGTAAATGGATGATTCTCTGCCAGAATGGTCTCTGAAATCTACTCAAGATATAGAAATGACCTCAGAGTCTCGAAGGCATTGCCAGTTGAGGAGCATCTCTGGCAGATCATTCAGAACTGTGCAGGCTTTGAGGTGCAGGTCTCATGATGGATTGTACCAGTTCATTGTCTGAGGAGGGACTTGGTTGGGTCCCAAGATAGGATTGATGACTTCTGTTGGCTTCAGAAGGTTGCGAAGATCATCTGCAGCAAGTCAGAAAGGAATTACAATCAGTACATGTGAAAAGAACTGCCAATGATCACTCAGACCCCAGGCTCCACTTTTCAGTCAGAAGGATAGAGCATTGAGATTACAACTGACTGGCAAAACCTGAATTGTAGATAGAGGCAAAACTCTGATTAAGACTCAACCAGTCAGATTCTTTGAAGTTCTGAGAGCTGACCACTCAAAACAAAGAAAGGAGATCATATCTCAGATCTGGCTGGAGGTCCATCTCGTGCTGGACATCTAGAATTTGTGCCCTTTCCAGCTTTTCATATCTTCCATATCCCAGATCCCTGGGGCTGGACAGTCAGATTGACTTAATATAGGTTCATAGAGCTAGACATGAGCTCAAAGACCCTAAAGTACAATCCCCTCATTTTATAGATGAAGAAACTGAAGATCAGAGGATAACTTACTTGCCTGGAGTCACCCAGGAATTAAGCATCAGAGATAGAATTTGGACCATGGTTCTTTGAATCTAGAATGAGTACTCTTTCTTCCTTATCAGTCATGAAAAAAAAGCTCTATGGTAATAATAATAATAAATAACAATAATAATAATAACTAGAGAGCTATAAGTTTTTCAAAGTGTCTTATTTCATTTTGTCTTCACAACAACCTGGGAGGTAGATGCTATTATTATTCTTATTTTTTAGATGAGGAAACTGAGGAAGAGAGTGATTAAGTGACTTGCCTAGGATTACACAGCCAGCAAAAGTACAAGATGGGATTTAGCTTCAGGACTTCTTGATTTCTAGTATTCTATTCACTGTATCATCTAATTGCCCCAAGGTTCAAAGACAGAACTTAAGTTACTCCATTGAGGGGGAAACCCTTCCCCAAGTCTATGACTAAGGGACTGCTTCCCAACATTATTCACTCTGATAGAAGAATTTTGGAGAAAAAGGAACTTCAGGTGGAATGAGGCAGGAAAGAGAGTCAGTTAGAATCCGGAGTCCCTGCTGGAGAACCATCCCTTCCTGAATTTGTCTCTGCTTCCCCAATCCTTTGAACTCTTTTTTCCCTTAAAGCATTTGCCAGCTCCAATTTCTCAAACTTTCTTACCAAAGGGAATAGAATGATGAGCTTGAAGTGGTACTACGGCTAGCCTTTGCCATAAGGTCCCTTATAGCTCTAATGGGATATTTTGAGAGGGGAATTTGGGGAGAGTGACTTCAAACCCCTTTTCATATCCCTCCCCCAAAATTGTTGGCTACAAGGGAGCTAGCTCCACCCACCCAGTAATCTCCTTGGATTCTTAGTGTGAAGAAACAAGTACTGCTGGCACATAGTTACTATGAATTCTGAGATAAAACAGGGAGGTACCAGATGGCCTGATTCCTATTGTATGAAGGAAGAACCTGCAAGCTTAAATCAAGAAACTACCTTGCCCAAATCCTGGTGGGATAGACATCTCCTCACCAACAGTCTTATGGTACCTAGGTGTTTCCAGCCATGGGAACCAGAGTTCCCCCAGAAGGGAAGTATCTGTCTTTCGTCTCCACTGAGATTGTCTCTCATGCTGGTGGGCCCTGGTTTGGTTTGGGTACTTGTCTCAGGTTCAAAAGTTCCAAGTTTGAGGGATAGGGATATATAGATATGTATTTCCAATATGATATTTGAAGGGAGGAAGTGAACTTGATACAGAAAGGCCCATCTGAGGACTTCCAAAAGAATGAACAAAGATGTTCCTAAAAATTAATTCAAAGGACACAATTTTAAAGATGGAAGAGACATTTAAGATCATTGAATCACAGATGTAGAGTTAGAAGGGATCCTAAGATTGATTATCTTGTCTATCTACTTCATTTTAAAGATGAAGAAACTGAGATTCAGTGACTTATCTAAGAACACATGGAATAAACAACAAACCAGGCAGTTCCTCTGACTCTAAATCCAGAACTCTCTTTACTCTATCACATCACTCATAAGTCTCTCCCCTTCTATGGAGGGCAAAAGTAAATGGATTGCATGTATAATTCTCCTGGGCCATCTGCATATCCCAAAGGCTTGGTGCTATTTCTGAAAGGGTACTTTATCCTTTGTTCACAAGAAACTGGGTAAAAATAAATCTTTCTGCATTTACATAACTGAGTCCTCAGAATTCTAAGATTGTGTTGAAATAGCAAAAGAACAGTGATACTTTACCTGATGAAGAAAAGACCCTTTTGTCATGGAAGAGAGATGAATTTAGGATTGATATGAAGAAGAAAACTTCTGAATAAAAGGGAGTAGGCTACTTTGGGGACAGCGAGTTCCCTTTCACCCAAGGTCTTTAAGCACGGCTGAATGACCACTTGCTAGGGATGCTGGAGAGAAGGTTATTGATCATCCTCAAATTAATCTGGGTGACCTGAGGACTCTTCCAACTCTGAAATTTGGTGATTCTCATGTTATCACTGAAGATCCCTTTTGAGTGAGACAAGAGACAGAGATGGGTCAATTGATGAAAATGTTTAGCAGTTCTTTCAATTCATCCTTATTATCCCAGAGCTCTCTTCTTGCAGATGTAACTAGGTTACACGTTAACTCTCAAGTTCCTTTCACTTCTGAGATTCTGAATTGTTTTTACTTGGGAAGCCCAAGTAACAGTCCTTGAGGAGAGAAATAGGATCAATGATTGGAGGTTTCAGAGACTTTTTTTTTTCTGAGACAATCAAGGTTAAGTGATTCACACAAGGTCACACAGCTATTAAGTGTCACATGTCTGAGGCCAGATTTGAACTCTAGGTTTGGTTCTCTAACCACTATAGCATCTAGCCTTCCCAACACTTTCTAATAATTAGAGCTATCCAAATTAGGAGTGGGTTACCTTGGTGGATAATGAATAATCCATTGCTTTAAAATAATGTCCCTAATTGGGGGTGTTGTGCAGGAAATTGTTGGTCATATACAAATTAACCCAGATGGTGTCTCACTCTGAGAATCTCAGATCCCATAACTGGCTTTGTCATATTTCTCTCTTATTCCTAAACACAATAAAAAACAGTCTGGCAAAGAGGTAAGGATATTATAACCTATGGGGATGGCTACTGAGTTTATATTGGTTATCACTGTCAACTTGACTGTGCTTGGTCAAGACTGACTCCAATTTGCCTTGCATTTCAGACTGTCAAAACTTGGAGATTACTTGGAAGAGCTACCTTTAAGGATCATCTATGTTAACTGACTTCTAACAATTTTCACTCTTAATTGTCATTCCCCAGAATGTAGAAACTCATTTGCTAGATGGTTTAAAAGGTACTTAAGAGAAGCATTTATTTCGCAGTGTGGAGGCAAAAAGAGAGAGAGAAAGAGTGGAACTGTTGTGATGTGTCATTGAGCTGCTTTCCTAGAAAATCAACTTTATATCCTAGCACACACCCATCCCGTGGGTTGCCCTTGCTGCCATATTCCCAGAGGAGTCATACCGGAGAGTCTGCAAGAATTTTACAGCTCCCACGCAGGCAGAAGATTGTGAGGAATGGATTCCTAAGCTGGTCCCATGAAAAATAGGGAATGATTTCTCCAAAGCATTTTGGAAATGAGAGATATCATGGTCTAGCCAGGGTGCAGATATCTGGCCAAGGAGATAACAATGGCAAGATTATGGGATACTGGGTATCCATAGAATGCAAACTCCCAATGTCCTTCATCAAAAGAATCTGACCATACCATACCCCCCCAGTAATATTAGCTGATGTTTCTGTACCATGTTAAGCTGTTCAGATCCCCCTTTCTCCATGATTATAAAGTGGAGCTCCCCTCATTTTATAGATGAGGTAGCTGGGATCAGAGATTAAAAGATTTTCCCAAGTTTACTCAGGTAGGAAATGGCTGAATTGTGATTTGAACCTAGATTTTTGAATTTCAAATTCAGTATTCTCTTCACTGTTCCCCAATATTTATGAGGTACAATATAGCATTATAGACTTGGAGTCAAGAATATGTGGATTTAAATCTTTCCTCAAATACAGATTGTCGATGCTTGACCTTGGTCAAATCAATTAATCAGGATTTTATTATATATTTACTATGTGTCAAATGAGCAAGCAGGTATCATAGTACATAGAGTGGGAAACCTGGAGTCAGGAAGACTCATATTCCTGAGTTCATATCAGTCACACTTGCTGTGTGACTCTGGGCAAATAACTTAACCCCACTTTGCCTTAGTTTCTCATTGGTAAAAATGAGCTGGAAAAAGGAAAGGCAAACCAGTTTAGTATCTTTACAAAGAAAATCCTGAAGGGGTATACAAAGAATCAGACGTGACTGAACAGCTGAAACATTGTGGTAACTGTTGGAGATACAAAGGAAGCTCTTCTGGAATAATACTAGTCTCTATCCCCCCAGGGCTATTGTGGAGAGTAAATGAGATATAATGCTTGTGAAGTGTTTTTCAAAGCTAAGGAGATAGCACCTTAAAATTATTCCCATTTTACATATAAAGCAAAAGAGGCACAGAAAGTTTAAGTGACTTGCCCAGTTAATAAATGGCTAGGAAATCAATCCCAGGTCTTCAGTTTTCAAGTGTAGAATTCTTCCCTATACCACACTGCCTTTTTAAAGTTCTTTTTTTAAAATTTTCTATTAAAGCTTTTTATTCACAAAACATATGCATGGGTAATTTTTCAACATTGACCCTTGCAAAATCTTCTGTTCCAAATTTTCCCCTCCTTCCCCCCCATCCCCTCCTCTAAATGGCAGGTAGTTCAAAACATGTTAAATATGTTAAAATATATGTTGAATCCAATATGTATATATATATATATATATTTGTATAGTTATCTTGCTGCACAAGAAAAATCAGATCAAGAAGGAAGAAAAAGAAAACTTGAAAAAGAAAATGCAAGCAAACAACAACAGAAAGAGTGAAAATTCTGTTGTACCACACTGCCTTTCATTTTAGGAAAACCTAGATTTAGACAACAATATTATTTTATATTTGCATGGAATTAATAATTTTGAAAGTACTTTTCCCACCCATTACCTTATCAAATGCTCATAAGCACTCTCTGGGATAGGTAGCATTATCCCTATTTTATAGATAAGGAACATGAATTTAGAAGAGGGCAAGTAACTTGCCCAGGATTATCCAGCAAATCAGTTTGTGGCAGAGATGGAACATGACATAGATCTCCTGATGTCCAGTCCAGGATCCTGCCCATTGTACTGCACAAATTGTTGACAAGTTCTTAAGGGAGCCTCTATTATCTGACTGGTAGGAGGGAGATTATAGGATTATGGATTTAAAGTTGGGAGAAACTTTAGAGACATTTAGTCTAGTCCCTTAAGTTTGGAGCTAAGGAACTGAGTCTGAGAAAGGAGAGATTATTTCCCTAAAGTCATACAGAAACTAAGTTGAAATTTAGTCCAGGTTTTCTGGATCCATCTTTCCAATGTATTTTTCTTGAACATTCCTTCAATTCAATTCTACAAACCCTTGTTAAACAAGACATTATCCTGGATGTTGAGGATTCAAAGACAAAAATGGGGACCTGTCATCAAAAAACTTCCAGCCTTTTCCTCTGTCTTTGTCTCTGTCTCTCTGTCTCTCTGTGTGTCTCTATCTCTCTCTATCTTTCTGTTTCTGTCTCTCTGTCCCTCCCTCCCTCCTTCTCTTTTTGTGTCTGTATCTATCTCTCTTTCCCTATCTCTTTTTCTCTTCCCAAGTAATTAGATAAAAAATTTTTACAAAGTCATTCTAAGGAGTGAATACTTCTAATTGTAGTGATCTGACAAGACTTCTTTTAGGAGGTAATCTCTGAGCTATGGATTGAAGGAAGTCAGGATTCTACAAGAATCTAACAAGAAAGAGAAAGTATATTCCCAACATGGGAAATATCTGAATAAAGACATGGAGGTGAGTGATTCAGTGTTGACTATAGATAGGTCAGAAAATCCAGGTAACAACTCGATGAGAACCAATTGCTAAATCTTCAGTTTGAGCACTTGCACTTTGAAAATTAGCAAGTGCTACAAATCATGGCTTGTGGATTTATTGTTTTGTTGACTGTCTAGACTTAAAGTGATGCAGAAAATGTTAACAAGACAGATGAAACGTTTGAAATGTCCTGTGCACAGTCCCTCTCAACCCCTGCCCAGGGAGCTGAGTGTTAAACATTTGCCAGCATATCCCTGGATAAATAGCAGGCTAGTTTGGAATAAAAAGAATATTAAAGATAGTAATACAAAATAAAATTAGAAGGATAGGTGAGAACTAGGTTATGGAGAGTTGTATAGGACAGGTTAATAAGCTTGTATTTTATCCTTCATTGAATAACATCAGATATTCTCAATCCCATATTTTTTCCTAGTAGGGAAATATGCATTAAATTTTTTTATGCCCAGCAGAGTTATAACTGTACACTACTTCTGGCTCAGCCCACAGATGGGGGATAATAGCTAGCATTTACATAACGGTTTAAGATTTGCAAAGGGATTTACAAATCTTATATGATTTGATTCTCATTGCAGCTTTGGGATACTATTATTATTATTCTCATTTTACAAATTAGAAAACTGAGGCACATAGAAATTGTCACTTGTCTAGGATCACACACTAGGAAGCTACTAACTGAAGGAGGATTTGATCTCACGTCTTCTTGAGGTCCAGCACTCTATCATTGTGCTCTTCTAGCTTCATTTAGCTCTTCATCTAGCTTTAGAAATTCCAAGAAAGGGGCAGCTAGGTGGTGCAGTGGGTAGAGCACCAGCCCTGAAGTCAGGAGGACCTGAGTTCAAATCTGAACTCGGACACTTAACATTCCCTAGCTGTGTGACCTTAGGCAAGTCACTTAACCTCAATTGCCTCAGCACAAAAAACCCAAATTCTAAGAAAATGCTGGTTTTTTACAAAATAAGTATTGTGGTTATCATGATCTACATTTTAAGAACCAGGAAATGACCCCTAGAAATGTTGAGATCATACATCAAGTCAGTGGCAGAGCCAAAATTCAAATCTAGGTTTTCTAAATCCAAATGCAGCAGCAGAATAACCAAATTGGAAGGAATCTCAGAAAGCATCAACTTCAAAGCTACATCTCTGGGAAATTCTTTAAGCTGCTTTTTAAATTGCAAACAGAATCAGGGTCTAGGCTTGCCATCAGAGAAGAATTGAGAAAATGCACCTCCTTTTCTTTGCATAGGTTAGGACTTGGGGTAGAGACCACCATATAATGCTGTCAGTGGTTGAGTGTTCAGCTGATTTTGCTGAATTGCTTTTCCCCCCTTCTTTTTAAAAGTTCTTGGCTATAAGAGGTGGATCTTTTGATAGAGGAAGAGTGAGGAACAATGTATTCCAAAATGAAGGTGATACGGAGGCAAAAAATATCAACAAGCATTTATTGACCACTTATGTATGCCAGGCACTACTAGGTGCTTAGGATAAAAAGGTGCAAATGAGAGAAGAGCTGTCAAAAAATAAAATTCAGTATTCAATACATTTTTAAGAAGATATACAAAAATAATTGAAAATGGAAAAAAATTACCTCTGGTCAACTCCATATCATGGAGAAATATTATAGGAGATTGTTAGTGAATAAGTAATAATAATTGCTAATACTGTCAATATGAGTTCTATATATGTTATTTATGTATATGTATGTAAGCATATTGATATACATACAGATGCACTGTAATTTACATGTGTGAATGCATATATTTCCATATGCACACACATGTGTATATGTGCATATAATGTACATTCATATACATGTATATATACTTATATATACACATCTGTATATGTTCATATATAAGTATATTGGTATACACACATATGTATTTATATATAAACTGCTAGTTGGCACAATGGAGTGCCAGATCTGGAGTCAGGAAGACCTGAATTCAAATCTGGCTTCAAGCACTTATTAGCTATGTGACTTTGGGAAAGTCGCTTAACCCTATTTGCCTCAGTTTCCTAATCTGTAAAATGAGTTGGAGAAGGAAATGGAAAAGCACTACAATATCTTTGCCAAGAAAACCCCAAAAGGGATCAGGAAGAGTCATTCAGAATTGAAAAACAACTGAATAACAAGAATGATATAATTTAAATCTCTACAAAATACTCAAAATAATCCTCTCTAGTTTTTAAAGTCCCTCAGAATCTAGCCCAAAGCTGTCTTTCCAGCTTCATAATATACTGCTCCTCTTTCCATATATTATGGTCCAGACAAACTAGCTTTGGCGTTGTTCCTCACACATAATACTCTATTTCCTGTGGCCTTTGCATTTGCCATCCAATATGCCTGGAACGCACTCCCTTTCACTTCTACCCCTTAGAATCCTTCTAGACATAGCTCAAGCCCCACCTTCTTCCATAAAGTCTTCCCTGATTTCCACTATCTGCTAATGACCAAATTACCAAACTACCCTATATTTGTTATTACAGGCTATTCTAATAATTGCACTTTTAAGCTATAATAACTGCAGTATGATAAAAGCTGCAGATTTTTTCTTAAAAATTGTAAAAATAATTATTTATAATTTTAATATATCAATATGTTTTATTATACTTCAACAATAATCACTATTTTTTGCTATATATGACTCTAGGTGATTTTTGGATGATGTAAAAACTTTCATCAATTGTTTCATGACTGAAAGGATTACATGTATAGTTTTAAACTTAAGATCATACAGAGAACAAGGTTTTGATGCATACATGACAGTTTTAACATGATCCCACAAAAATAGTCTAGTAGAGATATATCAGGCCACCAAAGTAGTCAAGCAAGAAGATGTTCTCTATGGTTCTGGCAGCATGGTGTCATTCAGAAATTAGTGCATAGACAAATGCAAAATGACAGGGTGTTGAATTTAAATTTAAATTTTTATTTAAAAAATTATTCAATGTTGGGGCAGCTAGGTGGTGCAGTGGATAGAGCACTAGCCTTGAAGTCAGGAAGACCTGAGTTCAAATCTGGTCTCAGACACTTAACATTCCCTAGCTGTGGGACCCTGGGCAAGTCACTTAACCTCAATTGCCTCAGCAAAAAAAAAAAAAAAAAATTATT
>JAJPUD010000011.1:803749-816077 GCA_023553655.1 Myrmecobius fasciatus | reverse complement strand
AAAAAAAAAAAAAAAAAATTATTCAATGCAAAATTTGATTTATGCAATTTAAAAATTGATCAAAATTCATAGTTTTAAAAATATTCAAAATTAACAAAACTAAATATAAAAGAATTTGATATTTAAAATTTAAAAATTTTTGTAAGTTTGTAGCATTTATGCTTCTGAAATTATTAAAGTTTAGAACTGTAATAAGACTTGGGACATCTCATATTTATCCTTTTTACATTTATTTTCTTCATACCAATTAATAAATGTATGTCTTCCCTTGAGATATGTCTTCCACATAAAAAGGGATTGTTTCATTCTCTCTCTTTCTCTCTGTCCCTGTTTCTGTCTCTGTCGCTCTGGGTCTATCTTGCTGTGTACTTCTCCGTGTGTCTTGTGTATCTCTGTGTGTCTGTGTCTGTCTCTCTGTCTCTGTCTCTGTCTCTCTCTTCCCCCATTCTCAATATCTACACAGTGTTTGGAAAATTTTATTGTTCAGTCTTGTCAGGTCCTTCATGGCCCCATGGACCATACAGACTGCCATGGGATTTTCTTCATAAAGATACTAGAATAGTTTGCCATTTCCTTCTCCAGTAGATTAGAACAAAGTTAAGTGGCTTGTCCAGAGTCACACAGCTAATAATTGTTTGAGACTGAATTTGAATTTAGGTCTTCCTGACTCCAGGCCTAGAATATAGTAAATACTTAATAAGTACACCTTGATTGATATATTGATTAACTGAGCTACAATCTATTGGATCATCCCAAAATACCAGATGTAAGTAACGGTAGGGAATGATTTCTGAGAATTATTTACACACCTCCTTATGAGGATGAGGAGTTAGTCAAGAAAATTAAGATCTTAATGAGAGCCTTAATGAGGCCTGTTAGTAAAGGGACTGAAGAAAGTTTGAAGTCAGAAAATAAGACCAAAGCTAAACTGACAACACGAGCTGAAGAAACATTATTTAGAGGCATACTGAAGATTGCTGCCATCCCAATGCAGAGTACTTACATCAGACAAATGGCTCCATTTTTGAAGATAAAAAACCAAGAGAACAAAGGTTTCAATATTCTGATAGATGATCAAGACTGCAACCAGCACAGTCCACAAGCAAAGAAATAGAATTATTTTCTCTTAAGACTGTGGCCTAGATGGAGAGAAGGAGGTTTGATTGAACTGTTTTATTTGAATTTTATTTATTTATTTTTATTTGATTTACCGAGGGATCGATGGACCCAAAAGAGATGGTTGGCGTTTGAAAAGTAGAATTCCAAATAATCAACACTGACTGGTCAGGGGAAAGATGGAATCAGGGATGGAGGCATCCAATATGCTAGAAAATAATGACCCCAAGTTCATCATGAGTAGGATCACAATAAATTGAAGAACGCAGCTATCAAAATACAACCAAAGAGTAAAATGGCCCATAGCTGTATTCTTTATTGCTGGGGTAGGCTAAGTCTGGGGGATTGTTTGGGTTTCAGAGTTCTAAGCTGCAATAAAGCTAAAACCAATCAGGTATCCACACTAAGCCTCATACTAATATGGTGAACATTAGATGGGGGAGCAGAGGGTCAACGGGTTACCTAAGGAGAGATGAAAACTGGATTAAGTCAGAAAAACCGAGCAAATTAAAGCTTCCAGTAGGGGAATCAGACCTCTCTCAGTGGTGGCTGAATTTCTAGCCCAGATAAGATAGAGAGATCTGGTCTCAAAAAAAATTAAATACAATTTTAAAAGAACTGTTTTTAATAATAGTGATGATGATGATAGCAATAATTAATAACACTTATATAATGTCTGCTATGTGCCAAGAACCTTGCTAAGTGAGTTGCTAATATCTCATTTTCTCCTCATAACAACTCTAAGAAATAGGGGCTATTATTTTCTCCATTTTACAGATGAGGAAACTGAGGCTAAGGTTAAGTGACTTGCCTAGGTTCACACCATTAGCAAGCACCTGGGGCTAGATTTGAACTCAAATCTTCCTAACCTCAAACCCAAGCACTTTATCCACTGTGCCACTTAATTTCCCAAAACTATGTTCACACACAGCTTATTTCCCCACTAAGACAGAGAATTTCCCAAAAAAGGTATTGCTTTGAGTAAAGCAGACATTACATAAAAAACCAATAGCTTTGTCTCAGACCAAGGCAGACCCCATGGAGGGCTAAACACAAAGAACAGAACCTCCATTGTAGAGTTTCCCAGGAAAAAAAGACAAGTCATAAAATAGAAAAATATTAATAGCAAGCTTATAACATCAACCAGCTTAGGAAAGCGTGTAGCAAGATCCATTGATCACAACAGAATTAGAATTACCCAACCAATACATAGTCTAAATGATGTTGAAGGAAAAAAAAAAAAAGGAAACATACTTGTTCATTCAGCTACATGAAATTCATTATTCAATCATATATAATGTTGTTTTTGTACTTCTTGATATGTTTTTCATGTACTATGATTCTATTTAATTACTGGAATAACTATTAATAGTTCCGTATTCTCTTTCTTCTTATTTAAAATAGTCTAGCAAATGATGCTTTATATTATAGATGTATTGAATTTAATACTAATATAGATTTTCTATGCCTTCAAATGATTTTCATGGGACTAATTTATTTTTGGGGGGGAAGAAAGGAGACATTATATTTGTTTCAATATCCTCTCCTTTCGGGGCCATAGTTGCTAAAAGTGATAGCTTCTGAACTTGGGCCGTTAAGAGCCAAATGGAATGCTTAATATTTTTGGCAGTTGGGCGGGCACTTTTTTGAGAGCTAAAAGAATTAATGGAGGTAGGGACAGCTAGGTGGCACAGTGGAGAGAGCACCAGCCCTGAAGTCAGGAGGACCTGAGTTCAAATGGGGTCTCAAGACACTTAACACTTCCTAGCTGTGTGACCCTGGGCAAGTCACTTAACCCCAATTGCCTCAGGGAAAAAAAGAGAGAAAGAGAATTAATGGAGGTGTTTAGAGAGAAATTGTGTAGAAAACACAGAAAGAGGGAGTGAGGAAAACCTTGTTTCTATGTAGAACTATCTATTATTTTATCAAGACATATTAAGATAATTTTTATAAAGAGTGAAGCTAGAAGAAGATTATTAAGAGTGATGGCTTGAGAGAGATTGGCAAGACTATTTTTCTGTCATCTCTGAGGAAAAGCTGGAGAAAACAGAAAAGACACAAAGAGGCTTTCTTCTTAATGTAACTATTTCAAGTTTTCTCTTCTAAGAGTCCTTAGAAGAAAATTTTCAAGAAAAGATTTTGTTTGGCATCTTGAATGAACTGAAGTGTGGAACTGGATTTCCAAAAATATGAAGTCATTTATAGTTACTTGAAAGTAACTCTGTTTATGATCGTTCTTACAGTTAAACTATTATAAAAAGATATTTCTACCTTTTTATTGATTACCTTGTTGATAAATTGTATAGTCAGTAACTTTAACGTTGAGTGAATCTGAGCAAATGTTGGGGAGGAGGTATTGACATATTAAAAGATCTGAGCAACTGCCTATGGGTATAAGAAGGTTTCTCCAGTTTGTTAAACAAATATTTGATTTACTTGGGTAGAGGTTCTGATACTAATTGATTAATTGAGAGAAATATTGAAGTTTTAATAATTAATGGGAAAATACCCACCATGTGCTCAAATGTTGACATTAAATATGGGAATGATTCTAGTAGCAGACTGAGTTGACCCAAATGAGTGTGATCAACTCCAAATCTTTATAATTCTAAGACTCCATTTCACAGATGAGACAAATAGAAAGCCTTGAATTGAAAAGAATGCCTCATTTTGCAGGTGAGGAAAATAGAGCCTATTGGGAAGAGATTTGTCCAGTCATGCAGATGTTAAATGAAAGAGCCATAGTTCAGATCTTGATTTCTTTCATAGGAGAAATATAGGTTACATAAAAACAAAGTATATAGAAATATTTTAAAAGACATGTGGTATTAGAATTCTTAAAGAGAAAAGCATGGAGGGGCAGCTAGGTGGCGCCAGCCCTGAAGTCAGGAGGACTTGAGTTCAAATTTGACCTCAGACACTTAACATTTCCTGGCTGTGTGACCCTGGGCAAGTCATTTAACCCCAATTGCTTCAGCCAAAAAGAGAGAGAGAGAGAAAGAGAGAGAGAGAGAGAGAGAGAGAGAGAGAGAGAGAGAGAGAGGGATGGAACAGGAAGGAACCTGAGAGAGTATTTTACGAATGGAGAAACTGAGGCTCAGCAAGTCTAAGAGACTCACCCAAAGGTGGCACAGGGAAGAGGGACCAGATAGGCACCTGGAGAGAGCCTAGCTTTGTGTTCAAAGAGAAAAACGAGCCTGGCTGCCAGTTTTTATTTATCTTATCTTACCCACTAGTAGCAATTTCCTTTTCTCACTTTTCCATTTCTTTCTGGGTCAGATTTCCCCAGTGATTACAGCTGTGCCACTCACAAGTCTAAATGTGTTCTGCAATGAGAGGATGTGGGCAGGGGGCAGGGCTTATTTGTTGATGATTTGGACCAAAGGCTTCTGACTTGGCCACAACTGGAGCCCAGAGCAGGAGAAGTTTGGATGCTCGAGCCATTGATACTTTATTTATTTATTTATTTTGGTAAATAAAGGCAGTGGCAAGCCTACTATCCACATTCTTTGTTTTTAAAAATGTAATTTCAGACATTGAAAACATGGCTGAGCTCCAGGGAAATAATGAGATTTTAGAATTGAAAAACCAACCCAAATCCCTTTTCAGCAATTTCCATTGGCGTACCAATGGTGCTTTCTTCACTTGCTTACTGCATCTCTGAACCCCAAGCACCCTGTTCTCAGACCCCTGGTCCTATGCAATCCTTTCTCACCAGATTCCTCTAACTCTGGTTTAGATCAGGGGTATCTAACTTTCTTTGGCAATCTGGTAAAACCTACAGGACCCTTCCTCAAAACAATATTTTTAAATTAAAAAAATAATTACAGATAGTTGAAAAGAAAAACTGAAAACTTGGGGTGGTTAGATGGTGCAGTGGATAGAGCACTGACCCTGAAGTCAGGAGGATCTGAGTTCAAATCTGGTCTCAGACACTTTTTACTTCCTAGCTGTGGTAAGTCACTTAACCCCAATTGCCTCAGCCAAGGGAAAAAAAAAAACAAACCTGAAGACTGACAGGGAACTAAGCCATCCCTTTTCAAATAGAAAGATTATGGATTAGGATGCAGAATAAAACATATTTTTTTGAGCAGAGCCAATGAGGGAATTTGCATATCTGTCCCCAGGAATTATTTTTTCCACTAGGGTGGGAAAGTGGGAGAGAAAACAGATTTCTGTTCATTAAAAATAAAACTTTAACTTAAAAGATTTTTTAAACTTAAAAATAAAGTTTACAAAGTATTAAAAAACCAAACTTATAGACTCTTGAAATCTATTTATGGATTTCATGGGGAGTCAGATATCTCAGGTTAAGAACTGCTTTAAAAGAACATGCAAGAAGGATAGCAGATTGAGAAGATACCACCAAGGGATTGGATAAAGAGGCTCAGGCAAATATTTAGCTTGAGTCCATGAGAACATAGTATTATATATAGATTAAGAAATGGAAGGATCCTCAATGGTTATCAAGTTCAAGTGAGGAAATTGAGGCACACAGAGAGAATGGGGTTTGCTCAGGAGTCATAGAACTACTACATGTCCAAGGCAGGATTCAATTCTCAGGTCCACCTGACTGCAAGTCTAGTATTTGAATAATGATGATGTGTTACCCTTTTAGTCTAGAACTTATATAACTCCTCTGATTTGGGTGATTTTGGAATATTTAAAAGGAAGAGCTTTAAGGAAGATCCCTCAAGTGGGAGATTTAATGGGGTATGGACCGGTCAAACAGACCCAGTGATGGAAGAAGTCAACATAGGAGGTAGAATATCAAGAGGGGATTGACTTGTGGTCTTAGTTCCTAGAAGTGATTCTCGAAGCCTTAGCCTTCCCTCATGGCCCTGAAGTGAGCATTTCTTCTTGGTAAAGAGAACACTGTCTTATGCACATCAGCAGGGACCTTGGAGAGGAGGAAGGAAGAAATGTTAGACTGGGACCACAGCCTGTGATAGAAAACAGGGTAGGAATTCTGGGGGTGGAAGCATCCAGAGAGTCAAGGATTTCAGACATAAAATCCACAAGGATTTTATTTATAGGGGGCCTCTGAGATCATCCACAAGGGTTTTTAATCTGAGATCCATGACTTTCTTAAAAAATATTTTGGTAATTGTATTTCAATCTAATTGGTTCCCTTCATAATTCTATGTCTTATTCTATACATTTAAAAACCTTATTCTAAGAAGGGGGTTGTAAGCGCTACCAGATATACAAAAAGTTAAGAATTCTGCCCTTTGGAGGCTGGTCTTAGAGAGAAGCTAGGTCTGAAAATTTCCTCCCCCTTATACCACCCACCCAGAAATGAGTGTCTCCAGATTTGGGGAGGCTAGGTCTCAGATGGCAGACATCAAGTCTGTCACCAGCCCCACACTTGTAATTTTTCCAGCATGGTAGGACCTGAAAGAGCTTGCATTCCTTCTTTCTCTGTCTGTATAAAAATGGATAAAATCTGATTGCTATTATTGAATTCAATGGTTATTTTTGTTTGTAACTGAATTCAGTCAAACTGGCTTCCTGTGAAGCCATCGTCTGACACATGGCAGTGAGTGATTCAGAGCCAAAAGAGTTGAGTGGAGGCATGGGTGTGAGAAAGCAACCCCCCCAAAAAAAATCTTGGAGGAGTGGGGGAGAGAATAGGAGAGAAACAGGTCTGTATAAACCTCTCAAGCCAAGCAAGGCTCAGTCTGGCAACATCTGGCCATTCCTTCTGTATAAGATAGAATCACAGACTCACAGTTGGAAAGAACCTCATACCAGTCCATCCCTTTGCTACAGAGAAATTTCCTTTCCTTTACATTAAGAAACTGCTATTTATCAAAGTTGTCTATCCCACTTTTGGACAAGAAGTTAGATGGTACAGTGAAAAACGTACTGGAATAGGAATCAAGAATCAGGTGTAGAGTCTTAGTAGCTTGTGACCCTGGGCAATTTTAATTTGCCTCAGTTTACTTATCTGTAAAACAGGCATAGTAATAGCAATCCAGGATTGTCGTGAGAATTGAATGAGATAATATTTGTAAAACATTTTGTAAACCTTAAATTGCCATATAAATGCTATTTTAATCATCATCATCATTATAGTTATTACTGTTATTAACATCCTGACACTAAGATTAAATCTCTCTGTAACATCCACCCTTTGCTCCTAGTCACGTTCTTTAGAGCCAAATGGAACAGATTTAGTTCCTCTTCAAAGATAAGAGGTCAATTCCCACATTCCACCTCTGATTGATACCCCCTTTGCCAAGCTCTTGACCCAGCTAGTCGTGGAGGTGACCTGAAGCTTTCTAGCCCCTGCTCTGTGGTCAGGTGGGAGGCCAGTGGTTCTTCCTCCTATGAAGTTGGAGGTGATTTTTTCCTCCCACTCTTCCTCAGGACCCATGGAGGCATTTTTTTTGCTGGTGTTGGATGGAGCCCAGAATCCTGAGCTTTAAAAAAACAGACCTGGGCATAGAACAAAACTGCCAGATGAAGGTCGCCCTCCCAGCTGGCTTATGCAATAAGGCTGGCCTGCCTTAAGTCTGCACTGGGCTGCCAGATCCATCTAGAAAACCCTGACACTCCCGGCAAAGCCCAAGTCCAAACCTCCTTTATAGTTGTTAATGTAAATCTGACACATAATCTGACTAATTAAGAGAAAAGTTTATTTTCTGCTCTCCTTCCTTCCCTCTTTTTGAGAGTTTGGGAGGGGTAAGGGAGGGGAGCTGATGCTGGTTCTATTTCAGCTGATTTTGTCTGACTCAGACACCTTTAGCATTAATTTAATGCAGCCAGAGGGGAGGTGACAAGGGAGTGGGAAGCCAAGAGCTGCAGTTTCTGCCAAAGTGACATCAATCAACCAGCAGAGAGCTCCCCTCCTCCCTTGTCCCCTTCCACTGGATTTTCTCTGACCACCCTCCTTCTCTTTGCCCATGCTCCCATTCTCAGATCTCAGCCAATGACCTGACCAGTGACAGAAAGCCCCTTGACCTGGAGGTCTGGCAGCAAAGGGTAGAGAGGATAGTAATAATAATGATATCAACAATAATAACAAAGTACTTTGTCTTATGTCATTTGTCCCTAACAACAACCCTGTGAGATAAGTGCTATTTTCTCCATTTACAGATGAAGAAACTGGGAATAAAGGTGGTTAAGTGACTTGTTCAGGGTCACCCAGCTAAATGGGTAAATGTTTACAGCAGGATTTGAACATAGACCTCCTAGATACTCTGCTACCCAGCTTATGGTTCACTTATCACATCATTTCCCTGGAAAACAGCTCTGCAGTGGGATGCCAGCTGGGATTTTGTTTGGGTCTGACCAGCTAGCCAACCAGGACCACAAAAACCAAACAGCAAAAATGACCGATAAGGAAGTGGAGCTTTTACCATGTGTCTAGATTCTGCCCATGCTAAGGCTCAGTATCCTAGATAAACGGCCAGCCAAAAACCAGGAGAAGCCAGTGTGGGATGCTGATATGTCTGTGGAAATCAAGACTAGTGCTGGGAGGGCCCCAAGAAAATCAGGCAACAGCAACATCAGGAAGTCTGTATCTGCTTTCTCTTCTCTCCTTAATGGTTATTTTTCCAGCTTTGATATTACTGTTCAACAGGATTTATTAGAGGGAATCTTTCATGTACTTTCTTCCTGTGAAATCATTGTCTTATTATTCCAAGTAAATGTCTGTTCTCAATAATAACACCTCACATGAATATAGCACTTTATTTGAGTCTCCAAATAGTCTTTTGAGAGCAAGACATACCTATTTTACAAATAAGGAAACTGAGGTTAGAGAAGTTAAAGTGGCTTTCTCAAGATCACATAATAAGAAGGTAGAATTTGAAATCAGGTCTGACAAAGTACTGTGCAAAACTGCTTCCCGACTAGTTTTGGAAGACAGGGATCCTTTATTTCCTTTCTCCTAATTATCCCTCAGTGAGAAGGGACTCTGGACTGGAAAAATCCCAAGGGGCTTGGTAAAGACTTGCTGCTTAAGTAACTGACTGATAGTGGAGAAAAGTAGATGTGCCTAATGGTTAGGGCATAGGACTAAAAGTTAGGAAGATGTGGCCACAGCTATGTGACCCTAGGAGTCACTTAATTTGCTGTTTCTCCATTTCCTCAGGTGTTAAAAAGAAAGGGTTGGACAAGATGGCCTCTAAGGTCTCCTCCAGCCTTAAATCTATGACCTGGTGATCCTATGATGCTGTCTATTGGATGAGTTTTGGTAAACATTTATTAAGTGCCTATTACTTGCAAAGACTTGAGTGGGGAGATAAAAAGAAGGGCATTAAGGAAATTTTAAAAAGAGAAACAATACAGAAAAAACAATTGCACAAGACACATGCAAATAATTGCAATATGTTAGAATTGATCAATCCATCATCATTTAAGTTCCAAGCATGAAATGACATGGAGGAGTTACAAAGATAAGAGCAATAATAATAGCTGGCATTTATGTAGTACTTTAAGATTTGCAAAGCACTTTAAAAATAGTATTTTATTTTATCTTCACAAATAGCCAGAAAGGGAAGTAGTATTATTATCCCCATTAAATGACTTGATCATGGTCATGAAACTGAGAAGTTTCTGAAGCAAAAATTAAACTCAGAGTTTCTTAACATGAGAGTTTCAGCACTCTATCCACTATGCCACCTAGCTGCAAAAGATGAAACCATTCTTACTCCTAATGAGCTTGCATTCTATTTGGGGAGACATGTACATTTCAAAGTAAAGGGTCTGGGCCATTATGGTATAGAGTTCTTAAGTAAGAAAACTCTCTCCACCAAGGAGGTTTGGCAAGGTCTAGCCTTAGAGAGTTGCCTAGAGCACTAAGATTAAATAATTTATCCAGGGTCACACAGCAAGCATCTGCCAGAAGATTTATATCCCGTTCTTCCGGGCTCCAAGACCAGCTCTCCATTCACAATATCATGAAACTTCTCACAACATACTTTTTTAAAAATCCAAAACAAAAAAGAAATAAAATGTCACCATTAGTACTAAGGACAATTCAGAAAAATAAAAATCTGAAGAATATACAGCAATAACACAAAGACATTGAAGGAAGCATCAATGTTACACTTTGTGGTATTAGAGGTATATCACCCTCACCTCACCTAGCTAATACTCCAGACTCCTTCTGGCATTGATGATGACTGCTACTACTATTCTTCTTCTCATGACACTAGGTTTTACCTTCAGGGGCTGAAATTTTTATACTTTTACTTTTGAGCCCCCATTTGTGGTCTTTCCATTTCAACCAGTCAGGAGGCAAACATTAGATTTTTAACACAGGGAATATATTTGCTGAGTTGTTATAGTATCAATAATTAGTTAAAAACAGTCACCCTCATATCTGGGGCAGATTCTTTCATAAATGCACATTGGACTATGAGAAGAGTGGGCTCAAACTTGAAGTAAAATAATGGTGAGACACATATTTAGGACATAGATGTGGTAAAGAAGTAATTCACATCTATTGGTTCTTGGAAGTCCATCCTTGAGTGAGATTCAGTTTTTATTCTCTTGTACAAGAGATGATGGATCCTTAAAACTCTTTTCACTTCCTATATATCCATATTTCTCCTTAACATTTCTTTTTCTGTTCCCCAATGCACAGATTTGTCCCATAATGGTCCAAGATCACAAAATTAACCAGTATCACAGGTGGGATCAAATTTTAACATATTAACTTCTATACTACATTTCTTTCATCTTGAGCCTTGATATGGATCCAATGAAACCAACTTATTTTTTTCTACCTAGTCTACTCTAGTGCATATAGATTCCCCTTGGACAATGAGGAACAGATGTTTGCCCACAAGACGTTAGGGTTGCCATTTGTGCTGAGCTAAGCTGAAGCAGAATGGAAGAGAACAAAGGAATCAAATCATACTCTGTTCGTAGCATGCCAAAGCCTCACCAGCAACAGACAGCCCACTATACTGAGAGCTTCTGACAGTAAAAGTCCTGTATCTATTCTATGAATCCCATGTCATAACTAAATTTCATTTGATGATTCCAAGTAGAAGAGTCTTCCACCAAGGGTCATTAGACACTAATTTGTGGCAGATTTGGGCATTTTATTACTGCAAAGAACCAGCTCCACCCTAGAGTGAATTTTAACACGTGCCTTAAGATGTGAGCCCTTGAAGAAGCATGAAAATACATTCCGACGGATATTTCCAGTTACTCCTTATCTCCCTTGCTTTGGCCCCATAAATATTCATATAAGTTGAACACAAGTATTATGCATGAAGATTTATCAAACACTATATTAGTCTCAGGGAGAATATATATTACAGGTATTGCCAGGCCCTAGAAATATTCATGACTTCATAGTTTCAAGAGGGCAGTCAGTCTTTCTTGCTATTGACAATCTGTTATTGGTCTGAGTCCCCAGGGGATTTTAAAAGACCTGTCCATAATGAAATTAGCTGTTATTTTTGGAGAGAGTAGATAAAATTGAAGCAAAGAAAGAGAGACATTATCAGTGAAGGCAAACCAGGGTCTCTCATTTTTATTTCTACTCTGCAATCATCAAAATTAATAGCCAGGTCCATTAAACAGGTCTATATTTTTACAGAGTGAAGAGAGAGCTGAATGAGGAGAGAGGAGGGTTCGTGGTGCCTGTGGCTTTCACTGGTACAGAGGTGGCTTAGTCAAGGACATGGAAACACAGACAAATGAATCTTCTGATATTGTCCCTATCTTTCAACATCTTGGCGGAGGCTCAAGCATTAAAGCTAGAAGAGTACTTAGCTCATTCCTTAGTTCCAGATGTGGAAACTGAAACTCAAAGATTTGCCTAAGGTTACAAAGATAGTAGGGGAATAGGGTTTGAGTACAGGTCTTCTTATTCCAAATTTAGAACTTATTTACTAACTCTATACTGTAATTATATACATATATATACATATATATACACACACATATATATGTATACATATACATACATACATATTATGTATACACATATACATATATACACATTATATATAAGTATATATACACATACATACATGCACATTATATATAAGTATATGTACATATATAAGTATCTACATATACATGCATGCATATATAAGTATATATATACATACACATTATATAAGTATATATACATACATACACATTATATATAAGTATATATACATACACAAGTATATATACATACATATACATTGTATATAAGTATATATACATATATAAGTATATATACATACATGCACAT
>JAJPUD010000011.1:689786-784786 GCA_023553655.1 Myrmecobius fasciatus | reverse complement strand
AAGAGTGCATGCAGGAGAATCAAAAGATCACAAGTCAGGATTCTAGATCATGGAATCATAGAATTAGACTTAGATACCATCAGGTACAATCCTCTCATTTTATGTATGAAGAAACTGAGGCTCAAAGACATCAGATGACTTTTAGTGTCAAAAAACTCAAAGAACAGAGTCTATACAGGAAACAATGATGGCCAATAGTATTATATGTTGCTAAATGGTAAAGGAAGATGAAAACTGAGAAAATGACACTAGATTTATCAACCAATCAATGCTAACTTTATAGAATATATTTGTTATTGAATGATAAAGTCAGAATGATGATTGTAGAAGAGAATAAGAGGGAGAAGAATTAGAGGCTCTGGGTAAAGACAGTTTTTTTTTTTTCAAAGGTCTCTTCTCTAGGCTAAATATTCCCAGTTCCTTTGGCTGATCTTCCTGTGAAATGTCAAGAATGCTTAACAAACATTTATTAAACATTTACTATGTTCCAGGCATTCTGCAACATATTGGAGTTATAAAGAAAGGGAGAAAACCTAGTCCTTCAATCTGAGAAGACGAGGAGATGTGTAGGATGATACCTGGTGAGAATGATGGAATTAGTGGGTTGCTTTTTGTTTTTAAGGATGAGAGAGCCTTAGAAGGAGGGAAGGAATCAGTATATAGATAAGGATCAACAAAAAGAGAAAGAAAAGGGGGAACGATGAAAGCAAGGTTATCTGCTGGAAACATGAGAAGGCATGGGATCAAAGATATATGTATATATATGTATGTATAGATAGACAGATAGATATAGAAAGATGGGCTTCAAAGAAATAGGATATCACTTCAACAGAGACTGGAGTATAGAATAAGATAGCTGGGAATGTCAGGAAATTTGAAATGGGAGAAGGAAAAATAGTAGTCTAAGGTGAATCACCTCTAGTTTTTTTTGGAGAAATATGAAACAATTGAAAGACTGGAGGAGAGGGCATTATGGAGACTTGAAAAAGAGGAAACACTTGCTCTGGTAACTGAGATAGAAAATCAATTAAGAAGGAAAAGAAGGATTACCTTGTTGCAATTAAGATTAGATAATATAAATTTGTGTAATATCCATTCTGGGTTCACATAGTGGAATGATTGCTTCTACTCTCAGAGTTCTAGGGGTAACTGTAACTCAGCGGAACTCACTTCTTTTGAATCCCAATTTCCATAGAAAGTATGCTTTCCATAATACCACTTGGGACCCAGCCAATGAAGAACTTTGTCTATTTCCCCAGCCACTAGAGTCAAATACAAACCATTCTGTTTCAAGCCCTTCACAACTTAGGTACAACCTATCTTTTCTGGATTATTAAATATATATTATATAATAATCCTATTTATATATTCTATTATCCTGCCAAACTGAGTGGCCCATGTTTATGCCTTTGCATGGGCTGTCCTGTATGATTGGAATACATTCCTTCTTCGTTTCCACTTTTTAGAACTGCTAATTCTAGGCTGAACTTAATAGTGGGAAGGATTTATATAGAACTTTAAGGTTTACTAAGTACTTTACAAATATTTAATTTGATCCTGACAGCCACTCTGGAAGATAGGTGCTCTTATTATCCCCATTTTACAAATGAGAAAACTGAGGCTGGAAGGAGGGAAATGGGTTCAGGGTTACATAGCTAGTGTGAAACTGAAGTCTGGTCTTCCTGATTCTTAGTCTAGTGATCTAACCATTGTGCCACCCACCTGAGTGACATTTTAGGCATATGTGACGTCTAGATCTTTTCTTTCTGACTGCTAGTGTTTCCTATGAAAAATTAACTTGGTATTTGTTTTATCTTTACTTTTTATGTCTTGTCCCCCCTAAAAGAATATAAACTCCTTCAGGACAGACTGGAACCATCTCATTTTTGTCTTTTGTTTCCTGTTGATTATATGAGTAAATGAGTGATTCCTCACTACTAGCTCCCAGGCGAAGATTATTACCAGAGCTATTGGTCAGGAGTGATTTCCAGTGCCATTTGATCAACTGACCAAATAGCACTGGAAATCACTGACCAGAATCCAGCTTTGAGAAGATTTACCTTCCCACTGGATCCTCCTTGAAAACAAGAATGTCTTTCTCTCCTTGAAAGGTTAACTCTGATTATGGAATAGGAATGGGAGGAAGATTCAGTAATGAACCAGCATCCCTCCTACCTGTGGCTACAATAATCCATTTTCTCAGTTTCCAAGAAGAAGAAGCAATTTCTGGGCCATTAACTCACTAAGGATACAGATGAGCTTCTAACTCCTGCCAGCTTTCCACATCATGCCCAGTAATGATGATGGCAGGTGAATTTAGAACAAAGATTAGGCTGGTACAGAAGTAGGGGCTTTGAGATACAATGTAGTGTAGGGAAACATCCAAATATTTTCTCTCTAAATTCTGTCATGTTATATTTTGAGGAAAGTCTATTCTAGATTAGATGGATGGCAGATGAGTCAACACTTTCAGCATAGATGAGACCTGTGTGCAGTGCTTTTGACAGTGATTTCGGGAAAATGTGTCTCTGACCCATCCTATCTAAGGCTCTCAGTCAGAAAACTAAGAGACTTGACTCATTTGAATGGGCCATCTAGAATCCTTTCTACAACTCACGCAAAATCCAACCTTTGATTGAAGACCTCCGAGGAGGAACCTTTCATCTCTCAAGATAAAGTGATTCCACTTTGGCACAGCATTATTAAGGTTTCCCCCCATTACATTAAATCTAACATTTTCTCCCTTCAACTTCTGTCCAATATTCCTAGTT
Organism: Myrmecobius fasciatus; assembly: GCA_023553655.1. Classification (NCBI taxonomy): domain Eukaryota; kingdom Metazoa; phylum Chordata; class Mammalia; order Dasyuromorphia; family Myrmecobiidae; genus Myrmecobius; species Myrmecobius fasciatus. The sequence goes on along the minus strand of JAJPUD010000011.1, from coordinate 782,015 downwards.
CTGACTTTTGCAGTTTAGTCAAACGAATTTCATCCCTGTACCTTGTGACCTTCTACAAAAGATAGCTATTATGGCCCTATCACCCCCCACATTTTCTCTTCTCCAAGCTAAATGTTATCATTTTCTTCAACTGATCTTCTTATGGACTATCAAGTCAATGCTTAACACTCATTTCTTAAATACCTACTATGTGCCAGGCACTGTACTAAATGCTGTGAAAATAAGAAAAGCAATAACAGTCCCTTTCTTCAAGAAGTTTATAATCTAGTGGAGGAGAGAGCATACAAACATCTACGTAATACAAGAGATATATAAGATAATCAATAGAGGGAAGATACCAGCAAAAGGGGAATCAGAAAAGGCTTCCTGAGCAAAGTAGGGTTTTATGAGACACTTGAAGGAAGCAAGAAAAACCTGGAGATGGAGATGAGGAAGAACACAATTCCAGCAATTGGAAACAGCAGTAAAAATTCCCAGAGACAGATGTTTAAGAGACAACAAGGATCTGAATCACTGGACAACTTATTGTATATGTAGTGTAAAGTGTAAGAAGACTGGAAAGGTAGGATGGGGCCAACTTATGAATGTAGAATGAAAGAGAAAAGTCAGCCTTTAGAAGGGAGATAATGTTTCCAAATTTCACCCAGGATACCCCCCTATTTAGGGATTATGTATTCATATAGTCCTAGGTTTTATTCAGAGTCTTCTGAATCCCCCAAAAGGGATCAGTTGTTGTCAAATGCTAAGTACAGTATTACCAGGAAGATAGAAAAAAGAACATCTTTTGAAACTGAAGGTCTAGTCAACGCCAGACTTGAAACCTAATGAGTCAATTTCTTTTCTTTCTTTTTCTTTTTTTTTTTTTTTGCTGAGGAAATTGGGATTAAATGACTTGCCCAGGATCACATGGCTAAGAAGTATTAAGTGTCTGATGCCAGATTTGAACTTAGGTTCAGAATTTCAGGGTTGATGCTCTATCCACTGCACTATGAGCTACCCCATGAGTCAATTTTTCTTTGTCTTAGCAATAGTCCCACCTATATTTCTTCAGGAAAGTATTTAAACTAAAGCTAAGCTATGGGTTGTGGATCTTGCATTTTCACATATAAGAGAATTGGAGTAACCTTCCTCAAAAGTACTTAGTGTATAATATGAGGATTGGGACAACTTTTTATTACCCACCTCCTCTATAAAGTGTTTAAGGCACAAAGGCATCACATGTACACATGAATACAGAATTCATTACCTTCAGTAAAATATTTCCCATTTACCTTGGACCTGAACTGTCTGAATAGTTACTAGAAATTATCATGAAGAGTTGGCAAGGTTAATATCATCTGCTTAGCCCTTGCATAACTTTAATCCTTAGGTTGTAAAATTCATCTTTTGAAGTCTTGTCTGAGACGCTATTAGCTACTCCCAAAGGTATCTTCTCTCTGGGTGGTTAGTGCCTAACTGTTGAACTCACTACCTCTTCAATTCAGGAGTATCCAGGCAATAATTCCAGTTTTTCAAAGGTGTTAGTTATTGATCCATGCTCAGAAAGGATAACAGCCAGGCAGAAGAAAATAGCCAGGAAGAAGGAGATCCAGAGACTCCAGTGTCAGCCTTTCCTGGACAAGAACATTTTTCCTATTGCCATGCTGCTGTGAGTGACCATTGATGCTAGGGAGAAAAGAACCCCATCCCTCTACTTTTTTATCCAGTCCAGAAATTGAAAGGAAAGGAAGTAGAGAAAGGGAAGAAATAGGATGCATTTTCTTGGCTCGTTCTTATAGACCGTAGAGGAGGAAATTTCTTCTTACAAGAGTCTTTCATTCTGAGTTTCAGTCACCAACCATCACTTAGGCAGTCACCATTCACCCTGTTTCTTGTATCCTATCAAGCATAGGACTAATTCCATGACAGATGCCTCTTTCTAGCAGGGGCTCATGCCCCATGATCCCATCAAGCTGATTAAGGGAATCATCTCATCAACCAGGGGTTCTTTTCATCATTCTTTTTTATACCCTTGTATCTGCAGCCTAGTTCATCTGACAAATACAAAATAAATGTCTGTTGAATTACATTGCTTTGAATATGGCATAGCATTTCTCATTTTCAGAATTCTCATTAAACATATAAATTTATGTGTTTAAAAAACTCCAGCTCATTGGGTGTCTAAGATTTAAGTAGACTTTCATCGGCAGTATGAAGTGATTCCAGCTCTGCTTCCTGGGTGCCATAACTGGAATTTACTTTTTAGCTGTTGGGGGAGGAGATGTCCCTCCCCCATCTAGCATCCTCCATGATAATATGCTTTCCAAATGGGATGAAGTGAGGAGGTGATTTTCTGATTTAAAATATGGTCATTCCCTTTTGATCAAATATGATGACCTCCAGTGTGTCTTGTAGAGTAGATTGAGGGCAGGGAGTGAGTAGGAATAAGCATGTATATAGCTCCTACTATGTGCTAGACACTGCACTAAGCACTTGACAAAAATTATCTCATTTAATCCTCACAACAACCCTGTGAGGTAGGTGCTATTATGATCCCCATTTTACAATCGAAGGAACTGAGATAAAAACTTGTCCAGGGTCACATGGCGAGTAATTATCTGAATCCAGATTTGAACCCAGGTCTTCTTGGTGGTAGCCCCAGCACTCTATCCCCTGCCCCTCCTAAGAGGTGACTTTTTCATGTAATGTGACTGAGATTCCCCTGTTCTGCTGTGAGCTTCCACTGTAGATAGAAGCAGTTTCTCCCTCAACAGGGGAAGCTAAGCTAGATCCTATGAGGAAGGCACAGAACGAGAATTATGTGGTCTGACTTGACCCCAGAGTAGTAGATGTATCTTTGAATAGGTCTTCCGGGGTCTTTCTCCTCCTCCATTGCTCTTCTCTTCCAAGCCAAGGTGGCAGCCCCTATAATGTATTCTGAGTCTCTCTCCTTCTGTATGGCCATGTGGATGAGACCTCTTGTCTCTTTTCCCTTTCCTTCTTTTTTCTCAAACTATTTCATATATATATATATATCATATATATTATATACATATGATATATATAATATGTAATACATATGGGAAGAGCAGAGGCTTCTCCTACATTTTCATTTTCCCCTTCCTCTTTCTAGCCCAGGAGTTTTTTTTTTTTTTTTTTATCTGGGATCCACATATTCAAAAGAGTCTATGGGGGCAGCTAAGTGGCACAGTGGATAGAGCACCAGCCCTGAAATCAGAAGGACCTAGGTTCAAATCTGGTCTCAGACACTTAACACTTCCTAGCTGTGTGACCTTGGGCAAGTCACTTAACCCCAATTGCCTCAGCAAAAAAAAAAAAAAAGAAAGAAAGAAAGAGTCTATGGATAGATTTTGGAGGCATGTCTATGAACTTGAAATTGGGACAATTGGGTGGTACAATAGATAGAATGCCAAGCATGGAGTCAGGAAGACATCTTTGTGTGATAAAATGTGACTTTAGACACTTACTAGCATTGTGACCCTGAGCAAGTCACTTACCCCTGCTTGCCTCAGTTTCTTCCTCTGTAAAATGAGCTGGAGAAGGAAATAGCAAACCATTTCAGTGTCTCTGCCAAGAAAGCCCCAAGTGGGATAATAAAGAGTTTGGTTCAACTGAAATAGCTGGACAACAACAACATGAACTTGGAGAGGGACAAAATTCTCCAGAAATTTAGCATTTCCTTTAATTGTGAATGGAGGCAACAGAATATATTTCTGAGAAGGATTCCAGAGGCCTCAACAGACAACAAAAAGTCCAAGGTCACAAAAAAAGATCAAGAACCCCTGGTATGGAATTAAGAATAGGAGGAAAGGCTTGACTTGGCTCTTTTTGTATCTCTCTATCTCTATTTCTGTCTCTCTCCTCTCTCTGTCTTTGTCTTTCTGTCTCTCTGTTTCTGTCTATCTCTCTATTTATCTGCTACTCTCTCTGTCTCTGTCTTGCTCAGTTTCTGTTTCTTTCTATGTGTCTCTGTCTCTGTGTGTCTCTGTCTCTGTCCTTCTCCTTATCTCTCTTTCTCCCCTCTCTCCCTCTCTCTCTTCCCCCCTCTGACTTTCTGTCTCTCTCTGTTTCTCTTTCTCTCTCTGTCTCTATCCCTGTTTCTCTGTGTCTCTGTCTCTTCATCTATTCTCTCTGTCTTTGCCTCTGTCTCTCTATCTCTGAATATCTGTCTCTGTCTCTAACTCTGTATCTGTCTCTCTCTGTCTCTGTCTCCCTGTCCCTCTCTGTCTCTCTGTCTCTTTCTCTTTCTCTCTATGTCTCATCTCGTTTTTTCTTCTCTATGTCTATGCCTCTCTATTTTTCTCTGTCTCTATATGTCTCTGTCTCTTTATCTATTCTCTCCCTGTCTTTTGCCTCTGTCTCGCTATCTCTGAATCTCTGTCTCTGTCTCTCTCTGTCTCTGTGTCTGTCTCTCTGTCTCCCTGTCCCTCTCTGTCTCTGTTTCTCTGTTTCTCTCTGTCTCTGTCTCTTATCTCATTCTCTCTTCTCTCTCTATCTCTTTTTGTCTCTGCCTCTCTCTCTCTCTGTCTCTCTCTGTGTCTCTCTTTCTCTGTCCCTCTCTCTGTCTCTGTCTCTCTGTCTCTGTCTCTCACTCTCTCTCATCTCATTTTTTCTTCTCTCTGTCCATGTCTCTCTCTATCTCTCTCTGTCTCTGTCTCTCTCTGTCTCTGTCTCTTTATTCTCTTCCTGTCTTTGCCTCTGTCTCTCTATCTCTGAATATCTGTCTCTGTCTCTCTCTGTCTCTTTCTCTGCCTCTCTGTCTATCTGTCTCTTTCTCTGTCTCTGTCTCTGTCTCTGTCTCTCTCTCTCTCTTCCTTCCCTCCCCCTCAAATGGAAAGTTGGGAAGGTCACATGACTTCATGTGCAGGGAGGTCCTAGAGTATCTACTACATATATAAATTGTAATTCAATGCCTTCTTCTATGTGTACATTATATTTTTAGGAATGTGGTTTAAAATTCTGTTTTCAGTGTATGGAAGCTATTTTTGATAGATTTCTGGGTTCCCTGGGGAACTAACACTTCCCTAATAGTATACGCGGCTGGTGGCAAGTTCATTGTAGACTTACTATGTCCTCAGAGTCCATGTATTTGTCAATTCCCTTTGTATAATCTTTTTTTTTTTGTTGAGCAAAATTAGGTAATTATTTCATGGGATTGGTTCAGCTTTGCCAAAGCTTTCTAATTCTAGCTCTGAGAACAGTAATCAAGCTGGCACTACTATTGCTGGAGAGGACATGTTAATCAATTACTTTATGAAACCTCTGACTCCCTTGTCTAAAACTCTTCTCCCTGGCTGCCACCCCCTGTTTGTGGTGTCTTTTCCAATTAGAATATACAGCTGGGCTCCACTTAGTTTGCACAATGAATACCATGAAGTGGCCACAGGTATTCAAGTACACACTATTCTTTTATTTGAATATATTCACTTTTCAATTTGTGGAATAAAACAAGTATTTCCACAACATAGTACAACAAAAAATGATTGTACATGAAATCTCAAGTCCACTATGCACAATTTTTTATTTCTTTTAAATAAACAACAGTTATCACTTATATTTCCTTTTTTTCCATTTTTTCTTCCTTCTCCTACTCACCCCAGAGATGCTACCATTAAATAGATAATACATATACACACATATACATATATGTAAAATTATTCTATATATTTATTTATCAGCTCTTTCTCTGTTTGTAGATGGAGACTTTTTCCATATATCCTTTATGGTTTATTTGCATATTAATAATCAAAATAATTTATTCACTCAAAATCATTCTTAAAACAATATTGCTATTTCTGTATTTAATGTTCCCTTGGTTCGCTCTTTTTGCTCATTATTTCATGCAAGTCTTTACTTGATTTTCTAAGATCATTGAGCTCATCATATCTTATAGTACAATAAACTATCACAATCATATACTACTATTTGTTCAGCCATTCCCTAAATTATGGACATTTCTGCAATTTCCAGGGGTTTTTTTGCTGCCTCAAACAAAGCTGCTATAAGCATTTTAGAATGTATAGGTTCTTTTTCCTGCTTCCCTATTTTCTCTAACACTATTCTAAATTATAATTATATAAAATGTGGTTGCTGATTCATGGAGTTCATTATTTGAACTAATCAGGACTTGTAAGCTCTTTGAGGGCAGGCACTTCATCTTTCAGTTCTAGGCATTTTCTCTGGCTTTCTCCCATTTGCCCAATGCTCTCCATTTTCAATTCCACTAACTGATCTCCTTGGGTGTTGTTGTTGTTGTTGTTGTTGTTGTGTCATTTTTTCAATTATGTCCAACTTTTGTGACCCCATTAGGGGTTTCCTTGGCAAAGATATTGGAATGGATTGCTATTTCCTTCTCCAGCTTATTTTACATATGAGAAAACTGAAGCAAATAAGGTTCAATGACTTACCAAGGTCCCACAGCTAGTAAGCACCTGAAACTGGATTTGAACTCATGAAGATGACTCTTCTTGAATCCAAGGCTGGCATTGTACCCATTATGCTATTTAGCTGCCTCTGATTTCCTTTAGTTCCCAACAAAAATTCTACCTCTACAGGGAGCTTTTCCCAATCCCCCCCTAACTCCAGTGCTTTCCCTTTGTTAATTATTTCTTATGTATCCTATATATCAGAACTTCTTAATTTTTTTGCCATTTGTGATCCCTTTTTGCCTGAGAAATTTTAATATGACCTTAAGCATAGAGGCATATAAATTAGCTATATCAAGCATTTACTGATAATAAATCATAATCTGTGATCTCCACATTCAGTTTTGAAACCCCATATAGGGTTGCAACTTACAGTTTAAGAAGTGGGGCTGTATGTAGTTTGTTTGTATATATAATATTTGATTACATATTTTCTTTTCCTTTAGATTGTAAGCTCCTTGAGGGCAAGGACTATCTTTTGCCTCATTTTGTATTTCCAGAACTTATCATGATACTTGGTAGATAGTAGGTACTTAACAAATATTGTTTGATTGATTCATTGACTGTGTTGGTATTGCCCAAGTGTAGTACCTGAGACATAGAAAGTACTCAGTATTTTTTTCAGTTATCCATTCATTAATTTCAAAGTTTTAAAAGATCCCAAGAGACTTAGCAATATTTCTATTGTTCCATAGTTTAATAGCTGGTGGAAGTAGGATCAATTTTTCCTCTTCTAGTGGGCTACTTACCAGTAAGTTCATAGTGAGTGGACCTTTTATCAGTACAGATGTCAAGTTTCTCCTAATATTGGAGAAATTGATGGAAATTTCATCAGACCTTTTCTCTAACCAAATTACGGGGAGAAAATAGTCTGGTGGGGGATACCCTCTTTGGAGGGAAGGTCAGACAATGGACTAAGGATAAGGCTCCTTGTATGTAGAAAAATTAGGAAGAATCCAAATTACTCTGCATCTGAGAAGAGAAGAGATGGAATGTGATGCACAAGGAAAAACAAGAAGACTGATTTGACTATAAGTCTTAAATTAATATATAATTGTCATTATCTTCATCCTCATTATAATTATCACTCTGTTGAGGAAAGCAGTGGATTAAAGGATTTAGCTTGCCCTTGGAGAGAGGATAGATTTGTGATAGTGGAGAGAGAGAGAAAGACATTATTCCAGGTAGGAAGGATATCAAAAGCAAAATCTTGGAGGAAGCAGTAAATATGGTTGTTAAGGGGAATATGGAGATCAGTCTAGGTGGAAAAAGAAAGAATATTCAGGCTGTTATAGAAAGCAGCATTGAAAAGGGGAAGATGGGATTGATTGCAGAAATCTTCAAATGCAACTTTGAAGAGTGGACCCCATTATGAGGCAATTTGTTAGAAACACTGCTGTAATACCAAGAGATGTAAAAAGAATTTACACAGTGATTTCCAACTGAGTAGGCATTCTCAAGATGCCCAGTTCTCCAAAGGAAGAATTTGTTCTCTCCTCTCCCTCCTTTCTGATCTAGTCTGCATAGAAGCCATAATTTGGAAATGTATTACTCGTGGATTCAATTTTATGGAAGATTCAAGTACAAGTAGAGACAGATGTGAAAATAGTGTAATTACATTTTCCCAATATTTAAATGAAAAATGAATGAGAAGTGGGAGTAATTTGCATGCCCTATAATTATTTTGCTCTCCACCAAATGTAACCTCCCCAAACTTTATATAAACACCAAGCAGTATATGTTTGTGCATATTTAAATGAAATATCGGGTGGCACATTTGAATAAGGACATTGATAAATTCTGTGAACTTTGTGAAATGCAGGCATCCTACAAACTGGGAGTAAACCATAGTTTTGATTTCATTGCAAGATTAAATTATATACAGAGATAGTGGACAAGGTGTCCATAGAGAGACATATTCATCTTTGGCTTGGGTTTTCCCTATATCCAATCTTTCCCTTCCAACTTCTAAGTCAGGGTTCCCAGAGTTATGTGAATTACCTCACTCAGGGCCCCAGCAGTCATCCTGACAATTCTTCCTTTAGGACCTAAGACAGCTCCTTACTTCCCAATCCTAGAATCTCCTCCCAGAAGGACTTAGAAGGCTAGATTTCTTGCTCATTCTCTCCCAGTGAGTTTGTGCCACTGAGCAAACATGAGATCTTTTTCAATTCTTAAAGTAAAAATTTCTGAATTTAAAGGCAACCATATCTGAAATGTTCCATACAGGTCCTGAAGCTTAGTTTTAGAAAGGGTATTGACCAGCTGGAGAGTTTATAGAGGAAGACAATCAAGACAGTGAAGAGACTTTGCTTTATGCCATATGAGAACCTATTGAAAAAACAGGGGATGTTTAGACTGGAAAAGAGAAGAGTTGTCATTTATTATGGCTGTTTCCAGTGTCTGATAGCCTGGTGACTAGAAAAATGTTTAGCCTTACAACCAGCAGGATGATTTCAGAGAAGCCTAGAGAGACTTGCATGAACTGATGCTGAGTAAAATCAGCAGAACCAGGAGATCATTGTACAAGGCAACAATACTATATGATGATCAATTCTGATGGACATGGCTCTCTTCAACAATGAAATGTTTCGTACCAGTTCAAATTGTTCAGTGATGAAGATAGTCATATACATCCAGAGAGAGGGATCTGAAATGTGGACCTCAACATAGCATTTTCATGCTCTCTATTGATGTTGGCTTGCATTATGTTTCCTTTCTCAGATTTTTTTTGGTAGATCCGACTTTTCTTGCACAGCAAGATAACTGTAAAAATATGTATACACATATTCGATTTGTCAAGTATTTTAACATAATTAACATGTAGTAGACTTCCTGCCATCTAGGGGAGGGGAGACGGGGTAGGGGGAAAAAATTTGTAACAGAAAGCTTTGCAAGGATCAATGTTGAAAAATTACCTGTACATATGTTTTGCAAATAAAAAGCTTTAATGAAAAAAAAAAGAAAGAAAAATGTTTAGCCTTGTTCTGCTTGGACGTAGAGAGAAGACATAGGAGTATGGGTGGAAATTGTGAAGAAGCAGATTTAGACAATCAAAAAAAAAAACAACAAAAAAAAAACAAACAACTTCCTTAGATGAATTGTCCCAAAGTTTACCCCGAGGTAAATGAGTTCCTCTTTAAGCAGAGACTGAATGCTACTTGTCAGATATATTATAAAAGGTTCTTATTTGCACCCAGATTGAACTGGCTGCCTTCTAAGTTCCCTTCCACTTTCAATGATTCCACATGAATTGGAAAGTGCTCAGCTCACCAACAAGCATTGTGAGCTAACATTCACCTTTTATCTCATAATGGGGGGCAGTATTGTCTAACATCAGTCTCTTGGACCCTACGTTCAAAGCCAACAAAAAGTTTTCATGTTTTTGCCCAGATCTAATAGATATTAGGCTTTTCAGTGTGTATTAGAGATTTCTCCAACCTCACTTGAGATACTTTGGTTCTCAATGTTAGTCCAAGAATGGGTTCAAGAATTATGAAAAGCAATTTGGAATTATGCTTTAAAAATAAGTAACATGTCAATACCCAAGTTGAGTCTTCTTAAAAGTAGAGAGGATAAAAAAAAAAGAAAAAGAAAGAAAAAAAGTAGAGAGGAATTGGGGCAGTTAGGTGGCTCAGTGGATAAAGCACCAGCCCTGAAGCCAGGGGAACCTGAGTTCAAATCTGACCTCAGACACTTAATACTTCCTAGCTGTGTGACCCTCGGCAAGTCACTTAACCCCAATTGTCTCAGCAAAAAAAAAATAGAGAGGAATAAAGAAGGGTCTCACAAGTATGATAAGGGAAAGGGAGGATGGTTTGTGCACATGTGCAGAGGTCAAAATGGAATGCCCCTTTCAGGGAACATCTAAGTGTCTAGTTTGATTGAAGTGAAGAATACACAGAATCAGAGTATCATAGTTTTAGAGCTGGAACATTGGAGATCATCAAGACAAATCCCTTCATTTTTACAGTTGAGTAAACTGAGGCCTAGAGAAGACAAATGGCTCGCGCAAGGTCACACAGTTAATAAATATTAAAGGCAGGATTTTAACTTGTCTCTCTGCCACCAAGTCCTAGATGTCTATCCACTTTGTCACATAAGGTGGGGGGGAGTGGGAGATGGGAATCACCTATAATAAGCCTGGAGATGTAGGTTGGAGTCGGGTTGAGAAACATTAGTCATTTCCTTGCAAGAACCCTGTGATGCTAGTGGTTGATTTATTTATTCCTCATTGCATAAATGAGGAAACCGAGGCTGAGAGAAGAATTATGGGACTAGGGGGAATGCCAGGACCAGAACTCAAGTTTTCTAATTCAAAATCTAACCCTCTTGTTATGATGTTATACAGTCTCACAAAGAACACTTATGAAATGTTTTACATGCTAACAAAACATTTTTAATTCATTGTTCCAAGGATTCAAGGCCCAAAGTTCAAACAAACCAAACCAACTCTTACTTGAAGCCTTTCTTAAATCCTCTTTGCTCATCTGCATTTAATTTATATTTATATTGTAGAGAGCCCAAAAGTAAAGAAGATATTGGTCCTAGTCCTTACCTCTGCTACATACCGACTTTGATTCTGAACAAATTACTAAACCCCACAGTGCCCACAATCAAGTCTTGAATACCAGAGCATGAATCACATTGGTTCAATGGAATTTCCTCACTGGTTGTTCCCTCTACCAATGAAATTGTGGCATCAATTAAAAAAAAACACATATTTTGCATTCACTTATATGTGTGAAAGTTGTCTCTCCTGATAAAATGTAAACTTCTTGAGGGCAAGGCTTTTTCATTTTTTTTCTTTGTAGACATAGCACTTAGTATTTTGCACATAGTAGGCACTTAATTAAGACTTATGGAGTGTATTGAATCATGACATTAAATTTAATAAGGCTTAAAAACAGGCTATGTATAATATGATTGTGTGTAGTATATATGATAAATTCACAGTTTCACATGTAATTTCATTTTGCTAACATTTGGATATGAAAATTTCAAATCTGTTAATGATTCTCTAGTTCAAATTTTTAAAAATTAAATACCATGTATAAATTGATCATGGATATATCCACCTCATAGAGCTGTGAGGATTGAATGAGGTAATGCTTATAAAACATTTAATATAGTGTCTGATATATAGTAGGTACTTAATAAATACTTGTTCCTTGAACCTTAGAGGTCATCTGGCCAACCCTTTTATTGTACAAATGGGGAAACTGAGATCCAGTGAAGTACAAGGATTTGCCTAGATTATACAAATAGTGAGTAGTAGAGACCAGATTTGAACATAGATTGTCTCAGGAAGAATATTGCTTCAAATCTAATGGTTTTCCCACTCCATGTGCCATACTGCCTAACTTTCTCTTTTTCAAAGTACCCCTCCTTTGTCATCCCCAATGTATGGAGGCTTCTGAGATTCATTCTTGTCTTCCCTCCTTAGGTTTAGCCAAACCCATGGGTCTGGTGGAAGGGCCAGGAGGACTTGGCCAGGGTGGTATGGCAGCCACACTCCGAGATGACAGCCATGAATCTGAAACCAAATATGAAGAGTATGGTTACAATGCCCAGCTGAGTGACCGGATCTCCCTCGACAGGAGCATCCCAGACTATAGACCCAAAAAGTAAGTGGGAGTCAACACTTTGCTCCCAAACTTGGGGAAGGGCAAGGGAGGAAGGGAGAGAAGTCTTAAAGGACAGCCAGGAGCCTTTGAGGGTCCCTGATTTCTTATCATATGGTATTCTACTAGATTGTGTTGCCAATGGGACTCAGACTAGTGGGTCCAGCAGCCTGTATCTTCCGAGAAAGATAACTCTGCTTCCAAACCTCTTCCATGTTGTCCTCCACATTGTGCTCATTTCTGTCTCTATGTCTGTTATTTTCCTTTGCTGGAATATCTTTCTATTCACTTTTTCCTTCACCAAAATATCCATTGTTCAAAGCCCAACTCAAGCTTTTCTTCTCCAGGAAGCTTTCTCTGACTATTCCAGACACCACTCGTCTCAATCTTCCTTAAAACGTCAATCAAGCAACAAGTATTTATTAAACATCTCTATTCATTTGATTCTGAGATTTTTCTGGGATAAGGAATGAAGGAAGAATATAAGGCAAGGCAAGGAAAGATAGAAAGAAGGGGAAAAGGAAGGGAGGAAAAAGGAAGAAAGGAAGGAAGGAAGGGAGGAGAAAAGGAGGGAGGAAAGAAGGGAGGGAAGAAGAAAGGGATAGAGAAAGGAAGAGAGAAAAAGTAGAAAAGGAGGGAGAGAGGGGAAGAAGGGAGGGAAGGAAAAAAGAAAAAGAGAATGCAGGAGGAAAAGAAGTGTCTTCCTCCAAAGAATTTACATTCTATTAGCTAGGACAAGCAACTTGTTGCCTATTTTACTTTTGAGGCTTTTAAGGACCAGCAGTGTTGATTTACTTATTGCTTCATATGTTTGCTCATTGTTTTTCAAGTAGATTCTGAGTTTCCTGAGGGAAGCAAACTTGCCATATCCTCTTTGATGTCCCTTACTGGTCTCATCCTATACCAGAACTGATTACATATAGCAAATCTAAACAGAGTCACATTTGCCTCTTTTAAAAATTTAATTTTTTTGTTTTGTTTGTGATTATTCCTAACATGACAAACTCTGACCCATACATTTGCATATGGATTATTTGATTGTTTCAGTCATGTCTGATTTTGTGACCCTATCTGGGGTTTTCTTGGAAGAGATCCTGGAACAGTTTGCCATTTCCTTCCCCAGCTCATTTTATAGATGAAGAAACTGAGGCAAACAGGGTTAAGTGACTTGCTTAGGGCCACATAGCTAGTAAATGTCTGAGGCCAGATTTGAATTCAAGAGGAGTCTCTCTGACTCCAGATCTAACACTCTATTTACTGTGTTACTTAGCTGCTGCCCACCTAAGGTCAGTTCTAATTCTATCCATTTTTATATGTAAATAACAGAAAAAAAGGATTGGATATGAAAATTTGAATTTCTATTGAAGACAGGTCATATCTATCTATTTATATTTGCCTTGTAAAATTTATTAATTTATTTTAATAGTTTTTTTTTTTAATTTTGAGTTCCAAATTCTTTTTCACCCTCACACCCACTCCTATAACCACTGGGAAGACAACGAATGTGATATCCATTATACATGTGAAATCATGCAAAACTTATTTCCATATTAGCTGTATTTCTCAAAAAAGCAAGAACAACACAGAAAGTGAGAAAATTATGCTCCATTTTTCTCTCAGACTCCATCAGTTTTCTCTTTGGAGGTGGATAGCATTTTTTCATCATGACTCTTTTGTAACTGTATTGGATCATTGTATTATTGATCAGAGTAGTTCAAGTCTTTCATAGTTGATCGTTACATTGCTAATATTATGAATAGTACTGATGTCCTTATTCTTCTCATTTCACTTTATATCAGTTCATTTTGTTCTTGCCATGTTTTGTTATTGGTTTTTTTTTTTTTTCTGAAACTACCCTCTTCAGTATTTCTTATAGCACAATAGTACTCATCACAATCATGTCACTTGTTCAGCCATTCCCCAATTGATGGGCATCCCCTCAATTTCCAACTCTTCACCACCACTAAAAGAGTGTTATAAATATTTTTGTACCTATAGGCCCTTTTTCTCTTTATATGACCTTTTTGAGATACAGAACTAGTAGTGATATTGCTGTGTCCAAGTTTGTGTATAGTTCCAAATTGTTCTACAGAATGGTTGGATTAGTTCTCAACTTCACCAACAGTTTATTAGTTTACCTATTTTTCCTTCATCTTCTCTAGTATTTGTCATTTCTAATAGGTATGAGGTAGTATCTCAGAGTTGCTTTAATTTTCATTTCTCAAGTCAATAGTGATTTTCATATGACTATCGATAATTTTGATGTCTTCTTCTGAAAATGACCTGCTTTCATCCTTTGACCATTTATCAACTGAGGAATGGCTCTTATTTTTATAAATTTAACTCAGTTCTATATTCAGTATATATTTGAAAAATGAGACTTTAGCAGAGAAATTTGCAGAAAAAAGTTTTTTGATATTACTTCACTTTCCATGGTACCTTTTAGCATAATTCAGTTTCCCTGATTATCTCTTTTAATTAGGTCTATTTTTGATTTTGCTTCATCTGAGATCATGATTGCTACCTATGCATTTTTTTTTACTTCAGCTGAAACATATTAAATTCTGCTCTAGTTCTTTAACTCTCTGTATGTCCTGTTTCAATTGTATCTTTCATAAACAAAATTATTAGATTCTGTTTTCTAATCCATCCTTCTACCTGTTTCTGTTTTATTGGTGAGTTCATCCTATTCACATTCATAATTATGATTACTGTGTATTTCCCTCCATTTCATTTTCCTTTGTTTCTTCCTTTTTCCCTTCCCACACCCTTCAATCTCTCTTTCCTTCCTCTCCTCTCTTGCCCTCTTTTTCCACTGCCCTTTCTCAAAAGTCTATTTTGCTTTTAACTACTGGCTCCCTTAATTTGTCCTTTCTTTTGTGATCCCTTCCTTTCTCTTATCCCCCTCCTCTCATATTTCCCTATTATGTAAGCTACATGTCTACATAGAAATAAATATGTGTGACATACATAGATAGATAATTTTATCTTTAAATCAATTCCCATAAGAGGTTCAATTATTGCTCCCCCCTTGTTTCCCCTCCATTATATAAGCTCTTCTTTGAGCTTTTGAGAAAATTTCTCCATTATCCCTCTCCACCCCCTTTGTCTACCTTTTTCTCAACCTTTGATTTTTTTAGATCATTCCAATATAATTGACACTCACCCATGCCCTCTGTATGTAAAATCCTTTATGTTAAAGGTCTTAGGAGTTAGATTATCATCTTTCCATATAAGAATGTAAACAGGTTAACTTTATTGAGTTCATTTCAATTACTATTTCATATTTAACTTTATTCTGCTTTTGAATCTTCTGTTTGAATATCATTTTTTTAAAATTACCTTTGTTCTTTTCAACAGGATTGCTTGAAAGTCCTTTATTTCATTAAATATCTATTTTTCTCCTGGTGAATTAAACTCAGGTTTTTTTTTTTTTTTTTTGGAGGGGGAGTCAATTATTCTTAGTTGTAATCCAGCTCCTTTGCCTTCTGGAATATCATATTCCAAGCCCTTTGGTCCTTCAGTGTGAAAGCCACTAAATTTTCTGTGATCCTGACTGTGGCTCCATGGTATTTGAATTGTTTCTTTCTGACTGCTTCAAGTATTTTCTCTTTGATATGGGAGTTTGGGAATTTAGCTATAATATTCCTGGAAGTTTTCATTTCAGAATCTCTTTTGGGAGATGATTGGTGAATTCTTTCAATCTCTATTTACCCTCTGTATCTAAAATATCAGGGCAGTTTTCCTTGATAATTTCATGAAATATTAACCCAGGCTCTTTTCTGATCATACTTTCAAGTAGTTAAATAATTCTTAAATTATCCCTACTTGATTTATTTTCCAGAGCAGTATTTTCCCTCTTGTTTCACATTTTCTTCCATTTTTGCATTCTTTTGACTGACTTTTATTATCTCTTGATGTCTTGTGGGGCATTAGTTTCCATTTTTCTGATTCTAATTTTTAAGGAATTATTTTCTTCAGTGAATTTTTGTACTTCTTTTTTCCATTTAGCCAATTCTGCTTTTTAAGAAGTTCTTCAGTAAATGTTTGTGCCTCACTTGCCAAGTTATTAATTCTCTTTTCATAAATTTCTTGTATCACTCTCATTTTTCTCCATTTTCCCCCTACCACTCTTATCTCTTTCTTTAACTCTTCTAGGAATTTTTGTTTTGTTTGGGTTCAATAAGCATTTTTCTTTGAAACTTTTTGGTAGCTGTTTTCCCATTGTTATCTTCTGAGTTTATGCTATTTTGCTTTGCTGCCACCAGAGTAGTTTTCTTTTTATGGTCAAATTCTTTTTTTTTTTTAAATGTTGTTTGTTCATTTTCCCAGAATATGTTTTGCCTTTGCACTTTATGTTAAAGTTGAGCCCTGTTAACCTGAGAGTAAATTTCAGACTTATTTCCTAGCTATCATTTTTTTTTTTTTGCTAAGGCAATTGGGGTTAAGTGACTTGCCCAGGGTCACACAGCTGTTACGTGTCTGAGACCAGATTTGAACTCAGGTCCTCCTGACTTCAGGGCTGGTGCTCTATCCACTGCGCCACCTAGCTGCCCCTGTAGCTATCATTTTCAAAGCTGGTTCTAGGAGTCTGAAAGTTTTAGGTGCTTTCAAAGTGATGTCATCCTGGGAGAGATACAGTTACTGCTCTCCTGGGCTACACTCCATTTTTTTTTTTTTCAGGAAAGGTCCCTAGTCCCCTGCAGTCAGAAGTTCTAGGACTCTTTGCTTTGGAATTGTGACCAGGTCCATTACTCCCTTGTGACCACCAGTGCTCCTCTCTGCCCTTGAACTGCAATTCAGAACTGTTTATGGGCAGTAGAGTTGCAATCACCACCAGCTGCAGCCAGTGTAAGCAAAGGGTCTTTTGTGATCTCTTTATTGTCTGACGCTTCCCCTTCTCTTGCCATCTCTAGACCCAGAGCTCCCCAAACTGCTGCAGTTGCAGTTGCTATTGCCACTGCTGAATATGTGGGCTCTGGACAGACTTCCATTCAGTGTCACATTTCTTTTGTCAACCTCTTAAGATTTCTTAGGCTGGAAAAATGTCTCACTCTGGGGGCAGCTAGGTGCCTCAGTGAATAGAGCACCATCCCTGAAGTCAGGAGGACCTGAGTTTAAATCTAGTCTCAGACACTTAACATTCCCTAGCTGTGTAACCCTGGGCAAGTCTCTTAACCTCAATTGCCTCAGCAAAAAAAAAAAAAAAATCTCACCCTGATATTCTATTGACTCAGTTGCTCCACATTTTGATTTTTAAAGTTGTCTGGGGGAAAAATAGTTGTTTTCTTGAAGATGAATATTGGGAGGCTGCTCCCAACTCACCATCTTGGCTCTGCCTACAGACAGGTTAGGTTTCTAAAAGTACATAATAAATTTAGATTGTTAATTTCTAAGCTATTTTTTGAACTTCTGTTTTCTTTAGTGAAGTTTTTTTTTAATTCTCTAATTACATTCTTTTCCTCTTCTTTTTTTCTAAATTTACCTTAGTTCTTCTACTGTCTATCAGTTGGAAAGTTGATCAGTTCTGAAAGAATGAGATCTGAACATTTGTTAGCATATAAAGTTTTGCTTATCCCTGGAGGGCAGAATTAGGAGCTCAGGGTGGAATTTTTAGAGTCAGGCTTGGCAGAAGCATTGCTGACAATTAGAGCCATCCAAAAGTCAGGTGGATAGTCCCAAGAGGTAATGACCTCCCTATCCCTGAACACATCCAAGCAAAACCTACATGACAACTCTGGAACTAGGACACAATGACCAGAACTTTATCCAGGGCACCCACATTTAGAGAATGTAGATAGCAGTTAGGCTTTCCTTCAGCAGCTAAGGAATAATTGAGCTTTGCATATACTTAGCAAGTATAATTGCTGAAGATAGAAAGCTGCTAAATATCATGCTTCCACCCCTTAGCTGTGTCTCCCCAGGTGAATTTTGCCTTGGGCCAGCTCAGCTCTTCTCTCTCCTCTTGGGTGAAATCATCCCAAGAGATGATTTGTGTTGTTGTATGTTCTCTTTCTATGGGATCCTTATCCCCTCATCAGAATTTTGTGTTCTGAGGTTCCTATAAGCCTCTCTTGTGTCCTGGAACCTCCTCTCTTTTACCTGAATTTGTTTGAAAAAACTGATTTTTTTTTTTTTTTGTGAAGTTTGCACTGGATGCCAAAGTTGTTACTTACAATTTTGCTGAAAGATCACTTGTTGAAATTGCAAAGGATTTGGGATGGACTAGATAATCTCTGAGAGTGTGATTCTTATATATGGAGATTATTTAAAATGAGGGGTGACTGCATTCAAATGACAGCTTGTGATATCAAGTGAAATGTTAGACTGGGTAAGTTATATTTGCTAAATATGTTTGACAGTGTTAAATATGATTCTGTACTGTGTAAAATCCAAACAAATGATTTACTCCTACTTGAAAATGGAGTTATTCTAATTTCTACCAATCTCCCTAATACTATTAACCTTAGTCAAATCCATGGCAACAAGAGATATCACCATAATCATTCACAATGGAAAAACAAAGTGGATGAATCATATTGTCTAAACTATGTTGGACATATAACTGAATGGGCAGTTTATCAAGTTAATCCACTAATACATGTATCTTGTCCAGGTGTTATGGGAAAGGATTTAGGCCTCAAATCAAAGAGGTGGAAGAGAAGATTGAGTTGATCACATTAGGGAAACTATAGATTATTTATGTACATGTGAATACTTGTGCTTATAAAATTGCACCAGGGAAGGATGCTTTGACATGGATGAAATTATATAAAAAATGTGCATTTTTGCTGTGTAGCACAGTAATAAGCATATTGGGCTTAGAGCTGAGAGACCTAGAACCTTGGCTTAGTTTTCAGGTGGCTAGATAACCCTGGGAAAGTCAAGGTCAAAGGCTCCTAGATGGACAGCTGAAAGGCGCCTTAGAGTCGATCTAATCCTCTCCCCTCATTTTATAGTTGGGAAGCTGGAGCCCAAGGTCATACATGTTGATAAGTAGCAAAGATAGGATTTGAACTCCTCTCCTGACATCCAGTCTATTTGTCAATCAGTTATTCTTTCAGAGTCTCAGTTTTCTCTTTTGAAAAATGGAGAAGTAATACTGATTCCATCTGCCTCATAAGGTTGTTGTGAAGAAAGCACTTTATGGACCTTGAAATGCTACTGAACTATAATTTATGATTATATCCTCAATGATAAAGAGTTATTAATCAGGCAGGTAAGGTTGCCCAGCAGTGGAGATAGCTAGGTGTCTTCCTCACTACACAGAGCTGAATCACTCACTAATTTCCAATAATTATCTCCTGCTTGAAATCCTCCCTGGGATTTCTTAAGGGAGATGAAACTCAAATAAAGTACCTTATTAAGCGGGTTCAAAAGCACTTTAATAAAGTTTAACCAAGCATGGCTTCTGGGCTCTGGGAGGGAGTGGGAGACAGATTCGATGAAATTCCTTTCATTGATTTACGCAGTTGGAAACCAGACCCAGGAGATGGAAACTGGGAGAAAGATGAGCTCTAGTTGGCAGTGTGTCCTGGGCAGGAGCCCAAAGCTCAGGAGAGATTGAGTGATAACAAAACCACAGTCCTGGGGGCCGCTGACAACATGGGCATCCTAGCCAAGTTTCCAAATTTCATGGATCGTTTTTTAAAGAAGAGGGTGAATGAGGTTAAATTGAAAAGAATACTGACTCCATAGCCAAAGGAGCTGAGTTCAAATCTTGTCTTTGATATTTACCATCTGTGAGCTTTTCACTAAATTAATAATCTCTTCAGTCTTCTGTTTTCGCATTTTTATGATGAGTGACTTGGGCTAGATTGGTGTTGAAGTTCTTACTAGGTCTCCATCTATGAGCCTACAATTCTAATGTTCCTACTTCATATGTTTACACTTTACAAAAAAATAATTTTGCCCATGATCTCATTTGGATATCACTGAAACCCTACAACCTACTTAGAGAAGGTTATGCAAAGAGGAAGCATAGTAGAATGTAAAAAAAACACATAGTAAAGTGTAAAAAAAAGTAAAGAATAAATTTAGGGACAGCTAGATGTCACAGTGGATAGAGTGACAGCCCTGAAACCAGGAGGATCTGAGTTTAAATCTAACCTCCGACACTTAATACTTCCCAGCTGTGTGACTGGGCAAATCACTTAATCCCAATTGACTCAGCAGGAGAAAAAAAAAAAAGGAATAATGAATTTAGTGTTAAAAGACCTGGGTTCGTTGTTTCCAATTTTTTTTTTGATGAACAAAAATTGATTTTTTTTCCTTCAATCCATATCTTATTAATAAATAATAAAAAATTGGATTCTAATTTCAGGTTTTCTACTGACCAGTTGTGTGCCTTTAGGTAATGCATCTGAGGGCAACACGATCTGGTGAAAAGTGAACTAAAGGTAGACTGTAAGTTATTATTGTCCAGTCATTTCTGTTGTATCCAACTCTTTGTGGCCTCACTTGGGATTTTCTTAGAAAAGCTTCTGGAGTGATTTGCCATTTCCTTTTCCAACTCACTTTTCAGATGAGGAAACTGAGGCAATAAGTCTTACATTTAGTGTCTGGGTCAGATTTGAACTCTTGATGATGTCTTCCTGATTCCAAACCCAGTGTTCTATCCACTGTCACCTAGCTGCCCACATAGACACAAACACACACATATACATGCATGTATGTATATATTATGTGTATTATATTTTTATTTCCTCAAAAAGACTCAGAAGAAAGTATTAACTGAGGACTATATGAATAGGGAAATAGTTTCTGCATACTGAATGAAAATCAGTCATTCTAATGTGGCTTGAGGTACTGCTTAGAAGGTACAGTGAGCAAATCTTGGCAACTGACCTAGGACTGGTCTTTCTGAGTGTCACTTAAGTGGGGATGTAGACACAGCTAACCAAATAGCTGGAAATGTGCTGACTATCATAGAGACCTGTTGACCTGGACCACATCATTCCAAAAGAACTATAAAGCTTTAAAAATGGCGGCAAAAGTGAGGAGGTAGCAAAAATGGAACACATTAGGAACAGTGGATTTGAGACCCAAGCCCATGAGATGATCACAAAAGTGGGGGATGGCAAACAGTATACTATCTAGAAAAAAGGGCAAGATGACATGTGGACCCGGAAAACCTGAAAGAGCTAGAGACAGCAGGAACAGAGAAAGAAAGGTCAGTGCAGCAGGGGCATCTGGTCTCAAGAACCTGAGAAAGGGACAGAAACAAAGGGAAATAAATGATTTACTGAGCCTGGATCAGGAGGAACAAACCCAGAACTTGGTCTTTTCTGGTTTTCTGGGATTTAATTGCTCTGTACAGATCTGGGGAAGAGTGGTTAACTTTAGTAGCATTGAGTCCTCCTGGGAATATTGTGGGGAATGATGCTATACAACTAGATGGACTCTATAGTTCCCTGGAGGGGGGACTCAAGACACTGGAGATGAGCTCACCAGAGGAATGAACTCCCCAACAATATTGAACTTGAATTCCTTCTACTCTTAGTGGTTTCAGAAACCCAGGGTAGAAATCTGCAATGACTTTATAGATACCTGGGACAGAAGATTAGCATGTGACCCTTTGTAGCAATAAACTTGTTCTGTGCTCCATTCTTTGTTAGCCTGGTGCTTGCAGGGGAAGTAAGAGTGCCTGGAAGAGTAAAAAAAAAAAAAAAGGACTAGGAAGGATGTTAGTAAGTGGGATAGATCGAAGATGTGGGGATGGAGCACGAAATGCTTCCATTCTGAGGAAAGCAGTAACTAGCAGGACTGACCTGACCTCTGGCTATGGCCTGACCACCCTGACTTGGACCTGACTCCCTCCCTGCTTATTGAAGCTACTGTTTACCCAACTCTCTCCATTTACTTCTCCTGGGCCTCTTCCCTTGAACAATAAGGCTGTTTGTGCAGAACCTGCAGCAGCAGCTCCCCGGGCACTCTCCTGGTGCCAAACAGAATTAATTATAGGAAATTATCCATTTGAAATGGCTGCCCACGTGCCTGCAATAAAGCTCCAAATCTGCAAAATGCAGTTTAGAAAATGTATCCCAAGTTGGCATTCTCTGGACTCCCCTTAGTCACAAAGGAGACAGGTTTGGTTTTTTTCCCTCTTCAAAACAAAATTAGATTAAAAAATAAGATCAGCATTGTGTCTTCTGTCCCAGAGGAAAGGCTGTCTGGGACCTTTGGAGGACCACATAACCCAGTTAACTCAAGTGCTTGAATCCAGAACTTTCTAAGTCAAGGTCTAGTGTAGTATTAAGTGAATATTTTCCACATCCAAATCTTGCTATGCTATTTCTCCAGCAAAGGACTAGCTTACTTCCACTGGTCTCCCTGCCTCCAATCTCTAAACTCTCAAATTAATGGCCCACACAACTGCCCAGATAATTTCCCTGATGTATATCTGATCATTTCACTCTCATGCTCAAATATCATCAATGATTCCCTATTGCCCACAGGATAAAATGCAAATTCATCAAAATCAATTTGTGCTGTAATTAATAGCATTAATGAATAATTAAACATGTATTAAGTATTACTTGTAATTAATTATTAACAATAATCATAAGACAAACTACTAATTGCTTGCTTTTTTTGGTCCTGTTTTCTCCCAGCTCTATACTACACATTCTACACACCATTATCTATTCTTGGGATTAATTCCCCTTCTTTTTTCTATACATCCTTCTTTTTCTTCATGGCTCAGTTCAGGCATCATGAAGCCATCAACCCCATCCCCAAAGCCCAAACTCCCTGCCCTCCATCCTTGCTGAAACTGAAAAGCGAAACTCCAACCTCAAATTTTCCTAGAAAACTTATAGCAGCCCAATTTATGTGCATTTAGTAGCCTGCAAGCCATTGGACTGAAAGCTCCTTGAGCACATGAATGTGTTGAGTGATTGTTGGATTTTTTTTAATCTTCATAGAACTATAATGAAGTAAATAAATATCATGTAGGAATAGCCCCATCATTCTATCTACTGAACTAAGGATGCTGCCGGCCTCCAGAGGATGATGTTGCAATCTCAGATTTTAAATCAACTAAGAAAGCACTCATTTTCTTCATCAATATATTAGTCTATGGGACATCAAACATAAAAAATAGAAATAGACTAGTAACTTGTCCTGGGAGTATTTCTATATTATTGTTTAATAATTTCAGGCATATCCATCTGACTCTTCTTGACCCATTTGGGGTTTTCTTTTCTTTTCTTTCTTTTTTTTTTTTTTTGCTGAGGCAATTGGGGTTAAGTGATTTGCCTATGGTCACACAGGTAGGGGATGTTAAGTGTCTGAGACCAGATTTGAACTCAGGTCTTCCTGACTTCAGGGCTGGTGCTCTATCCACTGTGCCACCTAGCTGCCTCCATTTGGGGTTTTCTTGTCAAAGACATTGGACTTGAGGGGTTTTTTTGCTATTTCTTCTTCTAGATCATTTTACACATGAGGAAATAGAGGTAAACACACATCAAGTGACCTGCCAGAGTCATGAGGCTAGTGTCTGAAGCCAGATTTGAGTTCAGGTCCTCCTGACTCCAACCTTGTGCTCTAACCACTGAGATAACCTAACTGAGCCCAAAAAAAGAGATGAGAAGAATGAGATGAAAACAGATGGCATTTATATTGTGCTTTAAGGTTTTATAAATACTGAGGAGATGACATTGTCATATATAGAGAGCAAGAAGATCTTGTCCAGATTTCTGAAACCTGAAGGCAATTGGTTATAGTCAATGGAACCTTGGATTTGAAGACAGGAAGACCTGAATTCAAACCCAGTGTTAGATACTTCCTAGCTGTGTGACTCTGGGCAAGTGATTTAGCTTCTTGGTATCTCAGTTTCTTCTTCTACTATCATTTCTACTTCCTCTTCTACTATTATCATTATCATTTCTATGATAATGACACCTATTTCTCAATGGTATTAAGAAGATCAACTGAGATTATATATATATATATATATACATATATGTATATGTATATATATATAATGATTTCCATATCTTACAGCAATTTTAAAAGCTTATTATTATTACTTCACAGATGAGGAAACTGAGGTTCAGAGAATATTTCAGTAATCCTTAGTTACTAAAGTCATTAAGTAGAGCCAAGATTTAATCCCATATCTCTCCTAACTCTATCTAGGGTCAGTCATTCAATTATTTGCTAAACCAAATTGAATTCTATTGACTAGTGATTGGGGTGCTTTCTTGCCATCCTCCCCAATTCTTCCTTCTGACTCAGTCTTCCAAGATAATCTAAGTTTGCCAAAGAATCCTTCTGCCACATTCTTAAATAGCTAGACAGGGGAAGGCCTGCAGAAGCTATATTCAATGTTTTGAGTGGGTGTAGTTTTTTCAAAATTATCAGGCTCATCTGTGTCAGAAATCAATAGAGTTTGGTGGGGTGCACCTCATGCCCACACTCCACCAGAAAAAAGTTCACAAGAACCTCAGCCTTCCAACAGCATGAGTTTTGTTTTCTTTTGTTTTGTTTTGTTTTTAATGAAATGGTGACCACTGAGTGAGGACCTTTCATCTCCTTGATGTGTGTGTGACTGGTTGCCCGATGCTCAGAGGCAGCTGATCAATAGACCTGGTAGCAACAGGGGCATTCAATCTAGCCCTTCCATCTGTCCATCAGCAAAAAGGGGCACTCCCCCAGTGGCCCAACAGAACTATTTGTCTTTGAAAAACATCATATAAATGAGCTAATGTATTCATGTTGAAAGGAGTCAAATATTCTACCCCTAGGATCAAAATTTTAAACACACACACACACACACACACACACACACACACACTCCAGAGTGGAGAAGGAGACTCATTAATTCAGTCTCCTCTTTCACCCGAGGTGTGTGGTTTCCGTGGCTGTAAATACTTCATCACAGCAGCAAAAGAACTGGATCTCTGGGGGTTTGAAGGGTAATTAATACTTCCCTTCTTCAGTCTGAGCTTACTCATTTTTAAAGATTTCTCAATTACTTTAAATGGGGGACAGCTCAAGAAACAAGAAACAGGAGGCAGCTGCCCATCTTATTAACCCAAGAAGTCCACTAACAGTTCAGGCTGAGGACCTGGGGACAAGGCGGTTGGATGAGGTCAAGTCAAGATGCAGGCTGGGACAGATTGTGGAGAGGGGTCAAAACTCTGTGTTTGTATATGTGGGGGGATCCCTATTATCAGTCATTGGATTATAATATTAAGAAATGGAAAAAAAACATGAAGTATTAGGGTTCTAGGGTTCAGAGGCCATCCAAGCTCACATTACATGTAAAGAAACTAAGGATAATTGATTTGGACAAAGTTAGAGAGCTGAACCCAGATCCATTGACTCTAAAGTCAGTGTTATTATTTTTTAAATTTGTATTTAGTTTTTAATTTATGGAATAAAATAAACATTTCCATAACAATACAATAAAAAGAAATGATGATTGTACTTGAAATTGCATATCTGTTATGTACAACTTGCTATTCCTTTAAAATGTATAATAAAGTTATTATGTAAATTTATTTTTTTCCTTTCCACAAATTAGATATTTGTGTCTAATGGCAGCCATTTCTAGTTGGGGGGGAAAGGAAACAAAATTACATATATATGTGTAAAATCATTCTATGCAAACTTCTATTTATCTATCAGTTCTTTTTCTGAATGAACATAGTGTCTTTTTTCATATGTTCTTTGAAGTTAATTTGGTTATTTTTAATAATAAGTATTCTTTTGATTGTACCACTCTGTTTCTATATATAGTAGGTGACTAATAAAGACCTGTTGGACTGGATAAGATAGCACAAGTAAAAGCCATTGAAAACTAAAGCACAAAATTGCTAACTAGAATCTACGCATTTATTGCTTTAAGATTTGCTAACTTTATTGGGTATAGGGAAAGGGGACAGTGGCTCAGAAAGTCTTATTGAGATTGGCTAAAATGCTGAATTGGAGGATTCAAGTTCTGGAAGCAATGGGAATTTCCATAGAACCCTGCCATTCCCATAGTAACTGTCTTACTGATGCCATCTGCCACAAGCATAGACTAGAGAAGAAGCATCAGGTCTTCTCCAGGTGGATGAGATTGATGTCAGACCCCTGACTCTCAGCAATTTCTGATATTAAAGCAAAATTCTCCCTTCCCTTCTCCCACCAGATCCATTATTGATTTCCCTTTGTTTAGCACGAGAATTGCTTTTCTAATTAAGCAGCCGCTTTAATTATACCACAAAGCCCATCACATAGATCTTCAGCCTGGCCCTTGGGAGAGTGAGGGGAGGATTGGCAAGCTCAAATTAAAGAGAATCGTAAAAATGAATGACCTTTTCCCAAAATCATCCTCTATTCAAATGCAGTAATTTCCCCCTCGTTACATGTTTGTAACATCTTCCTGCATATTAATTGTTTAGTTTAAGAACAGCTTGCTGTCAACTTTAATAAGCACAGATATACTGATTATGGGATGTGAAGAGTGTAAAAACAGGTAATTTACATTTCCAGGAATGCCAGAATTGGAGACCAATGAGGAACGTTCGAATCCTAGCTGTCACTTAAACTTTCTTCCTCTGGAGATTTTTCCATCTTTACTTAGACATCTATCTATAGTATAGATCATGAAAGTGAGGTGACCTTCCCACACTTAAATCCAGTTCACTAGTGATGTCACATCACCTCACCTCCCTAATGTCATGGTCCTGTTCCAGAACGAAGGACAAACAACAGCAATCTATAGTATATTCTTAAGGGAAAGTAAGACATTTGAGGATAAGGATTTTTTGTTTGTTCTCCAGGTGTATTCCCCTCCACCAACTAGCTATTTGCAAAATTGCTTTGAGTGAGATCTAATTGAGATCTTAACTCTTGTGTGGTCTTGAACAAGAGTCTTTCCCTCTAGTTCAGTCCTTTACTCCTCCCCCTCCAAAAAAAATTCCCGCAATATAACAAACAACTATAATTGTTTCTACCTAAAGATGTCCAAGGAAGGGAAACTTCCCACTTATTGTAACAGTCATTCTACTTTTGAAAAGTTTTCATCATTTGGAAGGCAACTAGGTTGCAGAGTTTGTAGATCACAAGCCATAAAATCAGGAGGACCGGAGTTCAAAGGACTGGAGTTCAAATTAAACCTCAGATACTAACTAGGTGACCCTGTGCAAGTCACTTCAGCCAGCTTGCCTCAGTTTCCTTATCTGTAAAATGAGCTAGAGAAGAAAATGGCAAATTGCTCCAGTATCTCTGCCAAGAAAACCCCAAGAGTTGGAAACAGCTAGTGAAAAAAACAGCAGCAATAATGTTATTTGAAAGTTTTTTCCTGCTGTCAAAATTAAGTCTGTCTCTTTGAGACTTCTGTGCATTGCTGTTAAGTCCTACACTTTTTTTTTTTGACAGGACTAAAAACAAACAAAACAAATCTAATCTATGTTCCACATAGCAACCCTTAAAATACTTAAACAACAGCTCTCATGTTTAGATGCCACATACAACACACACGCACACACACACACACACACACACATCCCTGAGTACTGTGTTATTTTGTTTCCAGGCTAAATATCCCAAGATAGTAGATCCTTGAGGGCAAGTTATAATGACAACCAAAATGCACATTTTTAGAGTATTTTAGAATATACAAATTGTGTTATATAACATTGGCTCCTTCAAGACTCCCAACAATTCTGTGAGCCAGTTATAACAGATATGGTTATCCTCCTTTTTTCAGTTGAGAAACCAAGGTACAGTCATCTCGAATTTATATATTCCTTAGAGAGAAAAAGTGACTTGCTGCTGGTCACACGACTGGTAAATGTAAGATTTGAACTCAGATCTTTCTGACTCTAACTCCTCTTAAGTCTCTAGAATTTCAAGCCCTCAAGGTTAAAAACATAATGGGGTAGGATCTCCCCCCATCTACCCACTTCATCATGCTGCTTCTTCCTAGAGTATGTATCCCCATTGGATCGGCAGATCTTAGGATCAAAGAGAGAGGGTCAAAATGACCTTCGGGACCACAGGGCCCAACCTTCTCATTTTATAGAGCATAGAAATACAACAAAGGAAGATTGTTCAGTATCACATAGCTAACAGACATCTGAGATAGAATTTGAACTCTGTTTTCCTGACTCTAAGACAAGAGAAACTCCTATGATCTGTCAAACCTGCCCATTGTCGCTATTCATTCTTTTTGGTCCAAATGGGGACAAATGATCTGTCAGAAGGAACCTAGGATTATTAATTATTATGAACTATGAAGCCCTGGGGCAAGAATAATAAATAATGCAATTTGGGGCCACAGGTGGTGTTTATATCATAGATGCTGATTGAAGACAGAAGGTATAAGAGAAAAAAAAAAAAACATCAACAACACTGGGAAGAAAACAGTTGGCTGGCCGAAAAGACAGCATCTAAGAAAAGCATTTGGATTTCTGGACAACAGCTTAAAATAAAGGAACGATGGATTCTTGGCTAGAGATGGGACGCTGCTAGCAAGGGCCAAGAAAATCGTATTTTCCTGGAGTCTTGTAAAGCTGATCAAAGGGGATTTAAACTGAATAGAGAAGAGGGGGAGTAGGAAGTTACCCACCTAAATCTGCTAAAGCCTCATGCCATAGAGAGATGCAGGTACAACAAAGGGAAAGTAGCACAAGAGAGGACTTACGGGAGATAATCTATAAGAACAGAGCCAACAAGGAAACCTGGGGCCTCAGATCTCTCTGGACAAATGCACCAAATACAGCTAATGAGCATGGTGACCTAGAGGTTTTAATAGGAGCCAGAAACTTTGATGTTATAGATAACTTTGGCTCTTGCTACAGGGGGACATAGAGCTAGAGTCTCAATCAGGAAGAGAAAGAAGGAAAGGAAGGAAACAAGCATTTATCAACCACACTACGGGCCAGGCGTGCTGTTAAGTTTTTAATATTCTCTCATTTGATCCTCACAATGAGTAGGAGGTTGGTGCTATTATTATCCTCATTTTACAGTTGAGGAAACTGAGTCAATGAGAAGTTAAACGATTTCTCCAGAAACACATAACTAGTAAATGTCTGAGATTGAATTTGAACTCCAGTCTTCTTGACTCTGGGCTAATGCTATTTTACTGCCTCTTAAGGAAGGTTATCCCTTATTCAAAATCAATCAATCAACAAGCAATAATGTATATCAGAGAGTGTGTTAATGCTGGACATGCAAAGACAGGAATAAAATAACTCCTGTATCTTATAAGGAACATAATATATTACAAGTATCTACAAAATATATACACCAAATGAATACAAGATAATTTCTAGGGAATGGCACTGGGAGAGAGGAGGAGTTGAGAAAAGAGTTCATATGGTAGATGGTGTTTGAAGAAAACTCAGGAGTCTAAAAGGTATAGAGGTTAGGAAGAAGGAGATGTGCAAGCCTTATGTGAAGCCAATCTGGCTGAACTTCAGTACGTGAAGGAGAATAATGTGAAATTTCTTTGGAATGGTAGTTTGAAGGTAGGTTGTAAAGAACTTTCGGTGTCTAACAAGAGTTTTTATGTATACAATGGACATTATAGGGATCCATGAAATTTCTGGAGAAAGGCAATAACATGACTAGACTTATGTTTTAGAAATATCACTTTTAAAGATAGGAAAAGGATGGATTGGAGAGGGACATGAGTCAAAAGGCAGCGTAATATAAGAAAATGGAAGGGATAGAGTAGCAATTTATTTTATTTTTTTTATTAAAGCTTTTTATGTTCAAAACATATGCATGGATAATTTTTCAACATTGACCCTTACAAAACCTTGTGTTCCAAATTTTCCCTTCCTTCCCTCCACCCCCTCCCCTAGATGGCACATATCCAAAATGTTAAACATGTTAAAAGATCTGTTAAATCCAACATATGTATACATATTTATATAATAATATTGTTGGGACAAGAAAAATCAGATCAAGAAGGGAAAAAATGCTAGCAAACAACAATAAAAAGAGTGAAAATGCTATATTGTGATCCACACTTAGTTCTCACAATCTTCTCTCTGGGTGTAGATGGCTTTCTTCATCATAATATGATTGTAACTGGCCTCAATCATCTCATTGTTGGAAAGAGTCACATCTATCAGAATTGATCTTCTTGTTGCCGTGTATAATGATCTTCTGGTTCTGCTCGTTTCACTCAGCATCAGTTCATGTAAATCTCTCCAAGCCTCTCTGAAATCATCCTGCTGATCGTTTTTTTGTTTGTTTGTTTGTTTGTTTGGGTTTTTTTGGTAGAACAATATTATTTCATAACTTTCATATACCATAACTTCTTCAGCCATGCTCCAACTGATGGGCATTCACTCAGTTTCCAGTTTCTAGCCACTACAAAAAGGACTGCCACAAACATTTTTGTGCATGTGGGTCCCTTTCCCTCCTTTAAGATCTCTTTGGGATATAAGCCTAATAGAAACACTGCTGGGTCAAAGGGTATGCACAGTTTGATAACTGTTTGAGCATAGTTCCAGATTGCTCTCCAGAATGGTTGGTTCTGTTCACAATTCCACCAACAATGTATCAGTGTCCCAGTTTTACCACATCCCCTCCAACAATTGTCATTATCTTTTCCTGTCATTTTAGCCAATCTGACAGTTGTGTAGTGGTACCTCAGAGTTGTCTTAATTTTCATTTCTCTGATCAATAGTGATTTAGAACACCTTTTCATATGACTAGAAATAGTTTTAATCTCTTCGTCTGAAAATTGTCTATTCATATCCTTTGACCATTTATCAATTGAAGAATGGCTTGAATTCTTATAAATTTAAGTCAATTCTCTATATATTTTAGAAATGAGGCCTTTATCAGAACCTTTAAATGTAAAAATGTTTTCCCAATTCATTGTTTCCCTTCTAATCTTGGCTGTATTAGTTTTGTTTGTTCCAAAACTTTTTAACTTGATATAATCAAAATTATCTATTTGGTGTTCAGTAATGAGTTCCAGTTATTCTTTGATCATAAATTCCTTCTTTGTCCACAGATCTAAGAGGTAAACTATGCTATATTCTTCTAATTTGCTTATAATGTGATAGAGAAGCAATTTATAAGGGTGGATTTGTTTGGGGAAATTCAAGAACCCGAGACAGAGAACATTTGGGTGAGGGTAAACAGAAAAAACAGCAGCACTATTGTTATGGAAAAATACTGCAGATTACTTGGACATAAAAAAATGGAATTAAAAGAGGATTTGGGGGAAAAGATCCCAAACCTGGCACAGAAATGTAAATTTTCATTGATAGGGACTCCAGTTTTCTGAATATTTGCTGGGGTTCCTTCCATTCCAAAAGCAGAAGAGTTGATCAGTTTGGTTGGGTTGTTTCTTGATTGATTGACTGACTTATCTTAAAAGATAATTTCATCCCACAAAAGGTTCAGGAAGCAAGAAGAGTTATTATTTTGGACCTGATTTTGCCCAGAAAGAATGAATAGAAAAAGGTGTTATGAGACTAGAGAAAGACAAAATGGTAAATAAGTTTAAAAAAAAAGTTAAGAGGAAGAAGTCAGCAAATATTAGTAAGTTTGAATTCCATTCTTGACCAAAATTTTAGATTGCATTATGCAAAAGGTGGTTTATGACTATTTAGAAAAAGAAACAGTGATTACTAAAAGCCAGTATAGCTTCATTGCAATTTATACTACACCATCTTAATTTCCTTTTTTTTTTTTGACAAGTAGCTCTCTCTTAGAATGTAAGTTACAGAAGTGTTATATAAATCTGCTTTGGTAGAGAGAAGTTCCTTACCAGGAGCTCCCTACATTAAGGGAAACAAAAAGGGGAAAATCTTAGGCTGGTAGGTCAGGAATTCCGTAGATAAAATGTACCCAGATATAGGAAAAACATTTGACAAAGTCTTTCATGTTATGCTTTAGAATAAGATGATGAGACATGGGTTAGCTCAATAAAACAGAATTCAAGCTATTCAAACAACCAATCTTAAACCATAGTCATTTATTGAAAGCTGATGGAAGGACCCAGGGAATATATGTTTGATGCTTTGGTATTTAACATTTTAACCAATAAGTTGTATGAATATATAAAGATGTTTCTCAAATTTTCATATAGTATGAATCAGGGAGACTATATATACATACATAATATGTAGAAAGAAAGAATCAAGATGCAAAGCACTTTTTTTCTTTTTCTTTTTTTCTTGCTGTGTTTGCTTTTATAACATGACTAATCTGAAAATGTTTTGCCTGACTATATATATATATAACTATACTAAATTGCTTTCCATTTAATGGATGGAGAGAGGAGGGAGGAAGGAAATTTAGAACTAATTTTTTTTAATGGATGGTAATTTTTTTTTACATGTAATTGGAAAAATTAGATAAGGGAAAAAATCAAGATGCAAAGAAGCACATAACAAAAAGCATTATGCTAGAAGGAACCTTAGAAACCATTGTTCCATTCCATATCTCACCTAGAGATATAGACAGGCTAAAATGAGATTCAGCATGATGAAATTTAATAGTATATATGTACAGTTTTATATTTGGTTTCAAAATATCAATTCCACAACAACCCCTTGGGACAAGGGAGATACAGCCAGAGAGGAGGTTCTATGAAGGAGGTCTTAAAGGAGTGAGGTAGGAACATTTGAAGAATTTGCTTCATCTAAAGATGAGAAAACCAAGAAGATAAATGCCTGTTTGGAAGTATTCAAAGAGTTGTGATGTGGAAGATGGATTAGGCTTGGATAGTGTGGCTCCAGTTAGCAGAATTGGAGCAACAGGAGACATCACAGAGAGGCAGATTTTTATTCCAACTAAGGAGAAAATCCCTGTATAAAATCAGAATGAGTTTCCTTGGGAGACCATGGGTCCTCCCTCTGGAAAGATTTTCAAACTGCTAGGTGATTGTCATCATCATTACAGAGTATTGTTCAAGCATAAGTTGTAATGAACAGACTTTCATATCTCTTCTGTGATCCCATGGATTGACCATAATTCAATGTTTTTGCTTACTATATTATGCTAAGACCTTAGAGCTAGAAAGTTCCCCAAGAAAATTTTTTTTTGAAAATTATCCACTTTAATATAATTTCTTTTTTTTAGAGAGTGTTTCTTTTTTATTTTTTTATTTTTTTTAAATTTTATTTGCATAACATATGTGTGGGTAATTCTTCAACAATAACCCTTACATAGCTTTCCGTTACAAATTTTTCCCCCCAACTCCCCACCCCTCCCCTAGATGGCAGGATATCCACTACATGTTAATTATGTTAAAATATTGGCAAATCGAATATATGTATACATATTTCCAAACTTATCATTGTTGTGCGAGAAAAATCTTATCTACACAAATGATATATCAGATAAAGGAAACACAATGTAAGCAAACATCAATCAAGGAGTATGAGAATGTTATGTTGTGGTCCACATTTCACATCCCTCTCTCTGAGTGTATATGGCTTTCTTCAGTGAACAATTGGAGGTGGTTTGAGACATTTCATTGTTGAAGAGAGCCATGTCCATCAGAATTGATCGTCATATAGTACTGTTGTTGCCGTGTATAATGATCTCCTGGTTCTGCTCATTTCACTCAGCATCAGTTCATGTAAGTCTCTCCAGGCCTCTCTGAAATCATCTTGCTGGTCGTTTCTTACAGAACAATAATATTCCATAATATTCATATACCATAATTTATTCAGCCATTCTCCAATTGAAGGGCATCCATTCAATTTCCAGTTTCTAGCCACTACAAAAAGGGCTGCCACAGACATTCTTGCACATGTGGGGCCTTTTCCTTCCTTTATGATTTCTTTGGGATATAAGCCCAATAGAAATGCTGCTGGGTCAAAGGGTATGCACAGTTTGATAACTTTTTGAGCATAGCTCCAAATTGTTCTCCAGAATGGCTGTATCCGTTCACAGCTCCACCAACAATGCATCAGTGTCCCAGCCCTCCCACATCCCCTCCAACATTTATCATTAACTTTTCCTGTCATTTTAGCCAATCTGACAGGTGTGAAGTGGTACCTCAGGGTTGTCTTGATTTGCATTTCTCTGATTAATAGTGATTTGGAGCATCTTTTCATATGACTATAAATAGTTTTAATTTCATCCTCTGAAAATTGTCTGTTCATATCCTTTGACCATTTATTGATTGGAGAATGACTTGAATTTTTATAAATATGAGACAATTCTCTATATATTTTAGAGATGAGACCTTTATCAGAACCCTTAAATGTAAAGATGATTTCCCAATTTATTGCTTCCCTCCTAATCTTGTGTGCATTGATTTTGTTTGTACAAAAACTTTTTAACTTAATATAGTCAAAGTTATCTATCTGGTTTTCAATTAAGAGTTCCAGTTCTTCTTTGGACATAAATTTATTCCATCTCCATAGGTCTGAGAGGTAAACTATATTACATTCCTCTAATTTACTTATAGTATCACTCTTTATATCCAGATCATGAACCCATTTAGATCTTATCTTGGTATGTGGTGTTAGATGTGGGTCAAGCCCTAATTTCTTCCACACTAGTTTCCAGTTTTCCCAGCAGTTTTTGTCAAATAGTGAATACTTATCCCAAAAGCTGGGGTCTTTCCCCCAAGAAAATCTGAAGACTGATCATAATTCAAGGTTCTTGCCTATTATATTATGCTAAGATCTTAGAGGTAGAAAGCTCCCCAAGAAAATCTTAAGACTGATCATAATTCAAGGTTCTTGCCTATTATATTATGCTAAGATCTTAGAGGTACAAAGTTCCCCATGAAAATCTTAAGATAATAGGGTTTTGGGTTTTTTTCTGAGCTGGAAGGGACGTTTGAAGCCATCTCAACTAACCCCCATATGTTACTAAAAAACTGGGGATACAATGACAGAAATTAAATAGTCCCTGTCTATAAGGAGTTTCATTCTAAGGTAATTCAGTTTCCTGATAATTACTACCCATGTTATCCTGAACAAATGGAATATTATTTACAAAGTTCTTTAAATTCTAAAATATTTTATGAATGTTACATATTATTATTGCCATTGTTATTGTTGTTCATGGTCTTTCATTTTACAAAGATTGCATTCTCTTTGCTCACAGTCTTCCCCACTTTAAATGTTCTTTTTTGATAGAGTGTAAACTCCTGGCAGGAACTTATTTTTGTTTCTATCTCCCACAACACCCAGGGCCGTGCTTAATACACAATAGGTACTTAATGAATGCTTGTTTATTGATTGAGGAAAGAGGATGAAGTACTGGATTGGAGTTGGAGGACTTCTATTTGAATACTACTCTGATCATTTAGTACCCATGTGATTTTGAACATATGGGTAAATTATTTAAAGGACAGTTTCCTTCCTCATCTTTACAATGAGTATTTTGGACTTGATGCTGACCTCTTAGGTACCTTGCAGTCATAATTGATTATCACAGACATCATAACAAACTCATAAATTTAGAAGAGATATCAGAGATCATCCAAAGGCTCCCAATTTGCCATTGTTCAAGCATTTCAATTGTGTCTGACTCTTCATGACCATATTTAGGATGCTCTTGGAGAAGATACTGAAATGGTTTGCCACTTTCTTCTCCAGCTCATTTGACAGATGAGAAAACTGAGACAGAGTTAATAACACAACTAATAAGTGTCTGAAGTCACATTTGAACTCAAAAGATGGGTCTTCTTGATTCCAAGTCCAGTGTTCTATTTACTGTGCCACCTAGCTTCCAATTCCTTCTTTACCAGATATCTAAGCCCACGGCTCCCAGATAGGTCACATTTCAGCTTCTAAGGAGACAAAGACAGAGGAAGGGCTCTGTTCAGAAATTTGCCGTGAATGAAACATCAATGAGATGTGAATGAAGTTATTTCAAAATTCATGGCATGAGCCCAGGTTGGTAAAAAAAAAAAAAACCAAAACAACAAACAATAAAGATTAACAATCAGGAAAGAATATGAAGGATGTTATGGAGAAAGGATTCATCTGAGAAGAAGGGAAGTGATCTGGCAACTGATGCTCTCCCCACTCAGTGATCTATTTCCCTATCGTACCTTTAGAACAAGGGAGGAGGATGTGTTGCCACAGGCATGTTTCGGAAAACCTGACTCATCTCCCTCACAGGAGATCCAAGAACTATCAAAGCCAATTGCAAGGAAGCCAGAATTATTGACAATAATTCTTTTTTCCTCTCTCAGACAGGAAGTTTGTGGGAGGTTCTATAAGATGATTCAGTTGATCCTGAACATTCTGTGCTCAGGGAATTAGAATTCCCAAATCCATTTATTCACTCATTCAGCAATCATTTACTAAGAACTTACTTATTAAGGATCAGGGAGGTTCCACTTTTGTTTACCCTGGGCAGAGCATACCTAGAATATTGTGTTCAGTTCTGGGTGCCATATTTTTAAAAGAACATTGTGATAGTAAGGAGGAGAACAACCAGGATGGAAAGGGATTCAAGTCATGCCATAAGAGTATTGGCTGAAGGAACTAGTGATAATTATCCTAGAGAAGGGAAGTCCAAGGAAGGGGGAGAGGGGAGGGTATGTCAACTGAACTATCTTATGGAAAAGGGATCACACTTTTTTTTCCATTTGGCCCCAGAGGGCAGAGGTAGGAACAGCGGGTGGGATGTGTGAAGATGCACATTTAAGTTTGTTTTCATGAAAGCCTAACTAATAATCGGAATTGTACCAATGTGCAATTGGCTGCTTTGGGTTTCATCTCAATAGAAATCTTCAAAAAGTAGCCAGATAGCACTGTCTGTATGTTGTAGAGAGGATTCTTACTCAAGTATGGGTTACACTGGATAGCCTTTAGTGTCCCTTTTAGGATCATGCTCTGCATTATATATACTAAGGCCCCACTTATTGTCAGTATAAGATGAGACCAGAAGTCCATACCAAGTATTCCAGCTTTGGCAACTCATTCCCAAATAGTAAAGCCTAAAGTTTCAATGGTAGAAGTATTTATGGAATATAAAACTATTTTCAACACCTAGTAGCAAATTTTTTGTTTGGGTGCAGATGAAAGGGATCTAGACCCATGATTTAATTGGTGTGAGGAGCTACTGGTAAGAAAGACACTCCTTGTTAGTGACAATTCCTAGGATGAGAGAATTGTCTGGGTGACAGAATATTTAATACCATACAAACAGTATGTAGCAGAGACAGGACTTATATTTACATCTTCCAGACATATGGGCAAGATTGCTTATTAACTGCGCCAACCCATCTCTCATCTTGTACATAGGTATTTAATAAATGCTTGTTGAATTGAATTGAATGGTTGACTCGCTATTCTCTGAGGAATGACCTCACCGAATTCAGAAATATTTATGACCAGGATACCCACAGAGTTATGTATTTTTTGATTATAAGAATTCTCGAAGCTCACCTACTAAACCACAAAGGGGTTACAATCTGCATCAATGAAGGAAATACTCACAATAAAAAATTATAACCCTTTGAAATACCGAAGCTATGTGTCCTAATAGAAATACAAAGAAATAAGGAAGACATGAGGGAACATTGAAGACCATCTAGTTCAACACCTTCATTTTACAGATGAAGAAACTGAGGTCTATAGAAGAGAAGTGACTTGCTCTAGAGAAGTGACTTGCTGAAGATCACAGAAGTAGTAACTAGCATAACTAGAATTTGAACTCAAGTCCTTTGATTCCTGTGCTCTATGTACCATGGTAGCATAGATTCACTGCCTTTATAAATAGGAAAATTCTGACACTCGAAAGCAAAAATTCATTGGTTTTCTCGTTGATTCTTCTGGTCAGTTCACAAGTGATATCTGAGCAACTTAACTATTTGTATTCTTGAGAGTTGGGGTTTTTTCTAGAGAAGATGGGTTGGGGAGTTAAAGCCAAGCAAGAATGTTTGAAAAGTCAAGAAAAGATCACATTTGCTTTTGGATTTCAGGAAATCACTAAGAAAACCACTGATACATTGGACAACATCTGTCTGAGATGCAGGATCATAGAATTAGGAGCCAGTAGAAACAAGTATACCATAAATCATAAACGTAGAGCTAGAAGAAAATTTTTAGAGGTCATCTAGTCCAATTACCTTGTTTTGTACAGTTTCCATGAGGAAACTGAGACCCAAACAGGAGAAGTGATTTTCCAAAATGTGGGTCAACATTTATATAGTGTTGTATACTGTGCTTAGTATTTGAAATAATAAAACAAAAGTGAAACAGTCTCTGCTCTCAAAATGTTTACATTTTAATGGAAGAGATAAAATGAATACATATAGATATTTGCATATTCTATGCAAAATGACCACAATGGAGTTTTAGGAGGAAGGACACTATGAGGAAATGTTTCTTTTAAAAGGAAGTCACTTAAACTTAGGGCAGCTAGGTAGATAGAACAATAGGTCTGATACTAGTGGTGCCATAATGATAGAGCACCAGGCCTGGAATCAGGAACACTCATCTTTTAAAAAAATCATATAGGGTCTCAGATACTTAATAGCAGTGTGACCCTGGGCAAGTCACTTAACACTGTTTACATCAGGTTTTTTATCTATAAAATGAGATGGAGAAGAAATGGCTAACCACTCCAGTATTTCTGCTGAGAAAATTCTGAATGAGATCACAAAGAGTTGGACACGACTAAAAATAACTGAACAAATTGAACTGTCTTTTTTTTTCCCTGAGGCAATTGGGACTAAGTGACTTGCCCAGGATCACACAGCTAGGAAGTATTACGTGTCTGAGGGTAGATTTGAACTCAGATCCTCCTGACTTAAATTGAACTTAGTCTTAACAGAAAGTATAATTTTTTACATAAGGATCCTTTTCCTCTTTCTTTGATCTCTTTAGGTTATAGGAGTAGCAGTGGTATCAGTAAGTCAAATATTCAAAAAAGTAGATCTAAGGAGGGAGTGTATTCCAGGTTTCAGAGGGATATTCAATGCAAAGTCATCATGACAAGAGATGGGATACTGTTTGTGTAGAACCCAGCAAATAACGAAGGATGTAATATGCAAGAAAACTTCAAAAGTATGAAAAGATTAGGTTATGAAGAGATTGAGTAACAGAGAGGAAATTATATTTAATTATATTTGATTCCTGAGATAATAGGGAGCCAGCGGAGTTGTTTAGGGGTGAAGGATGACAAGATCAGATTCATGCTTCAGAAAAATTACTTTGACAACTGTGTGGAGGAGGAATTAGAGTAAAAAGAAGTTTGAGGGAGAGAGATCAATTAGGAGGTTATTACAATAGTACAGAGGAAAGGTAATGAGGGCTTTAATTAGGGTGGTGACCTTTGTGAGTGGAAAGGAGGATATGTATTCAAGAGTGTGGAAACAGAAAAGATGAGATTGGCAACGCTTTTTACATGTGAAGTAAAAGGTAATGAAGCAGATGTTGTTTGTTGTTGTTTATCTTTCATTCTGGAAGAGGACCCTGACATCAGGGAGGTGACACCATGACATCCAAGTAAATTGGATTTGATTGAGGGAGGGCTGTGCAAGGTCCCCTTCCTCACTTTCCCCTCCAGAGCCATCTGGATCCAGTGGCCAGATAGAGATCAGGTCGACTGGAGATGGCCCTGGATGCAATGGGAGACCTTGGCCTTTTTAAGCTAAGGTCTTCAATGGGTCTCAGTTGAACCCATTCAATGATTAAGACTAGGTAGCAACTGAGGCAAAGAATCTCCTCTTTCACCTAGTTCAAAAAAAAATCTAAATAAATAAATAAATGAATCTAGGAGAAAAGACCCTTAGGATTTTTGGTCAAAGGAGAAATAATTACTAATTACATTTAATCTGAGTCAATTAGGACCCAAACAATGACCAAATGGGGCTTGAACTGGGACCTATTGGTAGCCAATCAATGAGCATCAGACTGGTTATGGTTTAAGGCATGTTCCTTAAGAAATCTAACTAGTATACCCCAAGATATCTTGGGATGGTTCAGAGGTACAAAAAAAAAAGAAAAAAAAGACTAAATCAAACAGGAATTTATTGAGTACCTAGCATATGTCAGGCACTATCCTATGTGCCAGGTACTTTGCTAGGTACATTATTATTGCAATTGATGCACACAACAACTCTGAGGAGTTGCTGTCCCCAATTTACAGTCAAGGAAATTGAGGTAGACATTGGTGAAATGACTTGCTCCCCCCAAGTCCAAGATAATAATAATAGTAATAGTTGGACATTTATATAGTGCCTTAATTTTTGTTTTACAAATATTATCTCAACTTATCCCACAATAATCTGGGGGGTGTTATTCTCACTCCCAATTTGAGGAAACTGAGGAAGAAAGTGATCGAATGATTTCCCTTCCCTTCCACCATCTCATCCCAAGGCACTTGAGATAAAAAGATAATAATAATGGTTGGCATTTATATAGTGCCTAAATATGTGTTTTGGAAATATAATCTCAACTTATTCTTACAACAATACTCAGAGGAAGTGCTGTTATTGCTCCCATTTTTTTTTTCCTGAGGTTTGGGGTCAAGTGACTTGCCCAGGGTTATACATTTAGGAAATGTTAGTGTTTGTGGTCAAATTTGAACTCAGGTCCTTCCGACTTCAGGGCTGGTGCGTTATCCACTGCACCACCTACATGCCCCTGCTCCCATTTTACAATGAGGAAATGTGGAATAAAAAGGAATGAAGAGTTGAGGATGACACAGGTTTTAATTCTGGGCAACTGGGAGATGAGGACAGTGGTTCACTCAACATTAATTGAAAGATCAGAAGAGTAATGGGTTTGGAGGAAATCAAATGAGTTCTGTTTTAGAACTGTTGAGCTCTAGACATTGTAGAATGTAAGCTTCTCAAGGACAGGGAGTATACCTTGTGTTTGCTTTTATTGTCAATGTTTAGCAAGAATAACTGTGCACATAGTAGGCATTTAATAACTGATACAAGTTGAATTGAGCCAAAAAAGAAATGATTATAAATTGACAGTTTAAAATATTAAGTTTTGGGGCAACTAGATGGCACTGCAGGGGATAGAGCCCTGGCCCTGAAGTTGGGAGGACCTGAGTTCAAATCCCATCTCAGACACTTAATATTTCCTAGCTGTGCCACCCTGAGCAAGTCATATTAAAAATTTGAAATTAAATTGCAAAAAAATAAATAAATTAAAATATAAGCTTCTAGAGAATAGGAACTATGTCATATTTTATTATTGCTGGTACAATGGAGAAAGCTCTGTCTCTGAGGATCTGGGTTCAAATCCAACTTCCATTGTTTCCTATCTGTGTGACTGAGCAAATCATCTGATTTCCCTGGGCCTCAGTTTTTTCACTTGTAAAATGGAGTTTGTCATTTTTTTCAGTTTTTGTCAGTTTGTGCAGAAAGACCATCTGAGGTCATGATGAATGAATGAATAAATTTATGAATAAAATGAAAAATCATTTATTAAACTCAATTTAAGTCAGGAGGATCTGAGTTCAAATCTAGCCTCAGACACAACACTTCCTAGCTGTGTGACCCTAGGCAAGTTACTTAGCCCCAATTGCCTCAGGGGAAAAAAAAGACAGTTAAACTCTGTGCTAAGGACAATTTTTGCCCCCAGAAATTTCATATTTTAATTAGAGGGCTTTCCTCAGCTCCTCAAATAGTGTCTGATAAACAGTAAGCACCCAATAAGTGCTTGTTAAATTCAATCAAATTAACAAGTTACCTGGAAATCTAAAGAGAAAAGAATGGAGAAGTAGACTTGGTTAGAATGACTGATATGAACAGGACAGTTTTGAAACTAACATTAGATTTATTATATACTTTTTACAAGTTCTATATAATAGAGATACAGTTTCATTTGCGATCCTCCTCTCTGTTCTTCTTTGTTTATGGAAACACTCAAATTTGTGAAGATTTGTCAAGTTCAACATAACATATATTTTAAAAACTTTTAAAAGAGAATATCACCTCCTTG
Source organism: Myrmecobius fasciatus (assembly GCA_023553655.1). Lineage (NCBI taxonomy): Eukaryota > Metazoa > Chordata > Mammalia > Dasyuromorphia > Myrmecobiidae > Myrmecobius > Myrmecobius fasciatus. The sequence goes on along the minus strand of JAJPUD010000011.1, from coordinate 740,117 downwards.
AAGGCAAAGACTATTTGATTTATTTGATCTTGTTTTCATATTTGCATCTCCAGTGCTGAGCACATTCTAAGTCCTTAAGAAAAGGTTTTTTAATTGAATTGAATTTAACTGAACTGAAAACATGACATACTGTGAGAGAGTCAGCTCTGAAGGAGCAAGACCTAGGATCAGATTCTGCCTCTGGCACAGACTGACTTATGACCCTGAGTAAATTGCTTAATCTCTCAGTGTTCCAGGTGACTTTCCAAGACTATAAATTTCAGGGAAAATGCCACCTGGGAATTCCCTATATTCAAGGAATCATTAAGGGAATCATTAGGGAATTCCCTAACCTAAGGTTAGGGAATATGATAATAAAGGACATAATAATGCTGTGGTAGTGGTAGTGGTGACAAAAATACAAGAGACAGTTCTTGCCTCAGAAATTTCATATTTATAAAGGGATTATCATCAGGTCCCAAGACAGTACCTTATAAATAGTAAGCACTCAATAAATGCTTGCTGAATTCAGTCGTGTCAAATTGATTGGAAAGTCTGAAAGGAAAAGAATGGAGAAGTAGACTTGGCTAAAATGACATCTACTCATGGTTATCCCTGGACCTACTTGGGATTCCTGGATGCTGATGACTATTGGTACCTCCTCAGGAGGAAAGTTTGTGGCCCCCAGTTTGTTCAATGGGCTACTTCTCCCCCACCCAAATCCTGGGTCTTGTTCAGCACCAGATCCGGGATGTAAACATGAGGGCCTTGAAGCCCCCCTTCTGAGCACAAATCAGGGTGCTTTATGAGCTGGCTTGCCAAACAGCTCTCTCAGTGCTGAACTGTAATTCCTTCCAAATACCATAAACTTGCTTTATTTTCTGTCTGACAGAAACTGTGCTATATAAGTTCAGAGAAAAGCCCTGTGGTTACTCTTAAACTGAGTTATTCCAGGACTACAGCTTAACGGTTTGTTTTCCTTCTCGTAAGTCCCAGTTGTTCCTGAAAACCAGGCAAGCTACAGACAGTGCTAGAACAAAAACAGGGCTGGGTCTGGAATCAGGAGAAATCTGTCTTCAATCCTGGGTAGAGACCTGCCCTCAGAAGTAGCAAGATCTCCATTAAAGTCCTGACTCTGACAGTTATTGGCTATAATACCCTGAACATGTCACCTCTTTTAGACTAAAAGTTTCAGAACTGGAGTTAAGAAGACCTGAGTTCAAATCTGGTATCAGACATTTATGAGATGTCCAATGCTGGGCAGATCACATTAACCACTCTGTGCCTCAGTTTCTTCACCTGTAAAAGAGGGATGCTTAATAATAATAATAATAATAATAATACCTACATCCCAGGTTTATTATGAGATACCTATTTTACAGTTGAGGAAATTGAGACACAGAGTAGTTAAATTACTTGCTTTTAATTTCAAGAATTCCCTAATGAAATTTCAGGTCTAATCCAAATCCTGATAGCTAAAGCCAGGAGAGAGATAAAAAAAAAATAAAACCAGAGAAGATAAATTTCAAAAAGGCAGGCACTAGTTTACTTGTCTGTCTTTGTATTTCTGGGGCTTAATGCAGTGCCTCCAACAAAATAGGCACTTAATAAATGCTTGTTAGATTGGATCGGGAAACTTAATCAGTGTTCTTGGGTTTAATCATCATTTCAACACAGAAGACTACCAGATCGATAAATCCAGTCCTAATCTCCGTACTGAGCTCAAGGCTCACATTGCCACATGTTTCTTGGACATTCCCATCCAAATGACTCAGAATCATTTCAATCTCAACATGTCCAAAACAGAATTTATTATCTTTTCCTTCCCCCCCAAGTCCCATTCCTCTTCTTAACTTCCCTATTTTAAAGGACATCACTATCTTCCAGTCACCCAGGTTTACAACACAAGTCATCCTCATTCATTCTTCACTTTCCCTCAACCTTATTTACCTGCTAAATCTTGTTGACTTTAATGCTATATCTGTTTCCTTCTCATCACTCACACAATCACCCCCATTCAGGTCTGATCGCCTCTTCCCTAGGTTATTGATATTATCTGCACTTCAAATCTTTTCCTCTCCTTTCAGTTGGGCTATTAAAATCACCTCCTTATTATCACTCCTCCTCAAATTTTTCCTCTTCCAAATGCATCCTCCACAAGGTGCCCAAAGTGATCTCCCTGAAAATTCAGATTTGACGATGTTATTTCACTTCTCATCTCTGCATCTTTGCTCCGACTATTCCAAGTGCCAGAAATACTCTTCTTTCCAGCTTCTGAACAAGTGCTTGTCATTGGATTGGGAATGTTCCTGTTAATCTTGGAACCACTGGCTCTGTTTAAGGATCACTTTTTTCATGTTATAAAAGACTTTATTTTTTATGTATAAACATATTTATACAATTCTCTTGCTGCACAAGAAAAATCAGATAAAAAAAGGACAGTAAATAAGTAAGAAAACAAAATGCAAGAGAACAACAACAAAAAGAGTGAAGATGCTATGTTGTGGTCCACACTCAGATCCCACAGGCCTCTCCCTGGGTGTAGATGGCTCTCTTCATCACAAGGTCATTGGAAGTGGTTTGAAACATTTCATTGTTGAAGAGAGCCATGTCCATCAGAATTGATCATCATATAGTCTTGTTGTTGCTGTGTATAATGATCTCCTGGTTCTGCTCATTTCGCTCAGCATCAGTTCATGGAATCTCTTCAGGCCTCTCTAAAACCAAAGGATCACTTCTGAAAGAAGGCATTTCCTGGTCTCCTCAGCTGCCGGTTCCATCCCTTTCAAAGCTACCTTTGCTCTCTGTCTTCCATGTTCTGATTTAAATATGAATTCCCATTTAAATATGGGGATTTAAAGTTTGTTTCTGTTTTTTTTTTTCTTTGTAACCCCTGCACCTAGCACAGTGCCTGGCATCTAATAAATGCTCCATAGGCAGGTAGATGGAACAATGGTTAGGGGACTGGACTTGAACTCAAGAAGGATGTTAGTTCAAATAGGGCCTCAGACACATACTAGTTATGTGGCCTGGATTGATCCCTTAACTTCTCTCTGCCTCAGTTTCCACTCTGTAAAATGGGGGCAATAATATCACTCTTCCCAGAATTGTAGTAAGATGAAATTCTATTTGCAAAGCAAATATTTAGGCACTGTATATTGTTATTATTATTATCTTTTTATCTCCAGTGCCTTGAGATGGGGCAGGGGAAGGGAGAAGACAAGTCATTTGACCATTGACAATTTTTTCAACTGCAAATTGGGGGCAATAATAACATCCCCCTCATGATTATTGTGAAAATAAGATGAGAGAATATTTGTAAAGTAAACTTTAAGGCACTAGATAAATGCCCAGCTATTACTATTATTATTATCTTGGACTTGGAGGGGGGCAAATCATTTGAGCACTGTCTGCCTCAATTTCCTTAACAGTAAACAACCTTCTCAAGGTTACTGTGTGCATCAAATGCAGTAATAATTGTAAAGTACCTAGTACAGTAGGCACATAGTAGGAGCTTATTAAAAGCTTCCTTCCTTAGGCAGTGCCTGACATATAGTAGGTGTTCAATAAATACTTGTTTGATTTATTCTTCTAATAGAGAATAAGATTGGCTTGGGAACTGGAAATGGCTGCTGGATCATTGATTCAGATGACCTACACTGAAGGGAAATTAAAAAAAAAAAGAAATCTCACTTCTGAATGGACTGAAGGACATTAAATCTTGGCCTCCCCCAGCCATCTCCCAGACCACTTGCAAGGAGCCCATCTGTCAAGCATTGAGGCATTTCCTCATCAAGAAAACCTGGCAAAATGGATTAGCAAAGAGAAATGACTGAGTCCATCTTTCTTCTCCCTGCACGTACACTACACAGGTAAAATATTGATGAATGAATTCATTAGGGCTAGTTCTCAACGGCAAGAGAATCCACTGGAGCGTGATGGTGCAATCCGGTGGGTGAACACATCAAGAGACTTGGAACCCTGTGAATATCAATACCACCTGTATACATATAGGCATGTATATGTGCATAAACTGCCCCTTACAGGTATACAGAATGTGAACCCCCAAACTTCACAGTCTTTAAGGAGTGAACAGGCTACATAGAAATACAACAAGCTAGAGATTTAACTGAAAGGACTCAACACAAACCGGAGTGCTGACTAATACAAATATGGCCTACCTTGCTGGGCATACAGTAGGTGCTCAATAAATGCTTCCTGATTGACCAGTTCTCACTCAGTCATTTTGGGGTGATGGGACTAGGCGTGGGTGGCTCCAAACATGGCTCCAAACCTCAGAGTAGTTACAGCAGAACAGCCAAAAAAAATGTCTTTACATGCAAATAGAAAATGTTCTCTATTAATTCAGGTCTTCCTAGAGTCTGGAGAGAATGAATTTGTACAGATTTACGATAAATTGCTGCCACCTGATAATATGGACATCATGGAGGTCAGAGAGAGATTAACCCAGCGAATCAATCAGTTAGTCAACAAGCTTTTATTAAGCACTATATGCAAGTCATATATAGTCATAGGGCAGCTAAGTGGTGCAATGGTTAGAGTGGAGTCGAGAAAACTCATCATCTTTCTGAATTCAAATGTGGCCTTAGAGACTTCCTAGCTGTGTGACCCTGGGCAAGTCACTTTTCCCTGTTTGCCTCAGTTTCCTTGGCTATAAAATGAGTTGGAAAAGAAAATGGAAAAGCACTCTAGTATCTTTGCCAAGAAAATATCAAATCTGAGCTCAGACACTTGCTGGTTGTATGACTCTAGGCAAGTCATTTTTTCCTATTTGCCTCAGTTTTCTTATCTGTAAAATGAGCTGGAAAAGGAAATGGCAAAGCACTCCAGTATCTTTGCCAAGAAAACCCCAAATGGGGTCACAAAGAATTAGATATAATTGAAAACAATTAAACAATGTTCTAGTCAAAGTGCTGAGTTCTACAGAGTTCTAGAGATGAAAAGAAAAGCAAAAACAATCCATTTCCCCAAGGAGTAGCCATTTAAATGGGGGAGACAACATGGATATAAATAAATGCATACAGGATATGTATCCAGTAGGCAGCTAGGTGACACAGTGGATAGTGCACTGGCCACTGAGTCAGGAAGAGGTGAGTTGAAATCCAGCTTCAGACACTCAGTAGGATTAGTGTACAAGTTAGGATTCACATATATCTTGTAGGAATAAGTAGTCACTGCATTAAGCTAAATTCTGTAAGGTTTTTTTCTGAAGGTTAACTTCCTTTTTTAAGTTTAAGTGGTTAAGTACCTCTTCCCTTTAGCTCCGTGAAGTAAATTCCTCTTTCCAAAAACTGCAGAAACTGTTAGTTAATCCACATGCATTTTAAAAGCAGCATTCTTAGCTACAAAAGTCTGGCTTCAGAACAAGATTTCTAAGGTAGCCTCACTTTGACAGGCAGGATGATAAACACAGGTCCAAATCCAATGGAATATTTGATTTAATAGTTGACACATCCCAGAAACTGTCCCCCATTTCCCTTGACACACCCACACTCCAAATATTAACAATAGTTCCAAAAGATCCTCAATTTACTTTAGGAGGTACCTAGTTTAACCACAAGTCAAGTGACCTGCCTTGTCCAATTGAATTATGTTAAAAATAAGTTTCTCAAGATTGCTGTGACTAACTGTAATTTCTCTTTTTCTACTCTAAAAATGAGCTCTGTAAATCTGTCATTTGTTCTCTGACCAGGAGTCAATAGACCTGATTTGGTTACAACTGCTACGTTGGTACATAAGTTATTATAGTCAGAGGATTTGTATTTCAGATTCTTTCTATTTCAGGTCATAAATCAACAGTACCCATGTTACTTGATTTCTGTCTGCCTCAGTTTCCTCATCTGTAAAATGTTTTCCTGTTTTAGTACCTACCTCCCAGGAGCTTTTGTGTGGATAAATGAGATGAGATTTGTAAAGCACTTTTTAAACTTTAAAGCATAATGGAAATGCTAGATGTTATTATTCTAATTCTACAAGGTAGTTTTAGAAGGGGATGGATGCCAGGGAAAATGGGAAAGAAACCCTGAAGAAAAAAAAAAAAAACATGAAGCTTGAGCTGAGTCTTGAAAGAAGCCAGAGATTCTAAGAGGTAGAGATGACTAGAGAGTGTTCCATGTATAGAAGTAGACACATGAGGTTCTAGAATTCTTATACTGGATGGAACATCAAGAAGGGAGAGAACTAGACAGGATGGTTGTCCAGTTTGGTTGGTTCTTGTGTTGAATTATCAGGAAATCAGGAGCTGAACTTGAATTTAGCCCAAGGCGAGAGGCGAAGCCGAGTAGTGGCTAGAGAGCTGATCTCAAAGTCAAGTGTTCAAATCCTAACTCTGACATATTCTGTGTGACTGAACAAATCTCAATTTTGAGGTACCCTAGATATCTCTCCTAAAACTGTTGCAGATTTGCATTAATTTGCATTAGCAAACCTCCAGTTTCTTATCACCAGTTGTCTATTGGATTTATCAAACTGGATGTCTCATTTATAGGTGAAACTCAACTAAAATAAGCTATTTTTTTTCCTTTAAGCTTTTTCTTCTTCCTAACCTCCCCATTATTATCAAGAGGATCCCTTTCTGCCCAGTCACTGAGGCTTGCAAATCTAGATTTAATCCTCCATGCTTCATTCTCTCACCCGCCATATGTAATTTGTTGCCAACTGCTGACATTACTGCCTTTAGAACATCTCTCACACATTTTCTCTTCTGTCTTCTGACACTGCTGCCATCCTGATACAATCCTTTATCACCCATTCCTTGACTTTTGTGATACTCTATTAGCTGATCTGGACACTGAGGTGGGACAATAGATAGAATGCTCAACCAGGAGTCAGCTCCACATCCTGAGCTCACCTCCAGCCTAAGACACGTACTAGCTGTGTGACCTTGGGCTAGTCACTTAATCCTGTTTAATTCCATTTACTCATAAGAAAAAGGAACTGGAGAAGGAAAAGACATAACCTTTGCCAAGAAAATCCCAAATGAAGTCACAGAGTCAGAAACAACTGAGAAATAATGAAACAAACTTCTTGAATTATCTGCCAAAGGTCTATCTCCACTGGGAAAAGGGACCCCCCCATCTTTGTATTCCCAGCCATTAGCACAGTGACAGACATATTTTGTTGTTGAATTGTTTCAATCATATCTGACTTTTCGTGAACCCATTTGTGATTTTCTTGGCAAAGATACAAGAGTGCTTTGCCATTTCCTTCTGCAGAACATTTTTGCAAATGAGGAAACTGAGGCAAACAGGATAAAGTGACTTAACCCATGGTCACACACTCATAAATGATGCTGAATTTGAATTCATCAAGAGCTGTCAGCCTGAATGCAGCCCTACCTATACTATCCACTGTGCCACCTGTCTGCCTCTTCTGACATATAGTAGGAACATTTAATAAATATTTACCCACTTGACCCTTGACAGTCTCCAGTGACTGTTACAATTCATAGACTCAAAGCCCTGGTTTTGATACTGAGTTATATGAGAGCTCTCCCAGGCACAGGGGCTGCACAGAATGACTGATGGCCCTTGGCAGGACAGCCATACCATGGTCCCCTCTCTATTTGTGCATGGAGTGCCATCCACTGCAGGATTTCCTCCATGGCTGTGGAGCATTAGAAAGTGGTCACCTTTTTGATTCATTTCACAATTGTCCTGTAAAGGCAACCCATCTCCAAGTATCATTTAAAAGCAGTTCATTGGAACAGTTGGGACTCTGCTTACTTCCATGGTGAAACAAGACAGAATTGGGGTCAGTGCTTTTTTCCTCCAGTGCCATCTTTCCTCCAGATTCACTTCCTCAGATCAACTAGAGTATAGAACTCAGAAATCTTTGACCTTCTTAGTTCCTTCAGCTCATTTTTTTTCAGTTTATTTATAGAGATATAGGATTTATCATATATGGAGACTGCTGTCCCTTGACTTCCATACCAATCTCCACCAGAGATTTTTCCAGGAAAGTCATTCTTTATTTGTTAATTCACCCATTTTTTCATTCATCCATCTGTCTCTTAACTAATCTACTTACTCATCTATCTCACTCATTATTTTAATTCCCAGTCCTCTTTACCTCTTGCCTACACTTTTCTAATGGCTTCTGGTTAGTCTCCAGTTTAGCCTCTACTCAGCTGCCAAAGCAAGCTTACTTAACTGTCAGGATGGGCTATTTGAATTTTGTCCTAAAAATAACTGGGAACTTTGGAAGGTTTTTGAGGAGAGAAAGGACTGTGTCTACACACACACACACACACACACACACACACACACACACACACACACAAAGGAAAAAGAGACAGACAGAGACACAAATAGAGAGAGACACACACAGAGGCAGAGAGACAGAGACAGAAAGACAGAGAGAGGCAGAGAGACAAAGAGAGAGACAGACAGAGGCAGAGGGACAGAGACAGAAAGACAGACAGAGAAAGACAGAGAGAGAGAAAGACACAGAGAGAGACAGAGACAGAAACAGAGACAAACAGACTGAGAGACAGAGAGGGGGGAGGGAGGAAAGGAGAAGGAAGGAGGGAGACAGGGAAAGGGAGGGAGGGAGAGAGAGATGGATGGAGGGAAGAGAGAGGGGCAAACAGACAGAAACAGGGACAGAAATAGATGAGGCAGAGACAAGGAGAGGGGAGAGGGAAAGAGAGGGAGAGGGAGAGAGGGAAAAAAGGAGGAAGGAAGGAAGGGAGGGAGATAAAAAGAGATAGAAGGAGGAAGGGAGGGAAGGAAAAAGAAAGAGAGACAGAGATAGGGAAAGAGAGGAGAGAAACCGAGAAGAGGGAGAGAAAGAAAGATATTACTATTCACCCTAAAGTATTAATCATGTATGCTATATGACCTCCTTTTTTTGGAGGTAAGGCACAGATTTCCCCCATCAAGTTAAATTTTCTCATATGGCTGTCAGTCTAGGCTGGCTTTCCAGCAGGAGAGATAGAAGCTTCCAGTTCACTAGCTAATTTGGCTTCCCCATCTCTAGGCTCCTCACATCCCCACCCAATCCAAATCCAAACAAACAAAAAAGCCTATTTTTCTCTAGTCCCTGAGAAAGATTGTTTCCAGCTTGTGAGTGTGAATTATTTTTGACTGCAATCTTGGGCAGAATTATTTTTCCTTTCCAACCATATCAAAGGTGGGAAAACAACGAGACAAGCCTGAACAGGACCCTGCCCTTCTTTGTAACCCACACAGTCCTTTTTGGCTTCTCTGAACTCCTCTGAAGTAGGGGGTAAGAGCATCAAATTGCCCAGAGCTTCACCTGAAGATGGGACAAGTCCTGGGAGCAGCCTCAGGCAAGATTGTCCTGGACTCCCTCTGGCCACCAAGCCTGAGGGTCACTGCTGGTTCTCTTTCCCTGCTCCTCCCTGTCCTGATTTGGAGATATTAGCCCCTTTGCTGAGGGAAGGGATGCAGAACGGAAGAAGCCATCAAAAAGCTTCCATCATTTTGAAGCATACATGGCTGGCCCAATTGGTCAAGTGAATGCAGCTTGTTACAGTGAAGGGAAGGAATCAGAGGAGGATCATAGCAAATAATCTGGGGCCAAGGATCCAACCTCACACCCCACTTCTTTTTTTTTTGACCTTTGCAAAAAAAAACCTTTTTTTCCCCCAAATTTTCCTTTCCTTCTCCCCACCCCCCACCCCTAGATGACAGGTAATCTAATACATGCTAGATAGGATAAATTATATGACAAATACAGTACATGTATACATATCTATACAGTCATCTCACTGCACAAGAAACATCAGATCTAGAAAGAGAAGAAGAAAAAAAAACAACCTAAGAAGGAAAACAAAATGCATAGAAATATTCACAGAAAGCGTTAAAATGCTGTGTTGTGGTTCACTCTCAGCTCCCACAGGCCTCTCTCTGGATGCATATGACTATCTTCATCACAGAACAACTGGTTTGAATCACATCATTGTTGAAGAGAACCATGTCCATCAAAATTGATCATCATATAGTCTTGTTGCTGTGTATAATGTTCTCCTGGTTCTGCTGATTTCACTCAGCATCAGTTCATGCAATTCTCTCCAATCTTCTCTGAAATCCTCCTGTTGGTCATTTCTTACAGAACAATAATATTCCATAACATTCATATACCATAATTTATTCAGCCATTCTCCAATTGATGGGCATCTTTTCAATTTCCAGTTTCTTGCCACTACAAAAAGGGCTGCCACAAACATTTTTGCACATGTGGGTCCCTTTCCCTCCTTAAAAATCTCTCTGGGATATAGGCCCAGTAGAAACACTGCTGGGTCAAAGGGTATGCACTGTTTGATAACTTTTTGAGCATAGCTCCAAATTGCTCTCCAGAATGGTTGGATCCGTTCACAGTGCCACCAACAATGTATCAGTGTCCCAGTTTTCCCACATCCCCTCTAACAGTTATCATTATCATTTCCTGTATTTTAGCCAATCTGACAGGCTCACACCCCACTTCTAACACTTACTACCTGGGTGACTTTTATGGATTAACTTCCTTGAGCCTCAGTTTCTTCAAAGGTGAAGTGAAAGCTTTGAACTGGAAGACATTTGGAGATGCTTCCAGCATCTCTATGATCTGAAGTCACTTGGCTTCTCTGGACCTCAGCTTCCACATATGTAAGATGAAGTGATTGGGCTAGATGGTCTCTGAGGTCCCTCCCAGTTCCAGAGTGACAATCCTCTCAACAGGAGAAATAGTCAAAAAACTTGGAGGCAAAAAACTTGAGTTCAAATCCCACCCCTCATGTATGATCTTGAACAAGTCACTTTAGTCTCCCTAAACTTGTTTCCTCCATTATTAAATAAGGAGATTGGACTAAGATCCTTGACTAGATCAATGATCTTTATTGCACCTGCTTCCTCCTCATGCTTCCTCAGGGGTCTCCTTCTGAGCTGTCTGTCTTTCCCTTAAACCCATCAAACAAACGGACCCATTGTTTGCCTCATCTGACCCTTCTGTAAAACCTTTTTTCAGACTAAGCAATGGACTGAAGCCTTCATAGCTGGAACTGCAGGGAAAAGTAGATACTGACTCATGTGTTTGAGTTATTTTTACCACGTTCTTGTTCACAATTACTCTTCCTAGCTTTCAGATTCTTTATGGACCACTTCTTCAAACCAAACTGTAGAGCAAAAGGTCTTTATATTCATGAGAAGCTTCAACTGCAGATCTCCCCCTTGCCAGTGCATTACGGCGGGTGTTGGAGAGTTGGCTGTTTAATAGTCTGTGTTCAGAATGTTTCTTGACACGTTGGGCTGTTAACATGTCATTATTAGGCTAGCATAAATGGAATTACTTTATATTATTTATTTTTGGATTCAGAATGATTTCCTCTTTTGTTAAATAAATAAATTACACCTCTGATCCTTCAGAAAGGTTTTAGTTTTTAGGAAAATTTTCCATTCTCTCCTCGGAAGAACAAGGCTGATTTCTTCTCTTCTGTAGTCTCTGGCACAAAAGATTGACCCAAATGAAAGTGAGCAGAAGGGAAGAAATATAAATGAACCAGGTTATTGTGGGTATTTAATATTCTCTGCTGCTTTCCTAAGTTCCTAATCTCGACATTTCACTGAGTTACAGAATTTGAGAGTTGGAATAGATTTCACCAACTATCTGGTCCAGCTCATACACAAAAGGCATCCCCTGAAGCAGCTAGATGATGCAGTGGATGAACACCAGCTCTGGAGTCAGGAGGATCTGAGTTCAAATCTAATCTCATGGGGCAGCTAGGTGGCACAGTGGATAGAGCACCAGCCCTGAAGTCAGGAGGACCTGGGTTCAAATCTGGTCTCAGACACTTCCTAGCTGTGTGACCCTGGGCAAGTCACTTAACCCCAATTGCCTTAGCAAAAAGCAAAAAAAAAAAAAATCTAATCTCATACACTTAACACTTACTAGTTGTATGACCCCAGGGAAATCACTTAACCCTTACTGCCTCACATACAAAAAACCAAAACAAACAAAAACAAGAAATTTCCTCTACAACATCCTTGATAAACAGTCTCTGCTGAACCCACCACCTTCCAAAGCACCCCAGACTACTCTGGGAGCATGGTTAACTTGGTAGGAAGTATTTCCTAGCACCAAGTGTAAATCTGCCTTCAGACTTCTTCCACCTATTTCTCCTGGATCTGCCCTTGGAATCAGGCAAAATAGTGCTAATCCTTCTGAAGTCAGCCTTTCAAATACTCAGATTCCACTCCCCTTAAGTCTTCTTAATTCATCATAATTAATACCCCCAGTTTTCTCTCTGCCTCGGTCTCTATCTGTCTCTGTCTGTTTTGTCCTCCCTCCTGCCTCTTTCTCTTTCTCCCTCTTCTCTTCCCTCCCTACCTGTCTCTTTTGATCCTCCCCATCTTTCCAAGACTGCATGCACAATAGCCACACACATCAGTAATCAGTGGAATATATATGGTAGGAAGCTGACCTCTGCTTGCTTGTGATTATATTAAGTACAATTGATGGACATTTAGCATTTGGATTGAATGATTAAGTTGATGCTGAGACAAATGTGAGAATCAGAGGATGAGTGAATGTAGCTTATGGAGAGTGAATGAAGATGTGTTAGGATAAAGATACTTGGGCAATTTAAGAGTGAATTTTGGTCCTTCAAGTGTCGCTCCCTGGAGAATCCAGATCATCCCCAGGGGAACCATGATTAAGGCAACATGTGGAGGCAGGCTCATCCATATTGTGTCCACCCAGCAAGATGAAGTGCGTGCTAGAATCTATGTGCTGATCTCTGTGGAGTAATTCTAGGACATGGGGGAAAAGGGATGTCCTTGCAGATGTGATGTATAACATAGCATCATTCTAAATCCCCATTTGTCTTAGTAGGGGCAAAAAGACATGGAGTGGGAAGGAGAGACAACAAAGTTAGAGTCAGACTGTCAAAGGGCATCTATATGACTGGATCCATGACAGATAATGTTTCTGAATCACACTGTTTACATGATAGCACAAGATTTTGTTAAATGGGGAAGGACATGATTATTTCATCAATGGGATATAGGAGTGTTGAGGGAGGTTTGGTTATTGGTCCAAACCCAGTCATGTTTTGGTTCAATTTACTGTATCAACTCAGTCAAATGTCCTAACCATAGTGCTCTGCACAAACTTTTTCCCCCCTCTTAATAAATCCATCTCCATTACAGAATCAATCATAGAACTTGAGATTTAAAAGGACCTCAACAACAATCTAATTTAATCCATGCTAGAAAGATATCCCCAATATATTATACTTGACAAGTGGGTCCCTACCTTCTGCTAGAAGATCTCCAGAGGAAGAAAAGTCCTTATCTCCAACTGTCCATTTTGGACAGCTTTTTATTGACTTCCCAAAAGATATTTCCTGATATCAAAATTAAATCAGTCTTTCACAATCTCAACATTGTTTCTACTCCTATCCTTTGGGGTTAAGGCAAACAAGATTTCTCCCTTTTCCTTTTAAAAACTTGAAAATATCTAGCATATATTCCCCTGAGTCTTCTCTTCTCCAGGCTAAACATCCCCAGTATCCTCATATGATATGGACTTATTTATTGCCATTGTTTACTCAATTAGTTGTGTCCAACTCTTCATGACCCTATTTGGATTTTATTGGCAAAGATACTGGTACATACATGGCCATCTCCAGTTGTCTTGATTTCTGTCTTGCCACTGGACCCAGAAGGTTCTGGAGGAGATTGAAGTTGATGACTTTGCACAGACCTCCCTCACTCAAATCCAATTCACTTGCAGGTTATGCCATGACCTTCCTGATATTGTGGTCCTCTTCAAAAAATAAAGGACCAATAACAAAATATGATATGGACTCAAGGGTCTTCACTGTCCTACCTACTCTCCCCTGGACACATTTAGCTTATCATTGTCCATGTTAAGCAGTGGTGCCCAGATTTTTTCAAATCAGCATAGATTTGTCTCTATCCAGGTAAAAATCCTCCATATTTTCTTTCTCCCAAATCCTAGTTTTTGAAAGAGAAGACTCTGTGTCAGCATCTATATCCTACCCACTTCTATTGCAGTTTCTCTCTCTAGAGTAGGGCTTCTTAATCTTTTTTCATTTATGATCCCTTTTTGCCCACGACATTTTTACATGACCTCAGGTATATACAAATAGAATGTTTACTGATAGTAGATCATAATTTTGCAAATCCCACATTCAGTAATGAGACAATATAGGATTGTGAACCACAGCTTAAGAGACTGGGCTCTCGAGAACAGATGCTTGATCTGTTTCAGTTGGGAAGCCCACTGCTTCAATTCAGCTTATAGAAGAACCTGGTTTCCTAACTGGAAATCACAATTTGATTTTTCATCTCCACAGATTTCCCTGGACAGTTTTCCCTGTGCCTTTTCCTTCCAGCCATCAACTCCTGGTCAGAGTAGTAGAGATACTGAATTCATAAGAGCATTACTTATTTCCAAGGTCATCAATAAAAAATTCTCACTCCTTGCTTTCTCTATTAGGCCATTATGGTTTAGTGTAATACTCTGTTGTGACTGGTGACTTGTGAAGGCAAAAGAAATTTCCCAAAGAAATTTAGCCAGAGGATTGTTAGACCTAACTATTTCCACTTCTTTGGAAATGAAGTCTCTTTAAAGGATTAACAAAATAGCTCCAAAAGAGAGTTGACCTACTCTGTTTATCCTCAGTGGGAAGAATTAGACAGCAGAAAAGGTTCAGAATGGTCCACTTCAGCTTAATGTCAAAAACTTTAGCAAAAAGAGCTGCCCTAAAAAGAAATGGGCTTCCTTGGGAGGTAGTAGAGTCTTTCTGCACTCCAGCCACACAAACTGGAGGCCCTCAAACTAAAGATGGATAATGACTTGTTGGTTACATTATAGATGGGATTCATGATCAGGAATATTTTGGACAGATGACCCCTTCCAATTCCAATTGTGTACAAGCTCTCCAAAGACATTTCTTCCAGTTTCTCTGGCTTCCCTCAAGTCTCAGCTAAAATCCCACCTCCTAGGTTTTTTGTTTTGTTGGGTTTTTGCACTTTTCATTTTATTGATTCATTTGTGTGTTTTTTTACATTGTAAACATTTGCAGATTGGTCTTGATTCATGAGAGGTTTTTTGCAACATAATAAAACAGATAGTATAACTAATAATGCAGTGACCACAACTGAAATTGAATGCAATATTTTATATCGATAGCATCCGCAGCTCTCCCTATTTTTAAATATTAGCAAAAATTTATTTTTTCTGTCTCCTACTCTCTAACCCATTGAAAACAACCCAAAAGCAAAATTTCTTGTAATAAATATATATGGTCAAGCAAAACAAATTCTCTCAGTGTCTATATCCTACACACACACATACACACACACGCACAAAATATGTATATATCTATTGTGTGTCTATTAATAGATCAGTCCTATTCATCTGTCCATTGCAATCATAAATGATCACTGTATTAATCACAAAAACTTTTAATTTTAAAGGTCTCAAAGTTGTTGGTTTTCCAGTGTTGTTATCAATGTAAAAATTGTTCTCTTGTTTCTACTCATTTCATTCTCTATCAGTTCATAAGTCTTCAAAATTGTTGATTTTTTTATTTTGATGTCATAGTATAATATTCCTCTGTCTTCACTTTGTATCAGTTCATATAAGTCTTTATAAGACTCTTTGAATGCATCTATTTTCTCCTTTCTTACACTGTAATCATAATAATGGTGATAGCTAATATTTATATAACACTTACTATGTGCCAGGCACCATGCTGAGCATTTTATAATTATTATCTGATTTGATCCTTATAAAAACCCTGGGATATAAGTGCTATTATTATTTACATTTTTACAGATGAGGAAACTGAGACAAAGGTGAAGTGACTTATCCAGCGTCATAGAGCTAGTAAGTGTCACAGACCAGATTTGAACTCTTCTTCCTTATTCCAAACTCAGCACTCTATCCATTGCACCACCTAGTTGCCTCATCCCACTCATATACACCACATCTTATCCAACTATTTCTCAATTGTTTGACATCCTCTTAGTCACAGGCTTTTTGCTACCACTACCACCCCCCAACACACACACACACACACACACTCACACACAAAGAGTGGCTATAAATATTTTTGTACTCAAAGGGCCTTTTCCCTTTCTTTGATCCCTTGTGGGTATAAGCCTTACACTGATATTGCTGGGTCAAAAGGCATGCCCTATTTCGAAATTTTTGGTATATAATTCCAAATTCCCACCATTTCTTTCAGCACAGAAATATTCCATTACATTTGTGTACCGTGATTTGTTTAGTTGTTCCCCAGTTGATAGACATCTACTTTATTTCCAATTGTTTTCTATCATAAAAAGCACTATAATCAATATTTTGGCGTACATAGGAACTATCTTTTTAACAAGGACTTTTTTTCTTAACTATATTTTATATTATAAGCATATTTACACATTGTATTTTCCATTAGGGAGTGAGCCTCTTGAAAGTGGGGACTATTTGGGGTTTGTATTTGCCTTTCTTTGTATCACCAACACTTATTATAGTGTCTAGCACATGTTAGGTGATTAATCCATGCTTATCTTATTGACTGATTGACATTCCCACTATGAGCATCAGACAGAAGGCATGAGGGAGGAAACTCACTGCCAGCTTAGCTACGTATTGATGCTGATTCAGATGATAAACTGTTATCAAATCCTTGATAGGAAATGACTCACATATGATCAATTATCCTCTAATAGCTCTCATAAGTAAATAGCATCCTAGAAGCATGAAGATATAACCCATGTCTTAGGGCTCCAAAAGGCTTCTTTTCTGGTGGGATGATAAGAGCAAAAGCATTTACTGCTTATGAACTCTTCCATGACCTGAAACTAAGTGAGTTCAGACTATTTGCCCTGGGTGAAGTCCCAGAAGAGATAAGAAATGGTGAGAGAAGGGAAGACAAGAATCCAAATACAGGAAAGCTGAGAAAAATTGGCTACCGAGACTTCCGAGAGCCAAGATGGTGGAATAAGCAGTGAATCACTGTACCTCTCCCATGTTCACTTCTGGGAAACCATAAAATAGAAGCCCTAGACAGGTCCTTCCTGGAACAGCAGAGCCAACAAAGAGATGGAGTGGAATGATCTTTTAGCTCAGAAAACTTGGAAAATCTACCAGAGTCCATCTCACTCAGGTATAGGGGGATGGGGCATGCAGTCCAGGACAGGAGACTTCCCAACAAGCCAACAGCAAGACCCATCTTAGCAAACCAGCAAGATATCCTGATGCCCAGTGTGATGAAACAGATGAACACCAACATGAGGTCAAAATACCTGAGGGCAAATCCTCAAAGGAGGTGGTCTCAAGTCCAGAAAGAGCTCCAAAAAGAGCTTAAAATCATATAAGAGAAGTAGAAGAAAAATTGGGGGAAAATGAGAATGATGCAAGAGAATTACAAAAAAAACAGCCAACAGTTTGAAAAAATGCTTAAAATGGAGAATTTGCCAAATGGAAAAGGAGATGCAAAGATCTACTAAAGAAAATAACACCTGTGTGACTCTGGGCAAGTCACTTAACCCCAATTACCTCAGCAAAAAAAAAGAAAAGAAAAGAACTCCTTAAAAAGGACAACTGATCAAATGGAAAAGAAAGTATTAAAGCTAATTGAAGAAAACAACACTTTAAAAATTAGAATTGGATAGATGGAAGCTAATGACTGTGTGAGACATCAAGAATCATTCAAAACAATTCAAAGGAATGAAAAAATATAAAATCCTTCACGGGAAAAACAACTGTCCTGGAAAATAGATCCAGGAGAGACAATGTCAGAATTATTGGACTAATAAAAAGGAGGTCTTGAACAGCATCTTTCAAGAAATTATCAAGGAAAACTATCCTGATAACTTGGAACCAGAGAGCAAAATAGGCATTGAAACAACCCACCAATCACCTCATGAAAGAGATCTCAAAATAAAAATTCCAGATTTTTTTTTTGGCTGAGGCAATTGGAGTTAAGTGGCTTGCCCAGGGTCACACAGCTAGGGAATGTTAAATGTCTGAGATCAGATTTGAACTCAGGTCCTCCTGACTTCAGGGCTGGTGCTCTATCCACTGCACCACCTAGCTGCCCCAAAATTCCAGATTTTTAATGACATTTTATAAATATTAAATTAAGGTGGAAATACTATAATGGACAGAAAGAAATACTTCAAATGTTGGAAAGTCTCAATCAGGATTTTGGCAGGTATGACATTAAAAGATCAAAGGTCAAGAAACAGGATATTATGGAAGGCAAACAAAATAGGACTACAACCAAGAATCACTTACCTAACATAATATATCAAAGGCAAAATGCAATTCATTGAAATAAAAGGATTTTGAGCTTTTATATGGAGAAAATCAGAACTAAGCCAAAAAATTGACTTCCAATATCAGGATCCAATAGAACCCTAAGAAGATAAAAATGGAAAAGAAAACAGAAACGATTCAATAAAGCTAAGCTGTTTATATCCTTACATGGGAAGATGATACTTGTACTTTTTAAAAATTGCATCACAGAGGATCTTCATGTTTGGTACTGCACTAAGGAATATACATAGACAGAGAGTATGAGTATAAGGTGAATTTGAGGGAATAATATAAAAAAAATTAAGGGATGAGAAAGAGGAATACACTGGGTGCAAGAGGAAAGAAGAGATAAAATGGTATAAATAATTTCACATGAAGTGCAAAAGATCTCTTACAGTGAAGGGGAAGATGAAAGATGAGCTTCACTGCAACCTTATTTTCATCGGTACTGGCTCAAATAAGGAATCATATATACAGTAAGTTGAATATGGAAATTTATCTTACCCAAGGAAGTAGGAGATTAAGTAAAAGGGGTGGATGGAGATTAACAGAAAAGATGGCAATCAGAGGAGGTGGTAGACAGAAGCAAAACCCTGGTGGGGAGAGAAATGGTAAAAGAAGAGAGAAAGAACAACTGAAAGAAGAATAAGATGGAGGGAAATGCACAAGTAGTAAGCATAAATGTGAATGGGATGAACTCTCCCATAAAATGGAAGCAGATAGTAGAGTAGATCCAAAAAAACAGAATCCTATGATATTTTTCCTTATAAGAAACACACTTGAAGCAGAGAGACACACACAGAGTAAAAGTAAGGATTCAGAGCAGAATCTAATGTGCTTCAGCTGAAGTTTTGAAAAATGCAGAGGTAATAATCCTGATTTCAAAGAAGAAACAAAAATTGATCTGATTAAAAGAGGTAAGAATGGAAAATACATCTTGCTAGAGGTACCATTGACAATGAAACAATATCAATACTAAATATGTATATATATACACATATATACACGCACATATATATATATGTATATATATATATATATATGTAAAACAAGTGGTATAATGTCTAAATTCTTAAAGGAGTTATAGGAAGAAATAAGCAGCAAAGCAATACTAGTAGGGGACTTCAACTATCTCCTCTCAAAACTCAATAACTCAACCAAAAATAAACAAGAAAGAAACTAAGGAGGTAAATAGAATTTTATAAAAGTTAGATATGACAGACCTTTGGAGAAAACTGAATGGAAACAGGAAAGGCATGGCACCTATGCAAAATTAGACCGTGTAATAGGTCATGAAAACCTTAAAATTAGACATGAAAAGGTAGAAATAATACATTTATTCTTTTCAGATCATAATACAATAAAAATTACATTCGACAAAGGACAGTGGAAAGATAGATTAAAAATTAATTGGAAACTAAATTACTTTACCCTAAAGAATAAGTGGGTCAAAGAACAATCAGATAAATGATCAATTTCATTAAGTAAAGGACAACAATGAGACAACGTACCAAAATTTATGGAATGTAGCCAAAGCAGTATTTATGGAAAGATTTATTTCTCTAAATTCTTACATTGATAGAATGGAAGAAGAGACCAATGAATTGTGCATGCAACTAAAAAAACTTGGGAAAAAACCAAATTAGAAATCTCCACTTAAAAACCAAATTGGAAATCCTAAAAACCAAATTGAATTGAAAGTAAATTAGATATTATGGAATATTATTTTTCTGTAAGAAATGATCAACAGGATTTCAGATGCTAAATGAAATGAGCAGAACCAGATCATTGTACATGGCAACAACAAGATTATACAATGATCAGTTCTGATGGACGTACTTTCTTCAACAATGAGATGATTCAGACCAGTTCCAATGATCTTGTGATGAAGAGAGCTGTCTACACCCAGAGAGAGGACTATGGGAACTGAGTGTGATTTACAACATAGCATTTTCACTCATTTTGTTGTTGTTGGCTTGCATTTTATTTTCTTTCTCACTTATTTCTGATTTTATTTGATTTTTCTTGTGCAACAAGATAATTGTATAAATATCTATGTGTATATTGGAGTTGACATATATTTCTACCGTGTTAACATATATTGGACTACTTACCATATAAGGGAGGGAATGGGGGGAAAGGAGGGAAATTGGGATACAAGGTTTTGCAAGGGTTAATGTTGAAGAATTATTTATGCTTATGTTTTGAAAAATAAAAAGCTTTAATTAAAAAAAAAGAAAGTAAATTAAACTGAAAGTAAAACAACAACTATAACAAACACATTAGGTAATAAATAAATCTAGGAGCTGATTTTTATGGGGAAAAAGTGAGATAGATAAGCTGTTGGCTAATTTTATTTTTAAAATGAAAGAAAAAAACCAAATATTCAGTATCAAATATGAAAGGGTGATATCACTATCAATGAAGAAGAAATAAAAGCAATCATTAGGAAATATTTTGCTCAATTATATATGAATAAATCTGTCAATCTGAGCAAATTGATGAATATTTACTAAAATACAAATCACCTATATCAACAAATCAAAAAAAAAAAGAATGCCTAAAAAAATCTCTTCTTAGAAAAAGAAATTGAAGAAATCATTAATGAACTTCCTAAGAAAAAAAATCCCCAGATTCAGTTGGCTTCCCAAGTGAATTTTATCAAAATTTAAAGAACAATTAATTCCAATACTATATAAACTATTTGGGGGGAAAAGGCAAAGAAGGAATCATACCAAATTCATTTCATGACACAAATATGGTACTGATATCTAAACCAGGAAGAGTTAAAATGGGGAAATGAAATTATAAACAAATTTCCCTAATGAATGTTGAACAAAATACTGGCAAGATGATTACAGCAATATGTGTGTGTGTGTGTGTGTGTGTGTGTGTGTGTGTGTGTGTGCATCACAAGGATTATATACTATGATCTGATGGGATTTATACCAAGAATGTAGGGTTGGTTCAATATTAGAAAAACTATCAACATAATTGACCATATCAATAACAAAACTAACAGAAATCATATGATTTTCTTAATAGATGCTGAAAAAGCTTTTGACAAAAACAGCACCCATTATTATTTAAAAACACTAGCAAGCATAGGAATAAAGGAATTATTTCTTAAAATGATAAAGATTATCTATTTAAAAACATCAACAAGCATTATCTATAATAAGGGTAAGCTAGAGAAGCCTTCCCAATGAGATCAGGGATGGAACAAGGATACCATTACCACCACTATTATTCATTACAGTACTAGAAAGAAAAATCCAGAAACTAAATGAGCACAATTACAAAACACTATTCACACAAATAAAGTCAGATGAAAGCAATTCAAAAAATATTCACTGCTTATGGGTAACCAACCATTATAATGGAAATGACAATTCTACCTACATTAATTTATTTATTCAGTACCACATCAATCAACCACATTATCTGAAAAAAATAATATTTTAAAAAAATAAAATTTTCATCTGGAAGAACAAAAGGAGAAAGAGGAAGGGGAGGAGGAGGAAGATGAACAGAAGGGGGAAGGGGAAGAGAAATAAGAAGAGAAAAGAGAAGGACAAATAAAAAGGGAAGGGGAAGGAGAAGGAGGAAAAGGAGAATAAGAACAAGAGGAAGAAGTAGGAGGAGGAGAAGAACAAGTACAAGAAAAAAAACATGAACAAGAGGAAAAAGGATGAAAAGGAGAACAAGAACAAGAAGAACAAGTACAAGAGTATGAACAAGTACAAGAGGAAAAGAAAGAAGGAGAAGGAGGAAATGAAGGAGAAAGAGAACAAGAAGAGCTGGTAGAAAAGTGTACTGCTGAAATTAAAAAAAAAAAACAGAATGAGTAGTTCTTGATCTTCTATGTCAAAAAGTAGATTTCATAAGAAAAAAAAAACAAAAGTCTAGCATAATAGCTTTCAGATTGGAAGGAGTTTTAAAGGGGTCATGAAGTCTGATTTCCTCATTTTAAAAATCAAGAAATTGTTCCCAAGAGGAGCTTTCCTGAACCCTCTGATTATCAACATTCTTGCCCTTTGAAATTACTTTAGCATATATTTCACATCAGCATAGAAGTTCATAGAGTCAAAGCTGGGGAAAAAAAAAATCCTAGAATCTGTGTGCCTCAAAAGCAGTGATCTTTTCCCTGGACCACATACATTGGATTCTTTCACACATATTCTCTCAGGAGAAGGTAAGGTCCTTGAGGTCAGGGACCATTTTATTTTTTTATTTCTATACTCCCAGGTTCAAACACAGTACCTGATATATAGTTGGTATTTAATAAAAGTTTGTTGCTGTGAAGGGAATGAATTTGTCAAAGGCAAGGGGTTTAAACCTAGGTCTCCTGGCTCCAAACCCATTTACTCCCACCAAATCACCACCCACTCCACCCAAGGACAGCCTGAGCTTTGAGCCAAGTACTAAGAGCAGTGACCTGAATGATCCCCTCTGAGCCACCAAGGAAGCTCAGAGCATGCCCAGTTGCGGACAGGCAGATTAGGAAGAGAAGACAGATCCTTACCAAGCTGAGAAGGCAGGCATAATACTTTGTGTGAAAAGGAGAAATGCAAGTGAATTAAAACCACAGAAAAACTTCCAAATAGCTGAGGTAGGGCCCAGCTGATGGGGCGGTCTGACTCTGCAGGTGCCAGGCTATTTTTAGGGGACACCTGTGTGTGTCCTACTGGGAAGGTGAGCAGAGGACATCAGGGATTGGGTCCAGACTTTTCAGACTCCCCTTTTTTGTCTTCATTCCCCACCTCCTTTTCCTCTTTTCCTCCTCCTCCTTTCCCCCTTCCTCTTCTTCTTCTCCCTCCTCCCTCTTCCTCTCCTCCTCCTTTTTCTCCTCCTCCCCCTTCCTCCAAGCAACTTTGGCCAGACTATAGACTCCCTTCCTCTGTGCTATTTTAGAAACATCATAGAAGTCTCCCTGTTGTCAAAAAGGAGACCCCTGAGCATCACTGCTTCAGGGAGGTGGGAGGAAAATGATTATGCAGAAATGCTGGATAACCGGGTCATCAGCTCTAATGAGAGAGGGCAAGGGAGACAGAGACTGGCACGAGCTAGGGCTGGCCGGGCAGCTCCATGGTTGCCATAGAAACCTGGGGTGTGTACTGAGGGAATGAGGGCACACTTCTAATTAAACAGGTTTGAGTTAATTTTAAAGCCAGCAAGTGAGCACTGAGAAATCCCTACTGCTTTCCTACCGATGCCCTGATGAAGGCTGATATTTAAAATGTTTTTCTCCTAGCCCTGTTGTTTTTATGGCATATCTTCTTTACCAGTTTTTTTTTTATTTTAGGACAATTAAATAAGCACTTTGTAATCACTTCCTACGCCCCAGCCCTTCTGGGGAAATATGAAGAAAAAACAATACCTGCCCTCAGGGAGTTTATTGTCTATTTAGGGAGCTATAACCTGCACACAGATAAGGACATTATTTGAGAAAGGAAAAATCACTGACAACTGGGGGGATTGAGGAGATTTGGTGGGAGAAATTACTCCTGAGCCAAGCTTTAAGGAGCTCCCAGGAAGGAAAATGTTCTTTCCAATTCAGTGCCTTATTCGAAACTTCTCTGCAAACTGAAAGGTCAAGGGACTTGCCCACGGTCACACAGCTGGCAGAGTGAAAGACAGAACAAAAACCCAAGACTTCCAAATCTCTATCTACCAGGCCACACTGCCCTCCTATAAAAAGAAGAAGAAAGAAACCAAACATGTACTAAATACCTACCACATGGTACAGTATTGAGTGCTTCACAACAGCACAGGGAGGTAAGTGCTATTAGAATCTCCATTTTACAGTTAAGGAAACTGAGGCAGACAGATACTAATAAGTATCTAAGGCTGAATTCAAAGGCAACTCCTTCTGACTGCAGGGAAAGGGAAGGGAATAAATATTTATCCAGTACCTAGCATGTAGCAGGGAAGATGGTAAATGATAGGCCACTGAGTCACTTAGCTGACTGAAATGGAAAAATAACAATTAAGTGTAGTGCCCACCTCACTGGGTGTTGAGATGATAAAATGAGTGTGTAAAGTGTTTTCTTAATCATTTAGTCTTTCTCTCTCTCTCTTGCGCGCTCTCTCTCTGTCTTTCTCTCTCTCTCTCTCTCTCTTTCTCTCTCTCTTTCTCTCTCTCTCTGTATTTGTGTCTGTTTTTCTTCTTCCCTCTCTCTTTGTGTCTTAGTCTGTCTCTCTTTATGTGTGTCTCTCTTTCTGTGTCTCTGTCTCTGTCTCTCTCTCTTTTTTTTCTCCCTCTCATCAAGAACAGTGATCTCATTGGTATAAAGAACTCCTAATTTGGAAGCTGACTTCACTGATGGGGAGGAAGGGAGGGAGAGAGAGAGAGAGAGAATCAGAGATCGACACACACACACAGAGACAGAGACAGAAAGAGACAGAAGAGAGTCTTAGTTACCTAAGGCACTTAGAGGTTAAGAGTCCAAGAGGTTAGAGGCTAATGGTCAACCATCAATTATTCAGTCAATATGCATTTGCACCCAGACCCTGCAAATGAAAATGAAAAAATAAGATAGCCTCAGCTTTCAAGAAGCTTCCATTTTATTACTATATCTACAGTGGTCAAACAACTGGAAAGTTTCCAAGACTCCTTTATCTAAGATCATTATTCAAATGTTCTAAAGTCCCACCAGACTGGACAAGAAATGAAGGAGTGGGGCTAAATGACTTCTTTGATCTAACAATTCTAGGTCTATAATCCTTTATTTTCTCACTCCTCAGCACTCTAGCAATATTATTCATCTGCACCATTCATAGGGGTAGAGACTTGTTTGAACCTAAAATTTCATCAGTATCAGGAACTCTCAAAAGAGGAAACCCTTTCTTTACCAAGTTGCCTAGACCAAATATGTCAAACCCACTTGAACCCAGGTCTTGGTAGCCCTAAGACCATATGTCTCTGTCTACTCTATCACACTGGATTTCACTGATTTTAGCCTACCTTATAAAATCTCTTGTGTTATTTAAGTACAATTGCAGAAGAATATAAGCTCCCTTATATATTTCTAACACACACACATACACACACACACACACACACACACATATATATATATCCCTAATATAAGACAGGGTCTACTTTCATTCAATGAAATGCCTACTATGTATAAGGACTGGAAACCTGGGGAGAAATAAAAGTCTCAGCCTTCTAGGATCTCACTTTCTACTACAGAGTACAAAATGTCTATAGATAAATAAATATTAATTATTTACAAAAGTAAAAACTGAGATTTCTGGGAAGGAGGAAGTACTTGTCACCAGAAGTGATCACCCTTTGTGACTCTAAGCAAGTCACTAAAATTCTCTGGGTCTCAGTTTCCTCTTTTGTAAAATATGGAGATTGGACTAGATGGCCTTCAGCATCTCTCCCAGCTCAAAGTCTATGATCCTATGACCCTTGTTGTTTTATTTCAGCATATAGAACAGCACTAGGCATTTTGGGGGCAAGAGAAAAGGGGTGAATTGGACAAAGAACTTTTCTGTAATAAGGTACAACTGTAATACTCTCCCCTCAATGATTTATTGTCTCAGTTGTTTAGGACACTCAAATAACTTGCCCAGGGTTCTTAAGGCTAGTGCCTGGCACATAGTAGGCACTTAATAAATATTTATTGATTGGTATACATTATGGCATGTAGATGTTCCTGAGTTCTTGAAGTCTGTGCAAGGAGATCAAGCATTCTGGGAGTTTTTCCCAAGTTAGAATGACTTCCAAGGCTGTATATCTGGCATAGAAGAACCACCCTAGCCAAGTTTATAAATACTCATTAGCTAGTTGGCCTCAGAAAGACTAATTTCCTACTCCCAAACAACTTTCCAAGTCTATCCCTTCAGTCATAGAAGAGTTTCCATCTGTGTCAGTGAAAAGGGTATCCAAAATGACAAAATCACAGATTATTGAAGTCATATGTGTCTCCAATCAGACTACAAGTTTCCTGGAGACAGAGACTGAGCAGTAAAACAATTCTTCCTTCCTTCTTCCCATATCTCCCCAGGGCTTAGGGATCAAATTCTGACTCTACTACTTGCTACCTGTGTGACTTTGGTGAAATTATTACTCTTTCCAAAGGATTTGGAGTTTCAGAGTCTGGGTTCAAATCCTGACTCTACTACTTGCTACCTGTGTGATTTTAATGAAGTTATTACTCTTTCCAAAGCTTCAGTTAAACTCTTTGTGAATTGAAGGAGTTGAATTAGATTTCATCTAAGTCCTTTCCAGCTTTATACCTCTGATTCCCCAGACATGCAGGCTGTGTGATTTTGGACCTTTCATTTAACATTTCTGAGTCTCAGGTGCCTCCTCTAAGAAATGATGGGGTTACTCTAGATGATCTCTCTAAATCTATGATCCTTTTATCTCCTCCCCTCCCCACCTTGTCTTCTTAGGTGCAAACACATGATGTATTCTGAGGACCTGCCCCAGATCTCTGTGGTCTTCATTTTTGTCAATGAAGCGCTATCGGTGATCCTTCGTTCAGTTCACAGTGTTGTCAACCATACCCCATCTCACCTGCTCAAAGAGATCATCCTGGTGGATGACAACAGTGATAATGGTGAGCCTGGGGACAGCAAGCAGTGGGATTTTTGCTTTCTTTCTAATGGTTGTCCAGTCCTAGGGTGTGAAGGTCACATTATAAGTCCCTAGGACTTTTCCCACTCAGATACTACTGGGTTCAGGCCAAGAGGAAAGTCTCAGTAATGGGTGGATGCATCCCAGGTGTTCACTGTGGCTCTCCACAGGCTCGGCTAGGTTCCTCTTCATTGTGCATCTCAAGGACTTGAGCTACCCTTCATCTGAGGCACATTAGAAGAGGAAGCTAAATAGAGCATTCCTTGATGTTAGATAAATGCAAAAACTGTCTTCCAAATGTGGAAAAGAACACTGGATTGGGAATGACGAGACTTAGGAAAAAAAAATCTTTTTTCTTGTGCTAGTCTTGCCATTAAATACCTATGTGACTTTGAGCAAGACTGTGGGGCTTTTCCTGAGCCTCAGTTTCTATATCTGTCAAATGAAAATATTGGGCAAGATGGTTCCTAAATGGTACTGGATTTGGAAAAGAGGTCTGGGTTTGGAATACAAAGTCCATTTGTAGAAATGTTTGTTAAATTGAATTAAGTTCAAGTTTCAGCTCTGATACTTGCCAGCTGTTTGACTTCAAGTAAATTACCACATTTTTATCTGAGTTTCCTCATCTATAAAATCAGAATGATTGGTCTAAATGACCAAGAAGGTGATATCACTTGCTCTAAGTCCTACAATCCTTCCAACTTAAAAAAAAAACTCTTTGAATTAAATACCCAATCTCAAGTGGGCAGCACTGGTATCCCTTCCAAACTTTAACTCTGTGATCATGAATCTTTGTACGGTAACAAACCTTTATCAAAAGGCCCAAACACTGTTGAGTCCTTGCTTCTCTACACTTGTGAGGAGATAGGAGGCTCAGAAGACACGATTCCTGCCTTTGGGGATCTCATTTTCCATTTAGAAAGATAGATTAGACATTTGTGAAATGATGCTAACATGAATACAAGCCACACGTGCCATTTATATTAAGGCTATGTGACCTCAGACAAACCATTTAATGTGTACTATTATTACTCATGTGCACAAAGGCATGGGAATTCTTTATGTCAGACATTCATTACAGTTTCCTCAGGGTTATCTGTATTATTAGCTGGACACTGTGCTTAAAAAGCCTTAATTTGATGTCTGAAGCATGTAGAAGTTAAATGATTTACAGTTACACAGCTAGTAGCTGTAAGAGGTAGGATTTGAACCCAGAGCTTTTGGAAAAGCCCAGAAGGTTATTATCTATGAAATTCTAGATGCTATCATTGTACAAACTGAAGATGAGAATGTTGAAGGGATGTAGAATAAGGAAAGTTCCTAATAGGGTTAAGGACTGGATCTGGGATTTCACTATTTTGGAAACTTCCAAGTGAGGACATTCTTTCTGCCCATGCAGATTAGTACCTTGTCTGCAAATTACGGTCTTAGAGAATTGCCTAGGCAAAAGCCCAGAATCACATAGACAACCTGTATCATAGATAGGACTTGAACTCAGGTCTTGCTGGTTTTCAGGTCAGATCTCTATCCGCTATACAATCCTATTTCCTTTAATAATGTTAGGAAAAAGGATAATCCAGGGAGGCTTCTAGGGAAGAGTGACATGTCAGTCATGTTCTACCAGACTTTGTACTGTGAGCACAGCAAAGACAATGTTTGTAATACTGCTCTGCATTAAATGAAAAACAAAAAAGTATTGCATCATTATTATACCATATTGTTTTGTATATTGCATTGGCTTGGATTTCATTGCCTCATTCTTCCATTGACACAGCTGTTCAGAAGGGATTTTTTATTTCCAACTTCCTTCACTTACAGCCCTGTTGATCTGTTCTTTTTACAGTGGAGCTGAAATTTAATCTGGACCAGTATGTAAATAAGAGATACCCAGGGCTGGTGAAAATAGTTCGCAATACCAAGAGGGAAGGGCTCATCCGAGCTCGGATCCAGGGCTGGAAAGCAGCAACCTCTCCCATCGTGGGTTTCTTTGATGCTCATGTGGAATTCAACACTGGCTGGTAAGCTTTCACAATGGGAACCAAGGATTGCTAAGTATACTGCCCTTCTCCTGGAGGATCGCATGGCCTTGCATGCATCATCATATTTGTAGGCCGTTTCCATAGTCCAAAAGACTCACAAATAAAATTGTCTCACAGCAGGGGAGCAGAAGAGCTCAAGGGATGGAGTTCTCTATAGAGCTGCTCAGGCAGTGTAACTGCTGAGACCTGCCTGTGTATTTCTGGGTATTGTACTTTGGTTGCAAACAATTTATAGTTTCCTGAGCTGCTAAGAATTAAACCTGTTCCTCTCACCCAGATTAGTGGAATCACACAGAAACACTGGGCAAGGACATGATTCTGGTCTTTTTCTCAAAGTGGAGGATTCCTTGGATTGTAGCCACACTTATCTGCAGGACATTTGTTCTTTCTCTCAAGGAAACCTTAGGGGACTGGACACTTTGGCTTTGGTTTGTTTTGTTTTATTCTCTTCCTCTCCCCCCTGTCCAGGTATGCTTGGAAAGAAGTTGGATTCTCTTATTGGATTTTTGTATTTCCAATGGGAAAAAACAAAATAAAGATGAAGTCATTATTCAGGGCTGCAGAATTTACGAAGCTAGGTTTCTAGATGAGACTCTAAGTATTTCTTCCATTTTAATAATTGAAGGAGAAGAAGAAAATTCAGAAAAAGAGAAGGGGGATAAATAGAAAGGGAGAAGGAAAAGAAAGTGAAGGAAAAGAAAAAGAGAAGGAAGAGAATAAAAGAAAAAAGAGAAAAAGAGAAAGAAGAGAAAATCAGGAGAAAGAAGAGAGGGAACAAAGGATGGGAGTGTTAAGGATCATGCCTAAGTGTGAAGGGGGAGGTCAATTCTCTGAAAACCCCCACAACTGTAAATCACAACACAATTGAAGGAATTGCAAATCAGCCTTTCCTATTGCAGATGTTACTCGTGAATTAGGAATTAAATAAATTGGAGCTAAGAGGGAAGAGGAGAGAGGTCAGAGAATGCAACTGCTTCTCAGTCTCCTTGTATCATTATCATCCTCTCACATGAAGGGATCTATTCTGCTGGACAGAATTAGATCCCCAGTAGCCACTAGCAGGTGGCTCCTGTAACATGGGAGAAAAAAGCGAAAAGAAAAGAATGATGAAAAAAGGAAGAAAGAGGAGAAGGAAAGAAAGAGGAGGAAAATATGGAAGAGGATTAGCAAGAGGAAATGGGGAAAAAGAGAAAGAGAAAAGATTGAGAAAGAAGGATTCAGAGGAAGAGGAGAATGAGAAAAAAAGAGAAAGGAGGAAGAAAAAAAAAGAAGATGGGAAAGGGGGGTATAGAGGAGAAGGGAGAAAAGAATGGAGAGAAAAAAGAGAAAGAGGAGGATCTAGAGGAGGAGGAGGGAGATGAGAGAAAAAGAACGGAGGAAGGAGAAAAAGAAAAGAAGGGAGTGGGGCAGCTAGGTGGCGCAGTGGATAGAGCACCAGCCCTGAAGTCAGGAGGACCTGAGTTCAAACCTGGCCTCAGACACTTAACATTCCCTAGCTGGGTGACCCTGGGCAAGTCACTTAACCTCAATTGCCTCAGCAAAAAGCAAAAAAAAAAATAAAGAAAAGAAGGTAGTGGAAAGGAGACTATAGAGGAACAGTAAGAGAAGGATGGAAAGAGGAAAAGAGGAGAGAAGGGAAAAGGAAGAGGAAAGAGAAAGGGAGAAGAGAAAAAGGCAGAAAAAGAGGAGAAGAAAGCAGAAAAATAAAATTGGGGGAGAGGGGAGAAAGAGGAGAATTGTGATTCTGTTATTTGGCCAATTTGTGACAGCTAAAAACATTTGAAAAGAATCTATGTATTACCCTGTTCAAGGAGTTTTGGACCAAAGTGAATGCCTACCACCCTGGCCCAATAAATGCCCAATGCTGGGTTCTCTGGATTCCAGAACTGATGAGTGCACAGAGTGCTTTGCTCAGGAACATTTGCCAATAACTCCCCCTGACCTAGGCTCTGGGAGCTGAGCTTTCATTCATTATTTTTAGTTACAAAAGCACCTGTTCTTTTGCCAAGGAGGCCAAACACAAAATAAAAGGTCAGGTTCTCCCAATATAGATGGGATTTGGTCCAGAGTTTTCTAGTCCTGATTGGGGGCTCATCTTTCTGCTTTGTGTTTTAAACCCAACCAAGTCCAAATCTGATATTCTGCAAGTCCAGCATCTTTGCCCCAGTCACTGGGTTTATTTAAATCCACTTTTGCAGGTAGTTTTCCCAGCCCTGATGCTTATAATGGTCAGAGTCTCAGTCCTTTTCCCTCCCCCCTCATACATTTCCCTTGCCCTGCTCTTCAGTCCCAGAATGCTCATCCTTTCCCAAGCCTCCCAATCCAGTGATGGCAGGTGGCATCCAGACCCAGAGAGTGCAGTTAATCTTCCATGTCAAAATGCAATTTTTAAAAATGTGTAATTTTAATTTTCGCGACTGAGAAGCTGTTTTTATCCACCAGCAAACAGACCCCTTATCCTAGAGCTGCAGCACATGAGGCTCCAGATTCATTAGTCGCCTGGCATTTACACGAAGCTTTTTGGTCTCTGAAGCACTTTACAAACATTAATTAATTAATCCTCCCTCACATTGCTTCCAGGCAGGTAAATAACATTCAGCTACTTTATAGAAATTGGACTGAAAGAGAGAGATTGACCAAAACACATTCAGGGACTAGAATAGCATCTCACACAATTTGGGCAAACTAATTTTTTTTTAGCAAAGTACAAACAAGGTCAGCCCCCCCCCTCTGAACTTCATACCATGAGCTAGAGGTCATTATTCTGCAGTTTGGGGGTGACCAAAATTTAAGCACATTTTTCTGGACATAGGTTAAATATTGGATGTGGGAGCAGCATGAAGTTATAGAAATAGCATTAACTAGATGCTGAAACATCCCATCACTAAGAGTTACTACTGGCTAATCTCTTAATTTCCCTGAGCCTCAGTTTCCTTTTTTATAAAATGGGTATAATAATAACATGAAATGTTATTCTGTGAAATAGACCTAGATTGAGAGGCAGGAAATAATTTGTGAGAGAATTAAAATGCTAAGCTAAATAGCTTGCATTTTATCTTTGAGGACATGGGGAAATCACTGAAATTTCTTTATATAAGGGACTAATATTTAATCAGGGCAGCTAGGGGGTGCAGTGGATAGAGCACCTGATGTAGAATCAGGAAGGCTTGAGTTCAAATTTGGCCGCAGATACTTGCTAGCTAGTGACCCTGGGCAAGTCACTTCACTATGTTTACCTCAGTTTCCTCATCTGTAAAATGATCTGGAGAAAGAAATGGCAAACTGCTTTTGTATCTTTGCCAAGAAAACCCCAAATGATATCACAAAGAGTTGGACAGGACTGAAATGAATGGGCAATAATAACATTAGATGAAATAAGAAATGATATGGAAGTACTTTGAAAACTGAAAGAAAAAATCCTTCTAAATCATGCAATCTCAGGTTCCCAGATGTACTAGCATCCCTGAGGCAGGCCAGAGCCGAGGCTGAGTAACTTATCAGTCAGACAAAATGTCACATAGACATAATATCTACATATTTGACAGAATTTTCTAGTTGTTGGCAGCTGTTCACACCATGTAAGCATGTCCTTATCCTGGTGCCCTGCTCTCTCCCTGGGGATCTTACCCCAGATTAAAACGTGCTATATTATGCAGAGACCATGAAATTGTCTTCCTGGTTACCAAGCTGAAGATGGGAGCCTTGCTTGGCAAACTCCAGTCAAATTTGGAGGAACAGATCTGGAGTCGTGAGTTCTGAGGTTAAATTATTTCTTGGTATTTAATACATGGGCAATCTTGGGCAGGACATTCGCTTCTCTGTGTCTCAGTTTCCTTTTTTTGTAGAATGAAGAGTTTAGACTAAATAGTCTCTGAGGTCACTTCTTGCTCTTATTGCCTGGGATGTTCCAATCTCTTCCCTCCGACAGGAGTTTAAACCCTTTAGAAATGAGCCACGGATGTCCATCAGTTGGGGAATGGCTGAATAAGTTATGGTTTATGAATGTAATGGGATATTATTGTTCTGTAAGAAATAATCAGCAGGGTAATTTTAGAAAAGCCTGGAAAGACTTACATGAACTGATGCTGAGGGAAGTGAGCAGAAACAGAAGAATATTGAATACAATAACAGCAACATTGTATGATGATCAACTGTGATGGACTTGGCTTTTTTCAACAATGAGGTGATTCAAGGTAATTCCAATAGACTTGGGATGAAAAAAGCCACCTGCATCCAGAGAGAGAACTACTGAGACTGAATGTGGATCAGAGCACAGGATTTTCACCTTTTTTGTTGTTTTTTTTTTTCTTTCTCATGTCTTTTTCTTTTTTCATCTGATTTTTCTTGCACAAGATAACAACTATAGAAATAAGTTTAAAAGGCTATTTTTAACCTAAAAGAAATAAAAGAAAAAAAAGAAATGAACTATCATATGTGAAGGCTGAGCTTTTGGAAGGATTCACAAAGATGTCTCTAGGGACATAGCCTAGCTCTTTGTCCATTCTGCAGGCAGGGAAGCCTTTCCACACAATCTGCAGGAGGGGGTGCCATCTGGAATCAGCAATGTTCCTGCTCACCTCCTGATACAGGAAAAGTAAATGGCTCTTGTGGCCATCTGCTTAGGAACTCACTCTTCTCTGACGGTCCCCAGAAAGGCCATATCAGACAGGGGGACAAGATAGAAATTAGACCCGGAGATAAAATGCCTTCACATCAGGCATCAGCATCCGGCAATATTGGGATAATACTTAGCCCTCTGATAGACTTATCCTCTGTCTACCTTTCTGGTTCTTTTGTGATGGGGATCCTCCTTCCACTGTAGGAAAGAGCTGTGGAATCTGGGTAATTGTTTCCCTCCCTTGCTTTTGACTTTTATAAAGACTGAGCAGTAACTTCAGCTGAAGAAGCCCTGAATTCAAATCCTTCTCTCTTAGCTCCTCAGTTTCCCATCATAAAATGGGTTTATAAAATGTGTAGTTTTTACTTCATGACATTGTACTAAGGATCAAGGGAGATACATGTTGAAAATTTTAAAGTGCTATGTAAATATCAATTATTATTTTTATTTCCCAACAGATGGGAGAGAGTTTAAGTTTATGTGCCTTAATTCCCCCTCCGTTCTACTCCAATCTCTAAGACATGAGGTACAAATGTAGCCTTCCCTGGAAGCTCCCTGAAGGGAAGGTTCCACTTTTGTTCTTGGATCCCTAAAGCTTTTGATAAATGCCTATTGCTACATGGATCCTTAGGGAATGATCTTGCAGATCATTTTATCCGGGTCCAGAATTTCCTTTCCTGTGAGCACTTTATTGTGGTCCAGAATTTCCTTCCTTGTGGCTCCCTGAAGCACCTGGGGGAGAGGGAAGCATCAATCAGGCCAAGCCAAGGACATTCCAGTCAGAAAGAGCCCCAAAATGAATGGCCTATGCAGGGTCAATCAAGAGAACCTGATGTGGCTCACTCAAAGAGAAAAAAAGTGCCATCTGCCTCACCCAGATGCTTTAAGCTGAAATGAAAGTAGTGAAGTACAAGGGATCCATACAGTATGAAGAAGAGAGGTTAGACATCCCCTGGGAAAGGGAAGCAAAGCAGGGCTATCTGACTACCTGAGAGTGACTTTGACCCAGAGCCCCTTCTCTCCCCCAGGACAGCCTTATTCATCACCAGGATTATCCCTATGTCAACCAGAACACACTGTACTCCTTCTGGGATCTGGCCAATACGGAAAGGACAGGGAGAAAAAAGGCCATTATGGAAATCACAGGTGTAAAAGGTGGTTGTTAACCTTTCTTGTATAGGGAGCTCTTTGGCAGTGTGGCGAATTCTATGACCATTTCTCAGTGAGATTTTTAAATATGGGAAATAAAATTCTTAAGATTACAAAGGAAACTGATTATATTTAAATATAGTTATCAAAATATTTTTAGAAAGAAGTTCACAGATCCTAGCTTAAGAAACCCTGATGTAGATCAACTCTTTCATTTTACACATCTTTCTATTCCTATTACTTCAAGTCATCAAGCATTCATAAAGCATCTACTATGTGCATGTATTGAACTAAGTGGGGGGATGATGTCTATTCTCCTAATCATCCAGCTTCCCAACTTAGGAGCCATCCTGGATTCCTCACTGTCTCTCAGCCCCAGATCCAATCTGTTGCCAAGGCCTGTCATACATAATAATAATAATAGCTAGTTGTTTACATTGTGCTTTGCAAAAAGTTTTACAAGTATTTATCTCTGATACTTACAACCACCCTGGGAGATAGATGCTATTATTATCTCTATTTTACAGTTGAGGAAACTGAGGTAGACAAAGATTAAGTGACTTGCATAAGAAAAATAAGATTAATTGATGCCTGTCAGATCAAATATTGGTTAACGTTGGGCTAATTTTTTATCTCTTTCTCTGAAGATTCGGG
The DNA here is from genome assembly GCA_023553655.1 of Myrmecobius fasciatus. NCBI lineage: Eukaryota > Metazoa > Chordata > Mammalia > Dasyuromorphia > Myrmecobiidae > Myrmecobius > Myrmecobius fasciatus. The sequence goes on along the minus strand of JAJPUD010000011.1, from coordinate 704,767 downwards.
AGTGGGTTTGGGGAACATTATCTTTCCTCTGAAACAAATTCCTATTTATTTTCAGTATATTCATTAAATGCCTTTTGAATAAGTGAATGAATAAATGGGTAGATGATTAGATTAATATGGCCCTGTCAGAAGTCAGAGGGATGAACTTAATGATTTCTCTGCATCCCTCCAAGTAGCAAGGATTATGATTCTTTGGTTTTTAACTTTTCATCACAACCAGGGGCCAAATTCCCCTTCACTCCAATCAGAGAAGAAGCAAAAGAGATAATAGAACATCTTTGCTCAGAAAGTGACTAGAGAGAATGTATCAAATCTTAGATTTAAATCTGGAAAGAAACTTAGAATTCATCAACAAGATCTGTTAAAATCTTGTCATTTTAACAGAAGAGGAAACTAAGGCATGAGGAGGTTATCTGGCTTGCCAAAGATCACATAGCTAATAAGTTTTAACGCTGGATTTGAACTCAGGCTTTTCTTTACTGAAACCCTACCCATTATACTCGACTCTCTCCACAATGAGGATTAAAATTATCCCACCTAGGACAAAGGAAATGAAGGAAAGCCCTGAGCCAATAGCACTTTATTAATGGGTTCATGGTTTCCTATAATGAAATGGACCTCAGATCATCCTCATGATCTGAATTGCCTTCCTTCAGGGTCTTCTTATAGGGGTAGATGTTCAGTCATTCAAGAACAGCTATACCAAAAACAGAATAATTCCATATGATGCATAAGCTAAAATAAGCAAAATAATATGTCGGCAGGGTCACAAGTTGGATGAAGCAAGGAATATCTCCACATAGGATGGACAGCCTTCTCCTTAGATTGGGCAGAAAGAAATGGTATAAGCTATCACAGTCAGTGAACTAAATGGTCATAAGATGTTCACTTCCTTCTGTTGGACAAGAGATTGGTTTGAAGGTACTTTCCACGAAATTTTTCACTTCTGCCATTCTGGGTTTGGTCACCATGACAAGGAAAAACAAGGGTGGAGGGCCTTTAGTTAACTTGTGGTGATGGAGTGAGTGAACTTAGAATCTGCAGCTCAGAGCTCTGGGGTGTTATATACAGAACTTTGATATGATTCTATCAAATTGACTAATACTGATTGGAATAGAGTAGGGAACCAAGTGAATTATTTCTCACACTATTAAGACAAAAATCAAAATTGTCTTTGCCCTCAGAGAGCTTTTGTTCTATAGGGAAAACAGCATAGAATCAATATAAAATATATACAAAGGAAAAATTTTAAATAGATTTTTTTTGTTTAATTTCTTGGAGGGACATTGAAAACTGGGTGTGAGATCAGGAAAAATTTGATGTAGGATATACACCAGAATTGAATCTCTAAAGAAACCTGGAGTTCTAAGGGGTGAAGATAAAGAGAGAAGGCATAGAAGGAATGGAGTTGAGTCTGGGAGAAAGGTTGTATAGATCTCCTCCTTCTCCTGGGGTCCCCATGCTTGTATCCTCAGCCAAAATATCTTATCTGAGAGACCAGGGGCTAGGATCCATAAGAAAAAAATGTCACAGAGCAGTTCATGGAAACACACAGTGACTCCAATGATGATGGAGTGTGGGAGAGAGTAGCAGAGGAAGGAGGATTGCTGTGAGTGATTGGGCACTGAGAGAGACCATTAAGTTAGAGAAGTGTCCTGAAATAGCTCCGAAGCCACTAAGTAAGTGTCTGTTACTGAAACAACCTATCAGGGTCATCCCTCTTCTAAAACATGAGGCAGACTCAAGTGACTTTTCTCGCCAAAGCTAGCTGGTGCTCCTGTTCCCCCTTCTCCCCTCTCCTTTTCAGTTCTTTTCCTCACTTTCCTTTTATTCTCTCATGCTTTATACTCTGTCTCATGTCTCTTCTCCCTCTGTTCCTTTCTTCTTCCATCTCCTTTCATCCCTTTTCTTTCTTCCTTCTCCTGCCCAGTGTCATATTATCCCAGAATTGAGCCTCGGGACCATCAAGTCCAACCTCTGCCTGAACATGAATCTCCTCTCCAAATCCTCAGCAATGGCCCATCCAACTTCTGCTTAAAGATCTCCAGTCTTGGGGAGCTTGCTAACTCTCAAGACAATTTAGTTTGCCTTGGGGTAGCTTTCGCAATTTTTACTATATAACCACCTTAAATTTGCTCCTGTATCTTCCAGGCATTATTACCATTTCTTCCCTCTAGGGTCAAACAGAATATGTTTACTCTCTCTCTAATATAACAGAATTTCAGATAAATAATAATAGATAACATTACATAATAGATAATAATAATGATAATCAGATAAATAATAAAAGACAGCTAAGTGGCACAGTGAATAGAATAACAGGTCTGATGGCAGGAAGACCTGAGTTCAAATCTAGTCTCAAATAATTACCAGATATATGACCCTGGCCAAGTCACTTAATTTGTCTATAAAATGAGCTGGAGAAATAAATAGCAAACTACCCCAGCTTTGCCAAGAAAAACCCAGATGTGGTCATGAAGAATTGAACATGCCTAAAACAACTAAACAACAACAATAACAAGCAACATTTACATAGTGCTTTATAAATATTATCTCTTTGATCCTCTGGAAGTAGGTGCTATTATTGTCTCTATTTTACAGTTGAGGAAACTAAGGTAGACAGAGATTAAGTGACTTGTCCAGGCTCACAAAATTAAGCCTTCCCCAACACCTCTTAATTCTAGTGCCTTCCCTCTACTAATTATTTTTTATTTATCATCAAGATACCTGCTTTGTATATTTCTTTGCATGTTGTCTCCCCCAATTGATTGCAAGCTCCTTGAGGACAGGAACTGCTTTTTGCCTCTTTTTGTGTTCCCAAAGTCTGGCACAGTGCCTGGCCCATAGTAGATATTTAATACATGTTTATTGACTAGTTGAAACTAGATTTGAACTGAAGTCCTTCTGACTCCAGATGCAGTTTTATCTACTAAACTTCCTAGCAGCCTCTTATACTTGAAAACTACCTCAATTCCCTCTGCCGTCCTATTGAGGCACAATCTGGAGACCTCCTTCATCATTCTACTTTTCCTTTCTTTGGCTACTTTCCAGTTTTTCAGTGTCTTTTTTAAAACCCAGAAGTAAACTCAATATTCCTGAGGACAAGTTTAGTCTCTCAGAATCTCAGTTTACCATTTATAAAAATGAGAATGAGCTTGCACTCATTAACTGCCTCCCAGCACTGTTAAAAGAAAAACTCTTTGTAAATCATCAAAGTACCACATTTTAGATACGTGTGTCCCTATTAGCAGCCCTTTTTCAATCAATCAAACAAAAATATTTTGAGTTCTTGATATGGCTTTGGTGTTGTGTGAAATAAACAGATGAATAATCCCAGAATCTCAGAGTTCAAAGGGGTCTCAGAAACTATTTAGTACAACTTGCACCTGAATCCCCTCTATAATTGTTAATAATGAAGTGCATTTCAGAGTTAAAAGACCTTCTTTGTAAAGGCACCAAAATGGGAGAAGGAATACCAATTTCCAGGGAACAGCCACTAGGTCAGTTTGGCTGAAATGAAGAGAACATGAAGCAGGGAATAATGTGAATTTATTCCATTAAAGGTGGGCTGGAGCCAGACTCTAGAGGGTTTTGTACTGTATGCTAGAGGAAATAGGGAGCTAACGAAGACTTTTGAGCATAAAAGTAATCTGGTAAGACTTAAATTTCATGAATATTACTTTAGCAGCTGAATTGAGTTAGATTCAAGAATGGAAAGACAGGAAGCAGAGAACTCAATAAGGAGGTTATAGCAATAGTACACACACACACACACACACACACACACACACACACACAAAGTGACAAGAGCTTGGACTTTCTTTTTTTCTATTTTTCTTCTTTCTTCCTATTTTTTCTTTCTTTCTTTCTTTCTTTTTTTCCTTTCCTTCCTTTCTTTTATCCTTTTCCTTTCTTTTTTTTCTTCCTTTCTTCCTTCCTTTCCTTTTACAAGAGGGACACTATGAGTGAAACATCACCTATAATGTCAGTTTCAACTGACTTGTTGCTTGGTTTATTGAACTACTTTCTTTGTTTTATTACAAAATAAGGAGGGCAGACGAAGGGCTATCCTTAGAAATAAAAGTTATTTAAAATCAAATTATATTTATAATAATAAGAATTTTGTATCACACTTTTAAGTTGACAAAAAGTTTTTTTTCATGCATTTTCTTATTTGATCCTTGATTTGATTTTTTAAAAAACTCTAACCCCCATCCCAAAGCTTGTTAGTGTAGAATTCTCTCATTATTGATGGAGATTAATTCCCTGTGGGGCCTTGGTTGGTCAGTTAGTGAAAATGGGAGTTCTCCTGTCGTCTTCAGTCAGCTTTGGGAATTTTCAAAATTCTTGTCCCTTCTGGTGTTTCTGACTTCCAGCTTTGAGAAAGAAGATGGATGAGACCAACTCCTCTTCAGATTGCTGAAGGAGAAGACTCTGAGAAGGCATGGGAGGAAGTGGCAGGCTCCATCCTAACTCTATCCCCAGCTTGTTACACTAGAGACTTTGAGGATTTTCCCCTTTGTTTGCGATCCTGAACTCACTCTCTTGGTTGACCTCAATGAACAGATACTTCATTCTGTATAATCTAATATATACATATATATATTCTTTTGTATAACTTCTCTGATCTCAGTTTTGATGCCAATTTGGATAAATAAGTTTTTTGGGTAGTTTAAAGGAAGACAGAATGGATAATTGTAGACTCCTTCCCTCTACCCCATCTCCAAGGGAAATCTTCACAACTGCCCAGAAGAGAGAGAGGAGGTTAGACCCAAAGGTCACTCTGTTCTCCTCAGAGAGAAGGAGTCTTAGGCTAGAATTATATGTCTCCTTAAATATCATTATTTTAGGGAATGTGACTGAATTTAATCTAAATTCTGATCATTTTGCCATTTGGAGGGAATGGAGGATCCCAAGCTTTATATCTAAGATTTGCCCTCTTTCCCACCAGTTCCACAATAAGCACACAGAGTGAATAACAGATAAATAGATTTATTCAATCTGGAAACAAAACAGAAATCAGAGAAGGTATAGATAAGAGAATATATGCCAGACAACACAGAGTAAAAAATATCTCCCATTGGGAGCAAGATAATTCAGCTCAGCTGAGAATCCTACATCTCACCCAAAGGAAAGGGTATCAAGCTGTCAGAGGGACATGATGAAGGCTTCTAGCTTCTCCCATGTCTTTCCAGAGTCTTTTCCTTCAGTAATCTGAAAGTGAGATTTGTCTAGAAGGGATTAGATACTTGAAAAGTCCCAAAGTGGATTGAAGAAGACTGAAGCTCACCCACTCTCACCGCCCAACAAATGCCCCACACAATTCATCTCTACCAAAAAAGGAGAAAGTCAAATGGGCTTTGAGACAGGTATTATTCAAGATTTTAGGAGGGAAGGCAAAACAGGAAATTCTCAATCTGCCTGGAAAGATGGCTAACTATATACTGTCTTGGGGTGAACTCCATTTGAATTTAAGCCCTGGAGTCTTAATTAAAACTCTTCCTTGGAGTCACCTGAATTTCTGCTCCCCCCTCCTCAATTAAGCCTGAGCTCAGGGTAACCATCCTTCAGGAAAAGATGTCGTGTTCATGCATGATTTGCAGAGAGGGCTAGGGGCAAGTAAGGACTATTTAATGAGATAAATGTCTTTAGCTAGCTAGCTGATTGGTGAGGATAAATTGCCCTAACTCAAAGAATTCCCCAGCCACTCAGGGTTAAGCTGAACCAATTAAAGAAATGGGCCCTTCCAGTGCTCAGTATTCCCTGGCTGAGGGGCACTGGCTGGCTAGTTCTTCATCTGTCTTCTGATGGATGTAGCCAGGTCAGTGCACATACCACATAGGTGCCAGAAGAGTCCTAAGATGATTCATCTTCCTAAGTGGCCCAGTGGGCTCCTTTTAGGAGTCCCTCCTTTCAAGTGTCTCTGTTCTGCAGTTTTGCAGGGGAATTGCTGAATGGTGATGGCTGAATGTCTTGTAATAGGGAGACAGGTGAATTGTGCCTGCCCCGGGGACGATAGAAACAGGGAGAATAGAGACATTATGCTGAATATCTGGACTCTACTCTATGAACCCATCTATATGTGGTTAGGAAAAGATCCTGAGTGAGGCTATCAGCCTACACATCAACTCTTCCTAATGGGAGTTCAGTCCAGATGATACCTAGAGTCCTGGAGGGAATGTAGTGGATATAATGTCTATGTGCCAGGGGTGGAAGAAGGGACTCACTTCTGCCATGGGTTTTGTAAGGGCTTGTGATTGCCCTCTCTGAACACAGATGTAGGAAGAATGACAGCTAGATATGGAGAAGCGGAAGGACAATTCCTTGAGCCTTAAGGGCATCATCTTCCTTCCCTCTCTCTTTCATCCTCAAAATAATATATCTAGAAAGAATTACAAATACATACACAAATATATATATGAGGTAAATATATATTATCTCTATAAGCAAACCTTTATGGAAGATGGGAAGGTGACTGATTTGTTTGAAGAAGGGAATTTTTGGTATGAAAATTCCCTCCAGCAATGTAGCTCTGTGGTGTGAGTTTACAACACTGTTGAAATCACAGAAAAGTGTGATTTGAGATTCTGGTGAAGAACTCCCTCTTTCCACACAGCTCAGCACCTTATCATCTTAGAAAATTGCTTAGAGTAGGGCTTCTTAACCTTTTCCCGCTCTCAATCCCTTTTCACTGGAGAAATCTTTATATGACCTCAGGTATATAGGTACACAAAATAAGCATTTACTGATAATAAATCATAATTTGTGACCCTCACATTCAGTTCCAAGACCCCATATAGGGTTGTGACCCACAGTTTAAGAAGCTAGGATTTAGAGCACTGGGAAGTGATTTATCCAGAATCGGTGCCAGTATATGTCAAAGACAAAACTCAAATCCAGATTTTCCTGGTTAGCTCTTCCATCTACATTGCTGCTCAAACTCTTCTTACATTATAACTTCCAACTTCCTAAAGTTTGCCTGCCTCCTGCAGTGTCTACTGGACAGCAAAATTCAGCAATGGCAACCATGGCCTGACCTGATCTGTTCTCCAATATACCTGGCTTATGGGGCTTTCACTGGGGGCTCCCAAAGTGATTCCTCTTGGACTTTTGTTTCTTTCAGGGCAGAGCCAGCCCTAACCCGAATCAAAGAGGACCGAAGGAGAATAATCTTGCCCGCCATTGACAACATCAAGTACAATACCTTTGAGGTACAGCAATACGCCAATGCTGCCCATGGCTACAACTGGGGCCTCTGGTGCATGTATATCATCCCACCACAGGACTGGCTGGACCGAGGGGATGAGTCTGCACCCATCCGGTGAGTTCAGGCAGGGTATTCCATAGCTTCTCAGAGTTCATAGAATACTTTGGGGGAGGCAATCAGGGGTAAGTGATTTGCCCAGGATCACACAGCTAGCAAATGTCTGAGGTCACATTTGAAAGAAAAGTCCTTCTGACTCCAGGCCCAGCAGGGTTGAGCAAAAGCCTGTGATTAAAAGCAGGAATAGAAAGCCATCACCTTCTACAGATCCCTGAGATCCCTTCTCTAGAGCCCTGAGATCCCTTCTCCAGAATCCTGATTTCTCTTCTCCAGATTTGGTTTGAGTATAACAACAGCAAGGACTTGTTGAAGATTAAAAGGAAGTTTCCAAGAATAGAGAAGAAATTCAGCAAATATTTTAAGTTCTTTGTTAGTACTTAATTGTTAGTACTATCTGATATTATGTTAGTGTTAGTACAATCTGATATTATGGGGAGCACAAAAACAAAAATGGAAAAGCTCTTGTCCTTAAGGAATTTGCAATCAACTCAGGGGAAAAAACACAAACCCAAAAGAATAAATGTATTTTATATATGAGTAGATGGGGTATAAAAACTGAAGGGCTCTTAAAAGATTCCTTGTAGGAAATAACACTAGAAGAGAACCTTAAAAGAAGCTTTGGATTCTGAGAGGCAGAAGGGAGGATAGGGAACATCCCAGATATGGAGGTAGAAGATGAGCCATGATGTCAAGGGAATGATATGGAGGGTGCATAAAAGGGTATGGTGCCCCAAAATGGCTAGAAAAGTAGGTTGCAGTGAGGTTTTGAAGGGCTTGAAATATGCAAGAAGAGTTTGGTCCTGGGACCTACTCCCAATACCTGGGAGCTACTGGATTTGATTACTCAAGAGAGAGACATGATAGGGTCTGTCTGTACTTTAGTATTATCATTTTGATACCTGTTGTGGAGGATGGATTGGAGAAGAAGGAAACTGTTAAAAAAAAACAATGTTTTATTTTATTTCCCAATTTCATGTAAAGGCAATTTTAACATTTATTTTTTTAAATTTTTGAATTTCAAATTTTCTCTTTCCCCCCTCCCTGATACAGGAAGCAATTTGACATAAATTATATATGTTTAATCCTGCAAAACTATTCTTGCCCACTTCAAGCCTTTTATAACATGACTCCATATTATTCATGCTGTGAAAGACAACACAGACCTGAGGGAAAACCCCACAAAAATCCAGAAAGTGTGTGTGGGGAAAATATGCTTTGGTTTGTATTTAGACTCCCATCAGTTCATTTTCTGGAGATGGCATTTTTTTCATTATGAATCCTTTGGAATTGTCTTAGATCATTGTATTGCTGAGAAGAGTTAAGTCATTCATATCTGATCATCATATTGTATCGCTGTTATTGTCTGCAACATTTTCTTGGTTCTGTTCACTTTACTTTGCATCAGTTTATAGAAATCTTTTCGGGCTTTTCTGAAATCTACCTGCTCATTGTTCCTTATAACACAGTAATATTCCATTACAATCATATACCACAACTTGTTCAGCCATGGGAGGAGAGACTTGAATCTTGGAGACAAAAGTCCAGGTGAGGGATGACAAAAGCCTGAATTAGGTTGGTCACTTTAGGAATAGGAAAAAAAAAGAAAGGACAGCTATAAAGTACTTTGTGGATGTAGAATTGACAAGACTTGGCAATTGATTGAAAATATAGGGGGAAAAGAGTGAGGATGACACAAAAGTTGTGAACCTAAGTGACTAGGAAGGATGGTGGTCCTCAAGAGATACAGGGAAATTAGAAAGAGAAATGGAGATAATGAGTTCTATTTTTAGATTTGTTGAGTTTGAGGTTTCTATAGGATCTCCCAGTGAAAATGTACAATATTCATTTATCAATGTGGGTTTGGAGCTCAGGGGAGTTGTGAGGGCTGGATGGATAGATCTGGAAATCATCTGCATAGAGATATTAATCTGACCCTTGAAAGCCAATAATATCCCCAAAAGGGAGTCATAGAGAAGTGAAGAAGGTCAAAGACAGCTAAGAGAATACATCAAACAGAGGATAGGACATTGAATAGCAAAAGAAACTAAGAAGTAGTCAAATGGGTAGAAGTAGAACCAAGATACTTACTAGTTGTGAGATACTAGGCAAATCACTTAATCCAGTTTGCCTCAGTTTTCTCTTCTGTAAAATGAGCTGAAGAAGAAAATGGGAAATCACTTCAATATCTTTGCCTAGAAAACTCCAAATAGGGTCATAAAGAGTCAATTGTGATTGAAAAATGGCTTAACAGCAAAAGGACCCAGAAAGTATAAAGTCACAGAACCCCAGGGAAGATATTCAGAAGGGAGTGAGGTGAGGGGAGCTGTGAACAATGTCAAATGCCTTAAAGCAGTAAAAAAAAAAAAAAAAAGATGAATACTGAGAAAAGACCATGGGATTTAGCAATTAAGATCTCATTGATAACCTTGGGAGGGCAGTTTCAATTGAAGATTGAGATCAGAACTAGATTACAAAAGGGTGAGAAATAAGAGGGGAAAAAAGGGAAAGAAATATGTGTAGACAGCTTTTTCTAGGAGATAGATTGTGAAAAATAAGAGGGATGTAGAAAGTAGGATGATAGCTTGAGAGAGAGACTCAGCAAAGATCCTTCTGGGTAAGAACAAAGGAAGGAAACAAGCATGTTTTATGCTCTTACTATGTGCCAGACACTGTTCCAAGTATTGGTTGCTGTTCTGCATTCTCAAAAAGGGCCATGACATCAGAGAGGGGATGCCATGACATGCAATCGAGTTGGATTTCAGTGAGGAAGAGCTGGGCAAAGTTACCAGCTTCAATTTCTCCTCCAGAGCCACGTGGGTCCAATGGCAAGATCAGGATGATGATGGGGTGTGTGTGTGTGTGTGTGTGTGTGTGTGTGTGTGTGTGTAAAATCTGGAGGGACTGACTCAGGGTTTTTAGCCAAAACTAAAGCACTAGAGATATCAATGAAAGCAAAAATAAAAACTCAGTCCCTACCCTCAAAGGGCTTACATTCTAATGAGAGAAGACAACTCACAAAAGGAAACTGAAAATCTGGGGGCAGAGGGAAGATGAAGGTCCCAGGTCTGGTGATGGGGGTGGTGAGGAAGGATAGAGCTATTCCATCTGAGAATTATGTAAAGGAACTAGGGATATTTAACATGGAGCAGAGACAGTTGGGTCTAGAGGGGCAGGCATTGCTATATTGTTAGCAGATAAGGAAGCAGTAGGTAAGGAGAGATTGAAGATCGAGGGAGGTAATTTATAATTAACCTTCAAACTCTATCTCTGATGATAACGTCTCTAAATTAGGGGAACATATGGAGCCATCACCACCACTCCATATGTATTTTATATATTCTAATTTTGCTGAAAGACTCAAACCCACTACCTCCAGAGGCAGTTATTAGGGCTCTTTACTGACATCAGGTAGCACTGCCAATAGATGATTGAGGTTGGAGTAGGAAACACCAGACTTCAAATCCAACCTGAGACACTTCCTAACTGTGTGACCCTGAACAAGTCACTTACGCTCCTTCACTTTCCTCATCTATAAAATGGGGATATAGCACCTACATCACTGAATTGTTGTAAGGATAGAATGTGAGAATATTTATAAGTCTTTTACAAATCTTAAAATGTTATATAAATGTTACATTATAAGAATATATTATCTTATATATTTAAATATATTTTTATAATATTGCATATTATTTTAAGAATTTTCATTTTTCTTTTAAGTATAAACAGTTAATATAATGTACTATTTTACATTATAATGTATATATTATATTGTCCATTATATGATGTATATGTTATCATGCATAATATATTACAGCACAATATGTGTTATATATTAAATGGATTACATTTTAAAGGCTAGTTTATTATTTTTCCATTTTGTTACTACATTAAACTTCACATTTACCTCTTTGCAATTTCCACCTATTATCCTCAGATTTCTTTTGTGGGACCAAACAGAGCCCATCTACTCCATCTCACAGGTGACAGCCTTTCAAATACTTGGATTCCGTATCTTTCCTGCCTTTACCACACTCCGCTTCAGGCTAACTTTTCCTACTATCCTTCACATAATTCTTACATGCAATGACTTCCAAACCCTTCACCATCTCCATCACCTTCCTCTGTATTCTCTTCAGCTTGTCGATGCTCTTCCCAAACAGGGGAACCCAGAACTGGATACAAAGGTGGAGGTGTGGTCTGATCATGGCAGAGGAGAGCAAGAAACCTCCTTAGTGCTAGACGTTCTGCCTCTTAATCCAGCAGGTTATTTTGTTTGTTTGCTCATTTTAAACCTGCCTTAAAACCTCCAGATTGTTGGACTCCCAGGTTGTACTTGTAATATTTTAAAATCTAGGGATCTTTTTCAGACAAATTATTGTCTAATCATATCTCTTCTTGCCTACTACTTAGGAAGTTGATTTTTTGGACCCAGATATAAAACTTTACATTTTTCCCTATTAAAAGTTATCTTAGTAGATCCAGTTCAATGCAAATTTACTTTATTAATTAATTTAATAATTATTAATTAGCTGAAGATACCTCATTTACCCTCATATATTTGTCCATCTCACTGTGCCTCCATCTCTCTGTTTCTCTCTGTCTTTGTCTATATATTTCCCAATGTCTCTTATGTCTCTGTTTCTGTCTTATATTGTTGTTCAGTCATTTTCCAGTCATGTCCAACTCTTCATGACCCCATTTAGACTTTACTTGGCAGAGATACTGAAGTGGTTTACCATTTCCTTATCCAGCTCATTTTTTCAGATAAGGAAACTGGGACAAACAAGATTAAGTGACTGACTTGGGGGTCACAGAGCTAATAAGTTTCTGAGACCAAATTTGAACTCGGGAAGATGAGCCTAAGTGCTATAGCACCACCTAGCTTCCTCTCTTTCTCATATAGAAGCTATTGAAACTATAAAGCTATTCAAATTAAACTAAAAGCTATTAAAGTTATAGATTGCACTTCATCTCCAATTCATTCTGTCTATATCTTATTTCTTCACAGTTACTTTCATGTCTCCTTATTAGACTATGAGCTTCCCAACAGCAGGAATTGTCTTTTACCTTTCTTGGAATCAACTCAATGCTTAGCACAGTGCCTTTATATAAATGGAATTTATTAAGTGTTTATTGACTAATAGTTTTTGGAACACTCTGTGTATATGTGTATTTGTGTGTGTATACATACATAAAGTGTTACACACATATATGTACCTGCATATTTACATATATATGAATATGCACACATATTGTAAATAATATATAAGCCTGTATGTTCCTTATTGAACATATATAAAAATATGATATAATTATATTAAAATATAATATGTATCATATGTAATCCAATTCCCAATCTCTTAAATATAAATAAACATCTAGGTTATTTGCTATACTATTTATTAACATATACCAAGCCACAAAAAGATATGAATAATTTAAAATATATTAGCTGTGAGCATTATATCTTGGCCAAAATTCCTTTCAATCATGACTACATATGCTTTTTCAATTCTGGAAATATAGTCCCACCATTCAGTTCTCTCAGGATACTAATTAGAGTCCTTTCTTAAGAACTTTCTTTGTGTTTCATTATAAGATAAGGCTTAAAGCCCATTCTCTCAGGAAATGTTCTCTTAATCCTTTTTCCTGGTCTTTTCGAGGTGTCTCTTCAGCCATCACAATTAAATCTCTCCAAAATGACAGTTAAGCTATTAGACTCTTAAGGTTTGATTCCATTATAATACCTATAGTCCCTGTGGGTTAGGTTATTGAAGCTAATGCTACAATTTCACTCCAGTTGATATTCCAAAACTGTATTCTTAACAAATCTACTTTTATTTCTTATATAATATAGTTAGATTTTGAAATTTTCCAGAATCATGAATCAAGATCAGATCTAGAGCTTTAAGGGACCTGAGATAAACTATTCCAATAACTTTGCTTTACATATAAGGAAACTAAGACCCACAAAATAGAAATAAATTGTCCTGGATCACATAGGTAGTAAGTGGCAGAGCTAGGATTTAACCCCATGTCCTATGAGTACAAATTCAGCCCACCTTCCACTCTACCATCCCAAAGTATCTAACGTAGAAGTCTGGAAATTGTATCCATTACAGAAATTATAAAGATATGATGTAAGGAGTAATCATTTACACATCTCCAATATATGACATCAGCAAAATAGACCATAAATCTGTGATTGTATAATTTTATTTATTTTAGACATACTTATTTTAGACATTTATATATTTAATATATTTATTTTATATTATTGAACATAATTTTCTATTTCAACATATTTATTTTGATATCTTAAAAGTTACAAAACATTTTCTTCTTCACAATATTCTCTTAGAATTATTATTCCATTTTAGAGATGAAGAAACTGATATTTCTTTGATATCTTAAAAGTTACAAAACATTTTCTTCTTCACAATATTCTCCTAGAATTATTATTCCATTTTAGAGATGAAGAAACTGAGACCGCAGAGACGCCAAGTCATGCATCCAAATCTTAGGTTACATAGTAGCAGGATTGATTAACCTCCATATGTGATACATAGTAAAGAAGGCTGAATGTGCAGGCAGGAAGTGGAGGTCCACATCCTGCTTCTACTTAGTTAACAATAATAGCTAACATTTGGGGGGTAGCTAGATGGTAGTGGATAGAGCACCAGCCCTGGAGTCAGGAGGACCTGAGTTCAAATACAACTTCAGACACTTAACACTTTCTAGCTGTGTGACTCTGGGTGAGTCACTTAACCCCAATTGTCTTGCCAAAAAATAAAATAATAATAATAGTTCACATTTAAATGATTCTCCAAGGTTTGGAAAGCTCTTTATATACATTATCTCACTGTATCCTCACAAACACTCTGGGAAGTCAGCACCATAATTATCTCCATTTTACAAATGAGGAACTGAAAAGTTAAGTTGACTTGCCCAGGGTCACAGAGTAGAAGTGAGATTTGAATCCTTGTTGACCAGTCTCCAAGTCCAGCACCCTATTCAGTGATCCAGAGGCTTCTCTGGGTTTCTTGATCTGCTTCTAAAATGAGAGGTTTGACCTAAATGACCTCTGAGCTATCTCTCGCGCTCTAAATTTGTGATACTGAAATTGTTTTTTATATACGTCGATATATGTATACATATATATATAATGTTATAGAACACATAATGTATGTTAAGTACATTTATAATATATTTAGAGATAATTTAGAGTTCACCTAATTTGGAGGTAGCTAAGTGACAGTGGATAGACTGTTGGGCCTGGAATTAGAAAGACTCTTCTTTCTAAGTTCAAATCTAGCCTCAGGCACTTACTGTTTGGTCCTGGACTTAATGTTATTTGCCTCAGTTTCCTGAGCTGGAGATGGAAATGGAAAACTACTTCAGTGTCTTTGCCCCCACCCCCCAAAAAAACAACAACCCCTAAATGGAGTCATAAAGAGTTTGAACAACTGAACAATAAAGTCAGGGATTCTTAATTTGTGGTCTGTGAACTTTTAAAATAGACAGATGGACAGATAGGTGGGTGGATGAATGGATAGATGAATAGAGAAAAGATAGATACATGATAGATGGACAGAGGATAGATAGATAGAGAGAGAGAGAGAGAGAGAGAGAGAGAGAGAGAGAGAGAGAGAGA
>JAJPUD010000011.1:660274-688057 GCA_023553655.1 Myrmecobius fasciatus | reverse complement strand
AAGAAAGAAAGAAAGAAAGAAAGAAAGAAAGAAAGAAAGAAAGAAAGAAAGAAAGAGGAGGAAAGAATGGGAAGAGAGAAAGGTGATACTGGTGGGAAAGGGGAAGGAATAAGAGAAAAAGAGGAGAGGGTGAGAGGGAAGGGGAGAGAGAAAGAGGAAGTGAGAGAAGAAAGCAAAGAGAAAGGAAGTGAGAAAAGAAGAAAAGGAAAAGAGAAAGATGAATGAGTGAGCAAGAGGGGAAAAGAAAAAGAGGATATTGGTAGGAAAATGAAGGAGTAAGGGGAAAAGAGAAAGAAGGATTGAAAGAAGAAAAAGGGAAGAGAGAAAAGGGAATGAGGGGAAAAGAGAAAAAAGAAAAGGGAATATTTATGGGAAAGAGGAAGAAATAAGGGGGAAAGAGAAAGGGGAAGTGAGAAAAGGAGAAAGGGAAGAAAAAAGGGGAGTGGAAAGGGAAAGAGGGGGAAGAGAAAAGGGGATATTAGTGAGAAAGAGGAAGAAGTGAGTGGGAAGAAGGGGAAAGAAAAGGAAGTGAGAAAGGGGGAGTGAGCAGGAGAGGGGAAGAAAAAAGAATGTTAGTGGGAAAGAGAAAAGAGTAAGAGAGGAGAGATGAAGGGGAATTTGAAGAAGAGGAAAGGAAAGAGAGAAAGTGGGATTGAAGGGAGAAGAGAGAGAAAAGAGGAATGAAGGGGAAAGAGATGGAGGAGAAAGAAAAAATGAGAGAAAGATAGAGAACAAAAGAGGAAATTGGAATAGAGAATGAAAGGAGGAGTGAGAGAAGGATGAAAGAGATAAAGAAAAGAGAGAAGGATGGAAAGAAAAAGAAGAAAGAGGGAGGACGAGGGAAGCTCTGTACCTGGCACCTCTTCTTTTCTTTCTCAATCATGGCCACCTCCCCACCTTTCAGCCACGAACTCTATGCTAATGACTCCCAAATCTCTATGCCCGGTCCTAGTATCTCTTAAATTTGAGAGCCTTTAATCAACTGCCTGCTGAACAACTCCATCTAGATGTCTTACTGTATCTCAACTCAACGTCTCTAAAAATGGAATTGTTACATTTCCCTCAAACCACCCTACTTCTCTAAACTTCCTGTTTCTGTTGAGGGCACAATGGTCCTTCCAATTACCTGGGCTCTGATTTTAGTGTCATTTTTTTCTGTCCTCCCTCTCCTTTAACTCCCACAGCCTATAAATTGTATTTCTTTGTTCCCTGTGTCTGAGTCTTGTATCTAGAATTTACTATCTTTTCCTTACTGCTTGGTAAAAATCCCTAGCACCCTCTAAAACCCAGCTCAAATTCTGCCTTCCTACATGAGGCCTTTCCTCATTTCCCCCAGTTGTTACTAATCTCTTAATTCTGAAATTACTTTGTATAACTTGGTTGTATTTATCAGTGTCTCTGCTGTATCACCCACTCCCAGGGAAATGTAAGCTATCTTAGAGAAGGAGTTTTTAAAATTTCTGTCCCTGTCCTCAGCATCTAGAGCCTACCTTCCACATCATAGAAATTTGAGAGATGATTTCCCCTTCTCCTCAATGAATTAAGAGTCAAAGAGAAAGGGGAGGAAGAAAAGGGAAAAGGAAGAAGAAAAAGGAGTAGGGAAAAGAAGAAAAAAAAAGATGGGGAAAGAGACAGAGAATAGGAAACTAAGAGGTACAAAAGGAGGCATTCTAAGACAGAACATAAGATAAAGAGACAATAAGTGAAAAGAACAGAGAAAGACAAAGAATGATGGGAGAAGGGAAGAGGGAAGAAAGACAAAAAGACCCGAAAGAAAGACAAAGAAGAAAGAGAAAGGCAGAAGCAGAATGGGAAGGCAAAGAAAGGGTGAGGAGACACATGACAGAGAGAACGAAATGAAAATCTCTAAACCAAATGCAGTTTAGCACTGAAGGAAATATCCCTCCAAGAAAGGTTAGATCCCTAAACCAAAACATGAAGCCAAAACTCTATCTGACCTGCCCACTGCCTTTCTCCACAGCCTTTGGCAAGTTATTAACCTTCTGTGTCCTATTAATGAACCCCAGACTCCCCCTGGAATCTCCCCAGGCTTTCTAATTCAATTCAGCAAACACTGGGTAAGCCCCCTTTATATGAAACATACAGTATCCAGAGCTGGAGGAAAGGGAAAAGCAAAGACAAAGAAAATGAAAGAGGGAGAGGGGGAAAAGAAAAAGAGAGTACGTACCTTCCTAGAGAAAGGGAAAATGTCTTATTTTTGTGTCCCCATCACTAAGCACGATGTCTTACACATAGTAAGCATTTAATAAACTCTTTTAGTATCTATATAGAAGCCTCCTAACTGGCATTAGGCATCAGCCCTTGTCATCCTGAGCTGTCAGTTACCAGACCTTTAATCACAGCAGGTATTTCTGATGCATATAAATGCTGTGCCAGCTGATTCAGCCTCCATTGCTTTATGAATTTATTTTAAGTTTATTTTGGAGCTCTGAGCAATAATAAAAAAATCATTACCGGCTGTAATAGTCTTGGCAGGGGATTTGGCATTTCAATTCATCAGAGATCACCCTGAGATTATTAAAAAAAAAAAAAAGAAAAGAAAAGAGGAATGCCTGTTGTATGTTGATGAAATATAACTTAACCAGTAAAACCCTGCTATTAAAAATCAAAGACAGTATTAAAATTTCATTAGTGTGAGTTTTGCGGCCAAAATCTAATGACAGAACAAATTGGATCCTTGCACAAATAAAAGGGTAATCGCTTTTTAATGCCCTTGTTATTCTTAGACAATTGATGGGCATTTACTCCTGACTTCCCAGTTGTCGGGTACAGAATGACTTTCCCTAAATTATGGTCAAGACCAATTTTCTGCCATTATTTTCAATGTGGAGAGATTTAACGCGGAGAAGTGGCGAGGGAATTCACAAGACATATTAGGGGAGCTGGTCAACATAAATGTGTGCACTTAATGACTACATGATTGAGGCAGGAGAGAACAGGACAAAAAAAACAAGAAAAGATCAAGTTTTGT
Organism: Myrmecobius fasciatus; assembly: GCA_023553655.1. Classification (NCBI taxonomy): domain Eukaryota; kingdom Metazoa; phylum Chordata; class Mammalia; order Dasyuromorphia; family Myrmecobiidae; genus Myrmecobius; species Myrmecobius fasciatus. The sequence continues at coordinate 685,065 of JAJPUD010000011.1, read as the reverse complement.
TCTTTTAGGGCGAGTCTACAGTGAGTCGTCACCCCCAAAACCCCAGTAGTCTTAGAATGATCTGGCCATCGACAAACAACCATATTACAAGTCTTTGGCAAGGCTACTGAAAGCCTCCATGTTCAGAGCATTTTTAGATTGCCAACATACTGCCCCAGGACCCATTAAAAAGCTGATTGACTCAGTTATGTGCTATTCACTGTGTCTAGCAATGCATCTGACTCATTTTTCCCATGGAATTATTCAGAAGATATCATAGATTTAGAGATTCTAGAGCTGGAATGTATCTCATCCAAGTCCAAATCCTTCATCTTGCAGACATAGAAATTCAGGCCCAAGGAGGTTAAAAGTTGCCCGAGATATCTCGGGTCATAAACATCAGCAATGAGATTTGAACCCAGATTCTCTAATTCTGGAGGCAGGACTCTTTCCACTATAAAATCCTGCCTTTATTGATTCTTTGGGAACTATACAGGCAAAGATAGGAAAAACTTTCTAACAGCTAGGACTATTCCAAATTGCTTTAGGCTGCATTGGGAGGTAGTGAGATCCTCATCATTTGAAATCTTCAAGCAGAGGTTGGATTGACCACTTGTCAAGGATTTTGTAAAAGTTAGAATCAGGAGACCTAAATTCAAATCCTGACACAGACACTTACTAGCTGTTTAACCATGGGGAAGATGTTCAAACTCTATTAGCTTCTATTTCCATTTTTGTTAAATGGGAAAACATTTAATAGCAGTTACCTCGTGTGGCTGATGTGATAAACAAATGAGCTAAGTAGTGCAGTGGGTAGAATGCTGGACTCAGCATCAAAAAGACTTAGGTTAAAATCCAGTCTCAGACACTTCCTAGCTATGTGACGTTGGGTAAATAATTTAACTTCTGCCGAAGTTAATTGTCTCAATTTTCTCAAATGTAACATTCAGTTGTTCAGTCTGCTCTGACTCTTTATGACTCCACTTGGGGTTTTCTTGGCAAAGCTACTGGCAAAATGGTTTGCCATTTCCTTCTCTAGCTCATTTTACAGATGAGGAAACTGAGGCAGATCGAGTGAAGTGACTTGATAATCACATAGCTAGTAAGTATCTAAGCCTGGATTAAATCTCAGGAAGATGAGTCTTATTCACTCCAGGCTCAGTGCTCTATCCACTGTAGGATAACAATAGCATCTGCCTCCCAAGGTTATCATAAGGCTGAAATGAGATAAAAAGTGTAAAGCACTCTGAAAACTTTAAAAGAATATAAAAATGCTAACTTCTATTATTGAAAGCAGTTTTCAAGATTTGTAGGGCTTTTAAAAATGTCAGCTATTATTATTTTTATTCAGATATGTGTTGATTCAGATATCGCTGAAATCCTTCTAACTCTGAAATTTGACAATTCAATGAGGACTGAATAATTTTAAAAGTTCAGCTGTTCTACAATTAGGGCAAATCTCTTCAATTGTCCCATCCTTAACTTTCTCCTCTGCAAAGCAATGATCATCATATTCAAAGCCCTTCCTTCACAGGAAGTTCTGATGATTACATGGGATAATAAATGTAAAATATTTTGGAAACCATAAAGCACCATGTAAGAATAACTAATATTGCTGTTATTCATCTTTCTTCCTTTTCAAGGGCATTCAGATCCTGCAGTCATTTTTTTTTAATTTAATATTCTGTGGACTACTGCACAGGTGTATAACAAAATTAATTAGCCTTTGCAATTGGATAAAAGAATTGGGATGTAAGCTCATCTTCTACAAGTTCCCTGAAAGTATCCTTGGGACATCTCCAGTAGCAGACAGGATGATGGGGATATTCCTGTAGCCACGTGGATTTGATCTCTTCTACTCACTCTCTGCATTTTGAAAGTTCTTCATTTCATATAGCTTGGAGAAGATGAGTATTTGGGGATGAGGGCATCTATAAGAATCATTGTTCTTAGATTGTTAGGGATCGATGTTGTTCCAGCAGTTTAAGCAACTACATTTTTCAGTGATAATCATATGGTTCCAATTCTATTTATTTATTGAATTCTCTGAAATGTTTTGAAGAATGAATTTATTGTAGGGGTATTTGTTATATATCTGTTGCTTTATGAAGGATCCTGAGCTTCTGGTGTATAATTCTGATTTTCTTTTTATTATTTTACTTTTTCTCATCTATATGTCAAAAATTCTGGGGCAAGTCACTATCCTGTTCTCAGTTCTTTATATTTAGTGTTCTACAGACTATTTGCAGAGGTGGAAAAATATTTTTATCATTAAATAAGAGTAATAGTAGGTAGCATTCTTATTTCACTTTATAAAGCACCTTCAAATTATCTAACTTGATTCTCACAGCAACCCTGGAAGGTATATGTTATTATTATTCCCATTTGATAGATGAAGAAGTATCTGAGGCTGGATTTGAACTCATATCTTCCTCACTTCAGGCTCACCCTATCATCTAGTTTCCAAGATGCAAATTCATTTTCTATAGGCTCATTGAACATTCTTGGAACAGTTTCAGTAGCAGACAGAACCAGAGGAATAATGATAACAATAACAACAACTAGCTATTATATAGCACTCTAAGATTTATAAAGCACTTTACAAATATTATCTCGCTTTATCCTTACAATAACCCTGGGGAGGGAGGTGCTATTATTATTCCTATTTTGCAAATTAGGAAACTGAGTCAGACAAAGATTAGGTGATTTGGCCAGGATCTACAACTACTGTCTGAGCAATATTCAAACTAATTTCTTTTCTTTCCTGAGGCAATTGGGATTAAGTGATTTGCCCAGGATCACACAGCCAGGAAGTGTTAAGTGTCCCAGGCCAGATTTGAACTCAGGTCCTCCTGACTTCAGGGCTGGTGCTCTATCCACTACACCAACTATCTGCCCCAAAATGCAAGTCTTTTTAACTCCAGACTCAGCACTATGTGCACTGTGCTGCCCCTTATATATCAAAATATTAGGATATAAACTAATCACTTGTGTCTCAGGGAAAGCATCCTTGGTACAACTTCAGTAGCAAACAAGACAGAAGGGATAATAGTAATTACCAGAAGAAAAAGTTAATAAGAACAATAGCTAGCATTTGTATGTTGTTTAGAGGTTTACAAAGCACTTTACAAATATTCTCTCATTTGAATTTCCCAATAACCCTGGGGAGTAGGTGCTGCTACTATCCTCAGTTTACAAATGAGGAAATGGAGGCAGAAAGAGCTTAAATGACTTGCCCAGAGTTATCCATCTAGTAAACACCTGAACTAAGATTTGAACTCATCTTCTTGATTCCAGATTCAGTACTCTATTCACTGCAGTGATTGCATCCTTTGATCTTCTTGTCTAAGTCTTCCATGTTTTAAAAACTTTTCATTCCATGTAGTTTGGAGATTATGAGTATTTGAAATGGTAACACCTGTTAAAACACGTTTTTGCTTTTATGAGTCAATATTACATCTGGGTAATTGTGGATAACAATTTGGTTTGTGAAAACAACCTAATCTTGGAACAGTATATTTGTTGAGTTCTCCTGGATATTTTTAGGTCTTTATTTTTAATAGGAGGTTGTTATTTGCCTTTCCATAAAAGATAGTACACTTCTGCGATATAACTTTAGCCACCAAATTATATTTTAAGTTTTCTGTCTGTATTAAATTTTTACAGCCTGGGAAAAAAGTGTTGCATCGTCTCTACTTATCCCTTGTCTAATCTACCTGATCATTAAGACTGGGCTTCTTGAGGATAATCCTTCTCTGGTTTCTTGTAGCAATGTCTTAGTCCTGATTCTGCCTCAGAGACTTACTAGCAATGCAACTTCCCAGGGTTTTTACCCCTTGTTTCCCTCTGTTTCCCATTAGGACCCCAGCCATGATTGGCTGCTCATTTGTGGTGGACCGGGAGTATTTCGGGGACATCGGTCTGCTTGACCCGGGCATGGAGGTGTACGGTGGGGAAAACATCGAGTTAGGAATGAGGGTAAGTGACAGGAGCTGGCCAGACCCATCTTTGAGAGACTTCAGAGAAATGCATTTTTGGAACAATGGGACATAGGATGTAACCAGGAAGTCACACTATGTGCTTCCTCTTCAAAAAGGCTATCACATGTAAGACAGTCTAGAGACTGAGTCCAAGGGGTTGGTTGGGGGAATTGAATGAGATCCAATGGGTGAGAGTTTTAAAGAGGGAGATTTTGGATTACTGTGAGGAAGGATTTTCTGGCAATTAGAACAGTCAAGAAGTGGATCAGCTGCTTTATCAGGTAGTGAGCTCCCTGTCACAGGACAAATCAAAGCAGAAGTTCTAAGTTGAATAATTCTCAGGCTTCTACATCTGTTTACCTGGCATATTCTATTGGGTACATATTGATGTATTTCTCTTATTTAAAATTTATTTTTTTCATTTTAATAAGTTCCTTAAGTACTATGAAGACCAGGCTTCCCATTCTAGGAGAAACAGCTTTGGTTTATTTGGGGTTTTTTTCTTAATTTTAAATCTAAATACAGAAAGACAAAACACACACACACACACACACACACACACACACACAACATTTCCATGCACTCAGAACAACAGAAAAAGAAGATTCACTATAAAAACTTAAATTTACATTTCACACAATTTTTTTTTCTAAAAAACTATAGAAATACTAACCATTTTAAAAAGTTATGCTACTTTCTTTGCTTCTTTCTGAATATTTTTTATTCTCTGCTGTGTACTTTTTTATTTTTCCCTTCCTCCCAGCCTTTGCCACCCCTTCCCCGATGGCTACTATTTAATACAAGTGTGTGTGTGTGTGTGTGTGTGTGTGTGTGTGTAAAATCATTCTATATATACTACTTATTCATCAATTCTTTTTCTGGAGCCAGATAGCATCTTTCTTCAAAGGTTCTTTGTACTTGATTTGAATATTTCTAATACACTAAATGACTTAGTCACTCAAAATTGTTATAAAAATTGCTGTTACTATATACAATATTCTCTTTATTCTGCTCATTTCACTCTTCATTATTTCTTGCAATATCTTTGGTTTAAGGATTTTTAGTGCAGGTTTTTTTCAGAATGACTGTGAGCTCAGGTCTGTCTATTAGCAATCTGAAAGAATAGACTGAAAAGCAGGATGAACAATAAGGGGAAAGCAAAAGGAAGGAGAGACTAGTAGAGAGAGAAGACAAGAGATCTCTTCCCTAATATAACTGGGCATCTCTAAGTAGGAACTTGGTCCCTTGGCTCTGTCCCAGAAACCTCAGGGTTAGAATCTCTATGCCTTGCAAAGAGACAACTAATTAAAGTGATAATTTATAAGAAGATCTGAATGTGAGTCCTGGTTTTATCATTTGCTAGTTTTTCATCATTAAATAAGTCCAGGAATATATTGGTATTTTCTTTATACTGGTAAGTGTCTAATTATTGGCTCTCCAAGGAAAAAATGTATTAATCACACATTTTTAAAGATTTTTCATTAAATATTTCCCAGTTATATACAACTTTTAAATTTATTTTTAAAAATTTTAAGTACCAAATCATTTCCCTCCATCTCATATTTCCCTCTTCCTTGAGAAGGCATGCAATTTGATATCAGTTATACATGTGAAATCATGTGAAACATATATTCATATTAACTGTGTTGCAAAAAAATACAGACAAAAAATACAACAAAAAAAATAAGGAAAGTTTAAAAAATATGCTTCAGTCTGCATTGAGAGTTCATTAGTTCTCTCTCTGGAGGTGGATAGCTTTTTCATCATAGATCCTTCAATGCCCACTGAAAGTAAAAAGAGAGGTTCCAAACTTACCTCAGACACTTCCTTGTTGTGTGACCTTCAGCAAAGGCACTTCTGTGTCTCATTTTCCTCATCTTGTCAAATGAGAGGGTTGAACTACATGGTTTTGTAAGGTCCCTTCTGGCTATAACAATCTCTCATGTGAATGAGAAAACTGAGGTCAAAGGAGTTTAATTGCCTTGCCCAGTCGCATAGGGAATAAGTTTCCATAGGCGAGATTTGAACCCTTACCCAATGACTCCAAATTGAGTTCTTTTTCAACTGTACCATGCTCCTTCCTACAGATAGTAATCTCATCTTTGTTTTCTAAGCCAGAAAAATGATGTATGGTGGGAATTTCAGGTAGGAGGAATCACAGCGGACCCAGAGAAAGTAATAGTTCTTCCAGATAAGACCATTCAAATGCCAATAATAACTCACACTTAGGTGCTTGATTTAGGTTTTCTTATTTGATCTTTACAACAGTCCTGGAAGATAAATGCCCTTATTATTGGTATTTTACAGGTGGGGAAACTGAGGCTAAGAAAGAGTTGCCCAGCTAGTAATTGACTAAGATTTGAACCCAGACCCTCTCGAATCCTAGTCTAGTGCTCTACAGCCCACTGGAGCACCTCGCTGCCTCACACCACTTAGCTAGTGGGTGTGCCCATGAATCCAGAGTCAGAAAGTGACTGTGAGATGTCTCTGTCCCTGCAGGAATAGGAAAGAGCCAAGACATGTCTGAGATTGGCCAGGTCCAGGTGTCTGCCTTCCCCAGGAGCTTCAGAGCTGACTTTAAACCCTTTCCACGTGACTGCTCAGAGAATAGATCGGCAGCCCTGGAAAACTCTCCAAGGCAGCTGATGAGTAAGGGAAGCACGGACCGCCGAGCAATTGCTGTCACTGAATCAAGCAAATGGGTAGCCTGTGATCAGAGCCACTGCCTGCCTGGCAGCAGGCGTCAGGAAAAATCATCACTGCCACTTGCAGCAGCTTTCCAAGTGGCAGGCGCTCGCTGAGGAGGCTGGTGCTCTGTGCAAATTATGTGTGAGTTTGTGTGTGTGTGTGTGTGTGTGTGTGTGTGTGTGTGTGTGTGATGTAGTGTGAATGTGTGTATGCTATGGTGTGGTATGGGTGTGTGAGCGTGTGTGTTTGTACCTGGACATGCTCTGGTTCCCAGAGGCTCCTCTCAGTTTCCCCTAGTCTGAGTATCAAACTCTCTTCAGAATCAAGCCCAGCTTCTATATCTATTTCCAAGTCATGATAAATCCATACGAGCCTGAAGGAGCTAGAAGGGAGCTCAAGACCTCACTTAATCTGATCTCATTTTGCAGATGAGGATTTAAGGGGTCCAGAGAGGGGCTTACCCAGCTACATGGGTCAGAGGCAAAAACAAGACTAGCATTAGGTCTCTCTTTTTTTTCCTGAGGCAATTGGGGGTAAGTGACTTGCCCAGGGTCACGCAGCAAGGAAATGTTAAGTATCTGAGGTCCTCTTGACTTCAGGGCTGGTGCTCTATCCACTGAACCACCTAGGAGCCCCTAGCATCAGGTCTCTTGACCCCAGTTTAGCATCCATTCCACCAGTTTACATAACAACCTACTAGGGTAAATAAATGACTTGAATTTTGTGGATTTAGCACAAGTTCAAACAATTAACCAACAACCATCTCTGAAATGTCTATTATGGGGCAGACCCTGTGGTCAACCATGAGGATGCAAAGACAAAACAACAAAAAAAAAACAATTAAATAGTCCTTGCCTTCAAGAAACTTACATTTGAAGGGAAACGATAGACAAAATGTATTTATTATCACTCCCATTTTATAGATGTGGAAACTGAGTTTAGGAAGGGTTAAGTAGCATGCCTATAGTCACACAATGTGACCATTATTATTGTTTGCCCTTCATTCTCAAAGAGGGCCATGACATAAGGGAAGTGAATTGGGTTAAGTGAGGGTGGGTTGTGTGAGGTCTCCTGCCTCACTTTCCCCTCCTGAGCCATCTGGATCTAGGGGTCAGAAATAGATCAAGAAGACTGAAAATGGTCCTGGATGTAGTGGGAGACTTTGGCCTTTTTAAGGTGGGTCTTTAGCAAGTCTTAATTCAACTGAGGCAACATGCATTCAATGATTAGGGCTAGGCAAGAAATGAGGGGAAAAGGAACAAAGGCGAAGAAAGGAAGATAAATGGTGCAAGGTTACATGATTTTGAAGTCCAGAAAGTCAAAAACAGGAAGGAACATGAGGGGAAAGAAGGCAAACTATCCTGAGTCCCTTTGCAAAATGGAGGATCCAGAATAAACTCACCACTGAGAAAAATAATGGGTGTTGTGAAGAGCTATAGGATTAGGATTGAAGGAAAAAAGGAAGTTAAGTCAAAAGAATAAGTGATGTTGAGAGAAAGTCCTAAAGAGTGAGAGGAAAAAGTCTTAAGGAGGACAAAGAATGGGTTTAGGAAGAATATGATCTAAGGCAAGATAGGAGACAGGAGTTTATGGTCAGATACAGGAATCAATTCTTAATTTAAAAAGTGGAACTTTTGTGAATAGTAGTGAGATCCAGTCCATAAATGAGTATGTGTGGCTGTGATGGATCAGAATATAACAGGATATGGAATTTAAGAAGATCATAGAATTGGGGGTTTGAGAAGGTTAAGGAGAATATCACCATAGATAATGAAGTACTTAAGTATTAAGTCATAAGCTGGGGAGTAGAAAAGGATTGTAAACCAATTGCTGAACCCTTGAGAAAGGAAAGAGACTTGGGATTTGGTAGGCAATGGCCACTGTAATCTAGATTGGGTAGAAATTTTAAGACTCTCTTCAAAGGAAGAGAGAGTGTTAATTTATACGGTAAAAGGAGAGTCTGGAAATGGTGATGGGGAGCAAAAAGTATTCAGACTTCCTCTCTGAGACAAGTTTTGGGGAGTGTGGGTAAAAGTGTAGGTAGTGGTAAAGAGTAGGGCCAAGTAAGGGAAACCAGGTCTTAATGAGGGCTAGTAGATGAAAGATCCAGAAGAAAGGCTATGTGTTTATATTAGAACTAGAATTCTAGAAGGTACAGGAAAGGACTACCAATGTTGGTTAGGGTACTGGTATTGGTAAAGATGAGAGCAGAAAGGGATTGGGGGGGGGGGTAATTTTCTCCTATGTAGCCAGTGTTTGATATGAACAAAGAAAGAGAAATAGATGGTGGGAAATTATTACCTATGGGAGTAATAGTGAGTGGTAGATGAAAAATAAAACCCCATGTGATATTATTGCTGGGCAAGGATCAAGGATATAGGGTCTGAGTCGCTCTTACTTGGGAGGCAAGGATTGGGGTGAGATAGACCTTGATTTCCCTTTGTTGATTATCCTCAATATAGCCTATCTACAGCTTGTTTGTGCATATTGTCTTCCCCACTGAAAGCAAGGAATATCCTTTTCCTTTCTTTGTATCCCCAGCACTTAGTACAGTGCCTGGCATATAGTAAGTGCTTCATAAATTTTTATTAACTGACTTCTGACCTGAGAATGTTGATCCTTTTCTTCTTCTCCTCCTCTTCCAGACTAATTGGCAGAGAGGTGAGGCCAGTCAACCAGCATGCACCAACCGCCATGTTTTGAGCTTGGGTTTTGGGATAGCTCATCCTTACAGCTGCCACTGACACAGAAAACACTATAGTGCTCATTCAGCAATGGGAATGTCTCTACAGAGTCTCCTCCCTATTTATGATGAAAGCACCAGTAGCACCAAAAGGAAATGCACTTAATGGTGAGCATCCTGAGCTCATAAACACAATACAATGGCACCAGGATGATCTCTGAATTCATTTTGGTAATGGGTCCAAATTATGAACCTATTAAGCTTAAATGATTCAGGGAACAAAAATCAATAGTTCTTCCTAATGGATTATAGTTTATTTATTTCCCAGCACATCAGGGGTATGAAACATATTATACATTCTTCACCAGTCCTATCCTTAGGCAGAATAACAGCTATTCTCAATGAGGTGGAAGGATTGATACACACTGGAAAAGACCAAGCTAACACCAAACAATAGTAATGATGGCAGTTCTCATTTCACTGACCCTTTAAAGTTTACAAAGCTCTTTCCTCTCAACTACGCAGTGAGGAGGGGATATGTCTTATGATCTCCATTTTACAGATTCTGAAACTAAGGCTCAGATACAACAAATATATATATATATATAGTCTAGTATATTTGGAAAATGGGGAGTTAAAACCAGATTATTTGCTATTCTCCATATGTGACATTACAGCTTTTAAATCCATGTCTTTGTACAGGCTGTCCCTCATTCCTTTTATACTCTTTCTCCTCGTCTCTGTTAGAATTCTTGGCTTCCTTTAAAATTCAACTCAGATCCCTGATTTCTTTCTTTTTTTTGCCTGTACATATTTTTCCTGGTTGTGATTGTTTCAATATAGAAAGACCCCAGTAAGGAAATTCCCTCTACCAATTCAAATCTGCAATTTATAATCTTAGGAAAGCTTGTTGAAGCTCTGAGAACTTAGGGTCTCACATTTAGTGTGTATCAGTGGCAGAATTTAAACCCACATCTTTGCGGCTCCGAGGGCAGATCCCTAGCCACTAGTCCACACTGCCTCTCTTCTTGAGCTAATAGGTATTTTAGAAATCCAGTCTCCAAATTCCTTGAAAGTCAACACATCAAACATAGGGATTTGTCACATGGCTACTTCTATGCCTAAAAAACAACCCCTCTCATCTCTACCTCTTCAAATCCCTGGCTACTTACAAGATTCAATGCCATCTTCTCTCAGCAGCAAGCCTTGAGTGCCATCCATTCTAACATCACCTTCTTTCTATTATGTATTTATTTTCTAAGATAACACTTATGTATCTCTTACCATTCCCTTTAGAATATAAGCTCAAAGACTACTTCAGTTATCTCGATGTCCCCAGTGCTTGGTATAATGCCTGGCATATAAATGCTCATTGGTTGGTTGATGGATATTGTTTCACTCATTAGAGAATAAACTCTCTGAGACCAGGGACTTTCCTTCTTTTTCTTTGTATCCTCAGTTTGTAATAGCAGTTAACACTTATTAAGTATCTAATAAATGTATTTTAATTAATTGATTGGTTGACTGAGTACCTTTATAATGCAGTTTATCATCCACATTTCCATAATTAAAGACTTAACCCTGAAAAGATCTGACTTAGAAACCCAGGACTTTAAACAGCTAAAATTTCCTTTTGCTAACCCCCATTTCTGTGATGTGAGAGGGAATGGAGCACTTTTTATAAGTCTACAGTATTCTATAGAAGCTTTCTGTTATGGCAGTTAAACACACAGCATGCTGGCCATTCGCTGGGAAAGACAAGTTTTACATTTTAATACACTTTCCAGACTAAACTAGATTTTGTGAAAAATTATGAAAATTTTGTGAAAGAAATTGTGAAATTTTGAAAACTTTAATTTACCATAATTAACACTTAGCCACATCAATATTCCTAAATATATAGATATAGATATGGATATGGATATGTCTTTAAATATTCTCAGAGTATTTTGTCATGTTTTTGTCTTTCTTTCCTCCCTTCCCAGTATTATATTTATATGTCCTTGTCATATATCTCCAGTATAAGTTCCTTGATGGTAGGAATTATTTCACTCTTCTTTTTGTATCCTTAGGACCTGCTATAATACCTAATTCCCATATTTTTTTTTGAAATGTAAAAATTATTTGCTTTCTGCACTGGCCAAGTGTTCTCAACAAGCCAACATTTTTCTCTTTCAGTATTGAGGTGAAGGGCAGATTTTGAAGGGATTAAAAGAAACAGCAAAGAGAGATGCTGCAGTGAGGGAAATTATTTTTCCAAATGGGAAGCTCCAGAATAACCAAAGGGGCCTTACTGATAAACAGGCCCCCAAAGAGGAGAAGGATTCTTCCATGTGAATCCTGATCATCAGGATTTCTCTTGGAAAAAGAATGATTTATGCGGTGCTATTAAGGTTTTGTAAGGAGAAGTTTGGTTTTGATTTTTGGTTTTGGTTTCTCTTTCCCCTGACATTTTTCTTCCCTACTGGTCCATGTCCTGTGATAGTTATTAGACAATCCTTTTATTCCTAGGTAGAGTCTATGTTTGTTCAAATTTGAACTCAGGTCTTCCTGACTCTAGGTCCAATGCTCTATCCATTGTAGTATCACCAGCTGCCCTTCATGCTTTCCTCTGGGTCACACATTTTTGTGTGTTTCCCTTCTTCAGTTTACATCCATATAAAACACTCATACACTTCCATTCACCTCACACACATACACTGTCAAGCTCTTTGGATATGAATAAATATATCTGTATCGTGGGCATGCCCTAATTCCACCCCAATCCATTGCATTGATATCTAAATGTAAATACACCAATGTCATAGTCATTATTCCCTCCTACTTTACATTGATATACAAATATAAATCTATCTACATCAATGTCAAACCCACTCATTACCATATGTATACACACTTCACTTTGTCCAGATGTGTTGTATTTCTGTATTACCATCATACTCCTTTTGTCCCTACACGAATATCCAATTATATATTTATCCCTCCCCTTAAAAATGATTACAAAATCAAGTCAAGTACACAATAGGATACTTCTCATCTAATACTGCACAATAGACCTCTACGCCAAAGAACACAGCTGTCACTAGATGCAGTCAGGACACAGTCTACCTAGGATATGGAATTTATTTCTATTTTTTTTTTTTTTGCTTTTTGCTGAGGCAATTGGGGTTAAGTGACTTGCCCAGGGTCACACAGCTAGGAAGTGTCTGAGACCAGATTTGAACTCAGGTCCTACTGACTTCAGGGCTGGTGCTCTAACCATTGCGCCACCTAGCTGCCCCATGGAATTTATTTCTATAAGTAATAACTACTAGTGGGACAATATTCTCTACCCTGGAAAAGTTAGGAGCTTATTCTCTAGGCTTATATTAAGAAGCACGTGATTTTCATCTAAAGCATCTTCTACAAGCTGATATAGAACTGTACTCTGTCCCTCTATTTCTGGCTAGGTTGTAGCATTGGAGGGTATTTTCAGCTTGCATCTGTGTGTATGTAGGTGGCAGGGGTAGGAGGAGAGACTAATGGCAAAATGATGTGGGTGAGCATGCTCTTACCAATTTATGAATAGCATCACCCTCACCCCAAAGATGTTCCAGCAGTCCCCTCCTGGTTTTGTTGCCTTTGGGTCTGTTCCCCTAGTACATGTTGTTTCCATAAACCATGAAGATTCCTCATTGCCAGCTTGGGAAGGGGGCATGAAAGACATTATAAGATACAGCTGGAGGCCTGAACTGCAGATGAGTTTTCAAAGCCAAGAGTGGAATGAGTGAATTCAACCCTGTCTGAGGCTCTTTCTCAACCAGGATTTTACTGGTGAATTATCAGACACTGAGAGCGAGATTTCTATGAACTGATACATTATCACGATGAATGGACAGATGTTCTTTCTGGAGCTATTTTCATATTCTTCTACCCACCCAAAGCAAGTGAGCTGAGTGCTCTATGAAAGACAGCATTGTAATTTTGAACTCTGAATGTAAAGCCCACTTGGCGTTATGAGTTGAAGGGAACTGAGGATGTCACTGTAAAGATGATGTATATTCTACAGGATGAGATGCTATTGGAAGTCTCAGTAACCTTGAATAGAGTGGAGTGCTTCATCAAAGAACAGCATAATAAACATTATCCGATGGTATTCTAGCATGAAATAGCCACACTGATGGAAGCTTAGCTTGTGGGTGATGTTAAAGGCACTCTCAAAAGGAGGGACTTTGGAAATCATTCAAAGAAGAGCATCTGCCCATTTGGCATAAACATTGCATGGTGCCCATAAGCTGTAACACTTTCTATCATGTACTTGCTCATATGCTCAGAACTGATCAAGGTGCTCAGCTTGAAGTTGAAACCTCAGCTAAAGCTGCAATCACAGGAATACCAAGAAGAAAGGCCGTTTGACCACATTATGAGTCACATCCCTCAAACCTCACCTTCCATTAAGTGGCTGCTTCTTCTGGATACATTTAATTTGGGGGAGACCAGAAATCCTGGAAGAAGGTAAGACAAAAGACCAACCTAGTTTTTAAAGATCAATTCTCCAGAAGTCAGAAAATTATTATTTTCTGCAAAGTTATCTATGGGCTTATGAATGGAATTTTCTTCTTCATCCTACAGCCTGAGCAACAAATTCAGTCCCAACCTTGCCTTGGCTTTCCTGTGCAAAAGATAAGTTAATGCTTCTTGGCTTCCTGCCCCAGTACTTGAAAGGAAGGTGGTAATCAAATTAGTTCTTCACATTGGATTTCCTGTTGGCAGATGAGAAAGGAAACCCTCCTATATTAGAGGAGGGAAGTTGTGTGTGTGTGTGTGTGTGTGTGTGTGTGTGTGTGTGTGTGTGTGTGCATGTGTGCACAAGCATGGGAATGGGCACACACAGAGTAATAACTAAGGTAGAACAACTGAAGCTTTGTTCCAGGTCAGCATCATTTAGAAGGTGACAGCAATACCTTCGGCAGCTAGAAACACCTGAGCTGACTGCCCAGATAGCAAAGCTGCCAGATTGGTTTTGCTAAAGTGGGAATCTGACTGGCTCATTTTTCTACCCAAAAAGTTGTAGTACCTCCCAAAGTAGGTGTTCAATAAGTGCTTATTTCCTTCTTCTTTCTTCTACCCCAGCCAAATTTATCTAATAATAATTATTATACAGCATTTACTATGAGCAAAGCATTATGCTAAGTGCTTTAAAAATATTTAAAAATACTCTGGAAGGTTGGTACTGTTATGATCCCCACTTTACAGATGGGGAAACTGAGGAAGACAGAGGTTAGTGATTTGTCCAGAATCATGCCCGATTTGAACTCAGATCTTCTTGACTCTAGATTCAGTTGAGGTTAATTTTTATGCTGCTTGCCCAGGACAGTTTTGTGAAACTTGCTTCAGGCATGAAAAAAAAAATGGTAGTTACAAATCTGGTATAGAGTTTGTTTATTCATGACTTGGGGAGGCAGGACTGTGTTACAGAGGGGAAGATGGCGTCACAGCAAGATTTGGACTATAACTACAAATGGAGGTGGTGCAGTATTCTTTATTCAGGGAAAGCTAGAGCTGCCCAGGGCCAGTTGTGTTATGCAGACTTGTATTGACAAGTGTGTATTTACTCATCCACTTTAAAGAGTTTTTGTAATCCTTCCCTGGAGCACTGCAGAATTATGTGAGATTTTCATGCCAGAAAAAGCTGTATTATCTAAATGGGAGCTTTAGATAAAGTAGGAGGCAGAGACCTTTTAAGAACTATTATATTTAAAAGAAAACATTTCTATTTCCTTTTTTTTTTAGTAAAAAAATCTTTCAGCCCTCTTTGGGGAGATCTGTTGACTTCTCCAATTCTCTTAGGCTGACCCATTCATGCATGGATTTTCTGAGGGAGATCCTAGGTCTTCAAATGGCCATCCCTGGGTAAATACAAAAGCAGTTAGATGACATGTCCTGTGGGACAAGTGACTTTCAGCCTCAATTTTAATATCTGTAAAATAGAAATAAAAATAGCACCCTACCTCCTACAAGTGTTGTAAGGATCAAACGTGATAATATTTGTAAAATGTTTTGTGAACTTAAAATGCTTTAAAGTATTACTGTCATAAATGTTAGCTATTAATGCCTTTGAAGCAGCTAAATTGTGCAATAGAACACCAGGCCTGGAGTCAGAAAGACTTACTAGTTGTGACCTGGGCAAGTCATTTAACCCTGTCTGCCTCAGTTTCCTCATCTGTACAATAAGCTGGAGAAGGAACTGACAAACCACTCCAGTATCTCTGCCAAGAAAATCCCAAATGAGGCCGCAAAGAATCAGGCATGACTCAACAACAACCACAAAATTAATATCTTCAGAGAAAAGCAGAGTTTCAAATTGAACAGGGCTTTGGGAGCCATCTAGTCCAATCCATACCTGAACAAGACTTCCCTCCACAGCAGACTGAGCCTTTGTTTGAAAACTAGAATAAGTGGAAACTCACATTTTCCATTATCTCATTTCTCTATGGAACAGCTTTTTCTTTGAGAAAGTTTCTCCTGACATCAAATCTAAATCTACCGCTCTCAAACTTGCACTCATTTCTCCTCATTCTTCCCATTGAAGTCAAGCAAAATAACTAATTTTTTTCCCTATGAAAACCCTTTGACTACTTGAATCAATCATCTAATCAATCTACAAGTTGTTAGGAAGCCCTGACTCTGCATGAGACACTATGCTAAGCACTAAAGACACAAAGACATAAAAAAATTAGCCAGTTCCTTTCCTCAAGGAGCAAGAACTATCAGGAATTCTATCAGATTTCTCATCTTACATCTCATCATACTTTTTTTTGTTGCTTGCTCATTTTTTATGTCTGATTCTTTGGGATCCCATTTTGGAATTTTCTTGGCAAAGATACTGGAGTGATTTACTGTTTCCTTCTCCAGCTTATTTTATAGATGAGGAAAGTGAGGCAAACAGGATTAAGTGACTTGCTTGGGGTTACACAACTATTAAGTGTCTGAGGTTTGATTTGAATTCAGGTATTCTTGATTCAAGACCCAATAAGAGAGAAGGAAGGAGTGGGGAGAGAGAAAGAAAGAGAGATGGAGAGTAAGACAGAGAGAGATAGATGGAGAGAGATATAAAGATGGAGAGACAGAGACAAAGAGAAACAGAGACAGAGAGAGAGACAAAGAGAGAGAGAAGGAGGGAAAGAGACAGAGATAAAGAAAAGAGGGAGGGAGGCAAAGAGAAAGGAAGAGAGAGATGTAGGTATATATACATATATGTAAATATATGTTTTATATATGTATGTATTAGTACATATAAACACATTCATATATATATATAGCACATATGTACATGTATATTAAACCTTTCCTAAAGAAGAACAATTTTCTAGCAATTTCATGAATAACAACAGTCTGCTCTCAGAGTTCTGGATGATATGGTCCTTACTCAACTATACCTGAAGAAAATAAATTCTTCTCCCTAGTCATCCTCTCACCAACCACCTCTCAGAAAGGTCCAGAAGACCATGTCTTGGAATCCTTATCCTTTTCAGTTCCAAAGTGAGGCTGCCATTGTGTGACTGTCAAGGGCTCCCAGGATCCAATATATCTAGTCTGGCTCCAGCCCCACTCTGCTGCAGCAACCTCAGGCCAGACATCAAACCTTTCTGGATTTGCCCACAAACATGCCTTGCCCAACCCCTAACTCCTCCAACCTTTCCAGTTCTGAAATCATGATTAAATCAATGTTGACATTGCTGCTAGAAAATTTGTGTCCATCTGCTTCTCTGTTGATCTATTAGTCATCTCTGTGACTTTCCAAATTAAAGCATCCCTCTCTGACTAAACAAACAACAACAAAAATCTGGGTTATGTTTATAAGTTCTTTGGTCATCTATTTCTTCATCTGCAAAATGGGAGAGGTCAGATTGGATGGCCTCTAAAGCCATCATCCCATAGAGTGAACTGAGACAGTAGGTACCTAAGCCATCTAGAAGATGGGTAATTATAAGAGCTCTTATGAAAAACCTGTGTTCTAGTCCCATCTCTGACTGGTTGTGCAACCACAAACAAGTGACTTTATCTCTCTCTCTTTTTTTAACTGTTTTATTTATTTTCTGATTACATGTGTATATTAACTTTTAAAAACACATTTCTTTATGAATCATATTGGGAGAGAAAAATCAAAACAACCTCTCAACAAATTTGGCTTGTCTCTGAGTTGCAAAGAAGGTGCTGACTTGTGTTTGTAGAAGGAATTTCCTCATCTGGGTTTCTTGTGCCAATGAAGTTACATTTCCCAACTCTCTGCCATTTCATTAGCCCTTTAAGATTTACAAGAAACTTTCCTCAGAAACATCCTGAGTGCTTGGCAATGTTAGCATATCTCCATTTTACAGAGTAATAATTATATTTGGCATTTATATTATACTCTAAAGATTACATGGAGCAACTAGGTGGCGCAGTGGATAGAGCACCAGCCCTGAAGTCAGGAGGACCTGAGTTCAAATTTGGTCTCAGACACTTAACATTCCCTAGCTGTGTGACCCGGGGCAAGTCACTTAACCCCAATTGCCTCAGCAAAAAGCAAAAAAAAAAGATTACAAAACATTTTAAATATATTATCTTTGTACCTCAGAATAACCCTGAGTGAAATCACTGATTCAGACAATATCCCCATTTTATGGAATTACAACTTGAATCTTAGAGAGATGAAATAACCTGTCCACATTCACAAAAATTTAAAAGTAGCAGAAGCAAAGCTTAGAGAAGGGAAGCCTGCCCTACTAAATAGGGCACTGAACTTCAAGGAAGGATGGTCTGGGTTCAAATTCTGCCTTAGATGCCTACTAACTCTATCAATCAGTAAACAAACTTTTATTAGGCCCTTACTATATGTCAAACACTGTGTTCAGTTCTGGGAATACAAAGAAAGGCAAAAACGTAGTCCCTCACTTCAACAGCTCACATGCAATAACCAAATACCAACAAAATATACATATGTTAGGCAGTTAAGTGGTGCCATAGAGCATAGAGTACAATTCCTGGAGTCAGGAAGTCTCATCTATCTTCAAATCCAGCCTTAGAAACTTAATAGCTGTCTAATTCTAGGCAAGTCATTTAATCCTGTTTGCCTCAGTTTCCTTGTCTGTAAAATGAGCTGGAGAAGGCAATGATAAACCACTCTTTGCCAAAAAAAAAAATCCTGAATGACATTATGAAGAGTCAGACACAACTGAAAATGACTGAACAATAACTTACGTGTGAGCTACATTGAAGGTTATCTGAGGGTAAAGATGCTAGCATTAAAGGAGAAATTCTTGAAAAAGGTGAGATCTTAGCTTAGACTTGACTGTGACCTTGGGCAATTTTTTTTTTTTAATCTCAGGTTGTCTTTTTCTTTCTCGATAAAATGGGAGTACAATCCAGTGGTCTCTACAAAATCCTATGATTTGAACTCTGGTTTCAGGCCACCAGATCCGGGATATTTTCAGTCCATAACTCTGCCTGCCAGAGACTCACTCACCAGACCTTTGGGCTTGAAAGAGTTACTAGTTTTCTGAAAAGTGAGCAGCTGAGTTCTCACCCCCACCTCACCCCACCTCCAACTTCCCAATGGAGATCTGTGCTTGACAAAGCTTTGGAGTTACAGACAAAAGCTTCGGCAAGAAGGCAAATGCAAGCACATCAGTAAAGCTGTCAGCATTTTAATGTATGCACCGAGTCTCTGGGAGACACTAGTGAAGCATCAGCTACCCCTGGCAAAGCCGTTTCTCCATTTCCAATTTAGATCAGGAAGACACAAGATACAATGAGAGGCCTATTGAGTGTGACATATGGTATTTTTGCTGATAGCAGATTAGCCTTCACCAGTGTAGGCACAAAATCCAAAGTGCATCCGTGGCTACATCTGTGAGCTGTGTTAGGTGGGCTGTTCGGTGCATGTTAAATAACGGGACCATCAGAGCAGTAATAAATTGGTACATTTGCATATCTAGTAAAAAAAATGTACTTCAAGGTTGGATTTTTATACCCTCTGAAAATGATCTCCATAGAGGCATTGTCAGGAGAAGTGAATGGAGCATTGGGCTTCCAGTTGGGAAGTCCTGGGTTTGAGGAGAACCCCTTATACTTATTGGTACATTTTATTGATTCCAGGATTCAATACAAATTCTTCTGTTCTAGCTTTTTAAAAATACCTTCTCAACTATGCCCTAATCTCTGTTTTCAGCCTTATTACCCCATTACTCCACTCCACATTCAGCACATCCATACTGGAGGCTCTTGCTGGTCCCCATATATGACAGTCCATTTCCCATCTGTAGTATATTTGTAGTGAATGTTCCCAGTGTCTGAAATTCTTGACCTCTTCATCTTCAGTTTCCTTCAAGACTCAGTTCAAATGCCCTTTATTACCCCCAATCTTTAGTGCTTCCCCTCAAAAAAAATCATCTTGGATTTCTATGTATATATATATATGCACATGAGAAATACACAATAAATCCAAGGTGATATACATGTGCATACATGTACAAATACATACATATACATATATACCTACATACCTAGATTAAAGCCTGGATATTTATCTTTCATATATATATGCACACATATGTATATTTGTTATACACCCATATTTATTTACCTAAAAATCTGTCATATACGCATCTATGCATAAGTGCTACAAATCTACATTTATCTATTTAGACATCTATCTGTCATATATACATATATATGTATATAGAAATCTACATTTATCTATCTAGATATCTGTCATATATATACATATGTATATTGTTACAAATCTACATTTATTTATCTATATTTAGATAGATAGACAGGTATGAATCAAATATATATATATTTCTATGTAAAAAAACATGTGTATGTTTGTACATTTGTGGTACATGTATATATAGTGTTTGTAAGCTTCTTGAGGTCAGAAACCGTTTTCCTTTTGTCTGAATTCCCAGAGTCTAGAACAGTGCAGGCTGGCACTTTAGACATTTATAAATGCTTGTTGATTAATTGAATTCTAGCTGGAGGAGACCTTGGACAAGTCACCTTCTAGATACCCTACTTGTCTACTAAGTTACCGAGAGGCTATGATCCCAACTAGTATTTGGAGCTTCTATTCTTGGTGCCCCACCTCATGCTCATCCCCCTCTCTAATCCCCAACCCCAAGGTTGAGGAAATCACAGATTTCCTCCAAGTATTTGTATTGGAAATTATCCACTATCATATAACAAGAGCCTATAAAAGGAGATTGATGGTGGATATGTCAATAACTCAATAAGACCTTCCTAATATACTGAACTCAGGGATGGGGGAGGAGAAGGGGACATCAATTGCAAAATAGCTCCCATTTCTATATCACTTTTTGGTGTAAAAAGCATATTCCCTGAAATAACTCAGTAGACATGGCATTATTATGCCCATATTATAAATGAGAATATTGAGACCCATTAAGATGAAGGGACTTATGTAGAGCACCTTAATGATGGTGGAAATAGCCTAAGTATAGGAGGAACCTGGGTCTAAAAGCTTTCAATGTTACTTATACTGTGACCTTGAACAAATGACTTAGTCTAGATGTTCTAGGTTTTTTGGGGTTCTCTCATCTGTAAAATGAAAGGATGTTCTAGATGATCACTTTTCTAGATATCTTTCATGATATATAGACATACATATATGTATATTTGCTAAGATATTTACCTAGATATCTATCTGTCATATCCACACACCTATATATTTGCTACAGACCTACATTTATCTGTCTTGTCTTTCTCTATATCTCTAGCTCTATAATTCTGAACCCTTTGATGCTAAAAAAAAATCCATTAAACGGTCAGTCAATGACAAAGTCAGTTGGCAGTGGGAGCTGGGGCACTCCCTCATCTTTTTAAATCTCTTTGAGCCAAGACAGTAGGAGTATTTTTTTAAATGTGGGGTTTATGGGGGGAGATAGGGTGGACTGAAGACTCAGTTCTGGAATTCTATAATCACGTAATTCAAATTCATATCTTCTGTTTTCAGACCTAATCTTTTCTTTCATCATACTAATATTCATGAAAAAGTAGTTAGAAAGAGATTCTGGATTGTGTGTATAACACTATTATTATCCTTCAGGGTAGGGCACTAAAATTATCAGTGAGGGCTTCCTGGAAGAGGCAGTCCTTGGGCAGAGCCTGGATGGATGGTTGGAATTTAAAGAGAGGGAATGGCCTGCAGTTGAGCTTGGAGTTGAAGATGCTCTTTGTATGCTCAGAAGCAGCCAGGAGCTCAGAGTGGCTGGGGGAATAGACTCTGCAGAAGAATAGGTCAGTCAATATGCATGCATTAAGTGCCTACTGTGTGCCAAACAGTAGTGGTACAAGGGTAGGCAAAGACAGTCGCTGCTTTCAAGGAGCTCACAATCTAATGGGGAGAATTTGAAAGCATTTATTTTAGCAAATAGCAAACAAGCTATTTTTTGAGAAAAAGTGGAAATATTCAACAGAAGGAAAACATTGGGATTAAGAGGGATCAGAAAAGGCTTTCTGTAGTAAGGTGGGATTTGAGCTGGGACCTTAAGAAAGCCAGGGAAGCCATGGACAGAAATGAGGAGTAAGGGTAATCCATGCACTAATTTCACAGTAGAAAACAATTTTCTGAAAAGAAAAATGAAGGATTGAGTGGCTAGACCAGGAGACAGTGTTCATGGGGTCAAAGATCTGAAGCTATAAAAGACCACAGAGCACATTTAGTCCATTTGCCATGTTTTAAAGATAAAACTGACTCACCTAAAATCATGCAGAAAGTAATCATCATTGGTGAGATTTGAACCCAGGACCACTGACTCCAGGGCCAGCCAACGTTCTTCCCATGACTCTATGCTGTCACCCATTGTTGAAACAGCATAACAAATGTGGTTTAGTTTCTGTTTATAAAAATCCAGACTTCTCTTTTTGTTTGTTTTCCTCTTATTGCCATTTATTTCCCTCTAATACATTCACGAGCTACTTTATATTGTCATAAGGATGAATGTCTCCATTTAGTTGCTAGCCCCCACCATGAGGCAGCCAGACCAATAAGGACAAATGGACTGGAAGAAATAAAAGCTCTCCTAGAGAAAGGCAGTCAAGCAAAACTGCAGCGGCTGCTGCCTACGAGCCATTTCCCTCTATTCAAGACTCTCCACAATCTGGCACCAGCCTCATACCCCTGGACTTCGATTCACGCCAATTCTATTTCAAAAGCATTTATTAGCCACCTACTGCATGCAAGGCACTGTGATAGACATCGGGAAAACAAAAACAAGAAAGGTAAATAATCTTCGCACTAGAGAGTTTATATTCCATCATAGGGCAAGGGGACAGCATCTATACAGGGTACATATAAGACCTTACAAAGTAATTTCAGGAGGGAAGCCATAACAACTGGAGGGAGGAGAACCCAGGAAGTCTTCAAAGAGAAGGTCAAATTGTAAAAGGAATACTCACTCCAAATGACTGTATATATCATGTTAGATGGTACAAGAAGCTGGCTAAGGAACTAGAGGCAAGACTGAAGTGTAACTCTTACTTTTGAATAGCTGTGTGATCTTGGACAAACCTTTAACTTCCTATTTCCTCATCTTTAAAATGAAGGGGTTACCTATAAGGCCTTATCGAGCTTATCCATTGTATTTCCTTATTTATATTTCTTAGTGTCATTGCTTATTTATGTAGGTATTGTCGCTCCCCCTCCACCCAACCAAGTAGAATATAAGAATATAGATACAGATATATTATTTGTCTCTGTATCTCCAGTTAGTCACTAAGTATCTCTTAAGCACCATCCATGTGCCAGGCACTGTGCTAAGTGCTAGGGATACAAAAAGAAACAAAGTCATGGGTTTTGCCTTTAGGGAGATCATGGTTTAAATGGAAGAGACAATATACAAAAAAATTGAACCTACAAGATATTTCTAGGCTGGTCAGCACTTAGTAGATAGTAAGCACTTCCTTAGAAACCAGTTTCCATTTTTTTTCCTGTTTCAAAGCTCCAGTTGTTTTTCTTGGGCAGAAAAATGCAAACTCTCCCTTTTCTCCAGGACTTAATAAGTCACCTAACCAAGCATGTCTTTCCCTTAGAGCTGTGATCTATGGACAGATCTCTTTCCCATCTGCCAGCTGAGAGGGAAACAAAGAAGTTACTTCTTTATTGAAAGAAGGAAATAATGAAAAGATGGCACTTCCCAGAAGTGAGACTTCCTCTCAGGGCTCGTGTCTCTGCCTCTCAGTGCAGATGATAGGGCGGTTTGGACAGGATTCAGCCCAAAGAGGGGTAGGCTCAAAGTCACTCAAAACCAGACTGTCTCAGACAAGGAAATTTGAGCTAATGAATTGACATCCCGCCCCCACTTCTTCACCCCAGTCCTATCTGGCTTGTTCCTTAGCAGAAACCCTGATGGTCTGAGCTCTTAGTCCCTTGTTCTGTTGCTTAAGAGGACATAGAACAGTCCAGTCTGCGCATGTTTCTGCTTTCCTTGTCCTTCTCTAACATTAACTGTTGGAACGTGGTAGCCTCAACAATTTACTGCACCTGTCAAGGCTAATTTATTCATGAGAATGGGCAAGATCAATGCCCTGGCAAACCCTGACATGTGCTCATATTTTAAAGTCCTGTTTGACCTTGAACTGCTGCTGAGAGGAGTTGGAGAGCCCTGCGTGGGCACAGCTGAGCTGGCACACAAGCACCTTTGGGCTACAGAGGCATTGAGGCTGGGAAACACAGACCCCAAGGCGAGTCCAGCCGGATTTTGGGAAGCACAAGTCAAAGCATTGAAGGCTGGAGAGGCCTTTGGAGGTTATCTCTTCCAACCCCCTCATTTTTATACAGGACCACAGGAAGGAGGGGTTTGTCCAAGGACAAATAGTACATGACAGAAACTGGATTTGAACCCAGGACCTTTGATTCCTAATACAATGTTTTTTCAACTATGCAACATTTAGTAGAGGAGCAGGAGGAAAAACACATCTTTAGACATAAATACTGATGACAACAAGCAGGGGAGCATAGAATCCTAGTATCTGTACTCTTAAAGACAACTATTTTATTCTTCTGGCTCTGGTTCCTCTCTTTGTATCTGTTTCTGTCTTTCTCTGTCTTTTTCTGCCTCTGCTTCTTTCTTTGTCCTGCCTCTGTTTCTCTGTCTCTCTCTGTCTTTGTGTGTCTCTCTCTGTCTCTCTTTCTCTCTCTTCTCTCTGTATGTGTTTCTTTGTGTGCTTCTCTGTTTTTCTCTCTGTGTCTCCCTCTCCCTCTGTCACTCTGTTTCTCTTTGTCTCTCTCTCTCTACCTCTGTCTCCCTCTGTGTCTTCTCTCTCTTTCTCTCTGTGTCTCTCTGTCTCTCTCTTTCTGTCTGTCTTTCTGTCTGTCTCTCTGTCTCTCTCTGTCTCTGTCTCTGTCTGTCTGTCTCTCTGTCTATCACTTTCTCTCTCTCTCTCTCTCTCTCTCTCTCTCTCTCTCTCTCTCTCTC
>JAJPUD010000011.1:647303-660264 GCA_023553655.1 Myrmecobius fasciatus | reverse complement strand
TCTCTCTCTCTCTCTCTCTCTCTCTCTCTCTCTCTCTCTCTCTCTCCCTCCCTCCCCCTTTTCCTTTCTCACAGGACCTGTCCTATCAAACCTGGAACTTCCTCCCTTCTCACCTTCATCTCCCCAACTCCCATCAAGACTCATGTCCTACATGAGACCTTTCTAGTTCTCCCTAATTATAAATGTTCCCCTCAGTAAAAAATTCATTTTTATTTAATTTATACATTTTAAAATTTGTACTTACTCCAAATTTACCTTACTCATTGTTGTCCATATTCATTTATTTTCTAACAGGTTCTCAGCCTTTGCTGTGTCATGGCCCCCTCTGGCAAGATTCCTTCTCAAAAGGATGAGTTTAAATGCACAAAATGAAATACAGAGGATAGTAAAGAAAACCAATTGTGGAGAAATACATTTATCAAAACATTTTCTAAACAAGTTCACAGTCCCCAGGTTAAGTACTTTTATCTAGCAGAATATAAGCTCCTTGAGGGCAGGAATTAATAAGTTTTGTCTATTTATTTCCCCAGCACTTAGCAAGTGACTAGCACATAGTAAATAGATATACTAAAACCTGACATGAAATTGAAGTGAATCGAATTGTTCAGTCTTAAATCTTTCAAATGATCTTTGTTTGACTTTATCTCCAGGCCATTCACCAACCGGGTTAGCTCTTGACACTCAGTAAATTTTGATATCCTTTCGAAAATGTGGCACCCAGAATTGAACAGAGTAATCCAGAAAGCAAAGAGCCAGGTGGCACCATAGTGCACAGAGCTCTGGGCCTGCAGTCAGGGAGATTCATCTTCAGGAGTTCTAATCTTGCCTCAGATGCCTATTAGCTATGTGAGCCTTGACAAGTCACTTAATTCTGTCTGCCTCAGTTTCTTCATCTGTAAATGAGCTGTAAAAGGAAAACCACTCTAGTCTCTTTATCAAGAAAACCTCCAATGGAGGAAAGTCAGACTAAAATATGACAATCTCAAATGGAGGAGAGACAGACTAAAATATAATTTAACAACAAATCCAGATAGCAGTCTGATCAGACAAGAGTGCACCTTTACCATCATCTGATTCCTGGAAGTTCTCTTTGCCCTTCTGAATACAGTCTCTGCTCCATTTTTTTCATGGATATTATACCATACTGTGGGCTCCCATCAAGCTTTCAGGCCACTGCAAGCCCCAGCTCTTTTTTCAGCTGAAGTGCTACCTAATCTAAGAGGCAGCTAGATGGTTCAGTGGACAGAGTAGCAGGCCTGGAAAAAAAAAAGAAGACCTGAGTTCAAATCTGGCTTCACTAGCTGTGTGAACTGGGCAAGTCATTTCACTCTGCTTGCCTCAATTTCCTCATCTGCAAAATGAGCTGGAGAAGGAAATGGTAAATTACTGCAGTATCTTTGCCAAGAAAACCCCAAATAAAGCTCTTGAAGATTCCAAAAGAACTGAAATGGCTGAATGATAAGTTATTTAATTATGCATCCCCCTCTTATATTTATGAAGTTGATTTTTTGAACCCAGATATAAACCTTAACAGTTAGTTCTTAATTTTAAAATATCCTCTAAAATAATTAGACCCAGATCTCTAGAGTTTCAAGATCTTTGGGGATCCTGACAGTACTTTCCAGAAGATAAGTTGTACCTCTTGTAATATTCTGAAAATTCGATAAACACATCATCTCAATAGCCTAATCACTTAAAAATGTGACACAGGACATGGCCAGGTCTCAAGCCCTGACTCATCCTAACTCCAGCAAGGTTGATATCAAACCACTAAAAATAATTACTCTTTGGATCTGGTCACTTAAAGCACCCCTGAATGAATCAAATTGTGCTCAATATCTAGTCCTTCCTGGGCAGGTAGGCTGCACAGTGGATAGTCAGTCAGTTACTAAGTGCCTGGGATGAGTCAGATGCTATGTTAAGAGCTGGGGATATAAAGAAAGACAAAAGATAGACCTAGAGTCAGAAAGACCTGAGTAAAAATTCTGCCTCAGACACTTATTAACTGTGTGAGCCTGGGAAAGCTATTTAACCCCTGTCTGCCTCAGTTTCCTCATCTGTAAAATAAGTGGCAGAGTAGGCATTTTTATAAATGCTAGCTATTAATATGATTTGGGGGTAAGTAACTAACATGTATGCAGATAAAATAAAAATAAATAAAGGAAATACAAAGTGGGGTTTGTGAGGGGGTGCTAGAAATATCAATAACAGTTGAGGAGACAAACTCTGGAAAAGGTGGTACTTAAGTTAAGCCTTGAAGGGAGATAGGAGTACTAAGAGGTGAAAAGGCATGAGGATGGAGAGTATTGCATGCATGGGGGCAGGGACAATAAAATGACAGACTGGAGTGTCACATAAGGAGAAGATGTAAGTGGAACAGTTTAGTTGAAATGTAGAATAAGGAGTGTTATGTACCCAGCCTGCTAATGAAGAGCCCAATCTAAGGGACTTGAAATGCTAAAAAAAAAAAAAAAAAAAGATTTTATTTGCCCCTAGGAGCAATAAGGAGCCTCTAAAACTTGAGTGGGACAGTGAGCTAGGCAATAAGCATTGATTAAGTGCCTACTATGCGCCAATCCATGAACATTTATTAAGTTCCTTCTATGTGCCAGCCATTACCCTAAGTCCTGATGATAACAGAGGCAAAAGACTGATCCCCTATCTTAAAGAGCTTACAATCTAATGGGGAGGACAATATGCAAACAGATACACTCAGAGAAAGCTGTTGTTATTGTTGTTGTTTGTCCTTCACTCTCAAAAAGGAGCATGACATCAGGGAAGTGAAGCTGTGACATAGGAACGAGTTGGATCTAAGTAAGGGAGAGTGGTGCAAAATCACCAGCCTCACTTTCTCTCCAGAGACATTTGGGTCCAGTGGCAAGATGTAGATCAGGATGATTAGATGCAGGAGGAGACTCTAAAGGTCTCTCAGGTCTTTAACAGGTATCAGTTTGACTGAGGCAATGTCCTTCCAGTGATTAAGTCTAGGAAAGAAATGCAGGGAAGAATGGCTTCTTGTATGGATTTTTTTTAAAAGCAAGCTATTCTACTTACAGCTTTTTTATTCTACATATAAATAGGAAATAACATAGGGAAAGCACTGAGCTAAGAATTGGAAGTGCCAAAGGAGTCAAAAGTTCCTGCCCTGAAGGAGCTTACAGTCTGAGCAAAAGAGTCCCTGCCCTGAAGGAGCTTACAGTCTGAGCAAAAGAGTCCCTGCCCTGAAGGAGCTTACAATCTAATGAAGAAGACAATACACAAACAAAGCAAGCTATGGGAAGAAAAAATAGGAAATAATTAACAGAAAGATGTGTGCTTAGAACTGGGGATTCAAAAAGATGCATAAGGCAACCCCTGCACTCAAGGAGCTTACAATCTAACAGGGAAGACAATATGCAAACAAATACATTCAAATCAAGCTATGTAGAGGATTAATAGAAAATTGTTAACCAAGGGAAGACACAGGGATGCAAGAAGAGACAAAAATCAGTCCCTGCCCTCAAAGTAAATCACTTGGGCAAAAGGATGAACTGGAAAGGGGAGAGGCAGACTAATTAGGAGATTTCAATTGCACAGGCAAGAGGTGAGTGGGATGGCAAGGGAATGGATCTGAGAGATGGAGAATTGACCAGACTCAGCAATTATGGATGACAGAAGAATGAGATGGGGATGATTTTGCCAGGAATTTCAAAGCTCCCGGAGCAATAGTTAGTGCCCAGCAGAAATGGCAACTCTTATGCCAGCTAAAACATTCCAAATCAGGCAGAATTTCCTTCAGATACTTTTACCCTCTAGATTTTTTAATAGCTGAATACAAGCCCAGCTCAGGGGGTTGATTTAATGGGGACTCCTCTCTTCTCCCCTGGTTCAATTTCAATGGCTTCAGAAGGTAGAGAGGGTATCTTTGAAACTAATTCCAAAAGCAGCCCCCCTAACTGCTGTCGAAAGGTGTTTTTCTTCGATCCATGATGCCTGGGGTCTCGCCATCTGGTCTCCTGAAGCAGCTGCAAAAGCTACTGATTAGTTCATTAAAGCCTTATTGTTCATTGCTTTTCCAGCATCTGATCAAGTGGCTTTGAAAACCAGGGATGCCAGAATGCCCTGTTGGAAATGAATTCTGCATAGACTGCTCTTAAAATGAAAATTTAGAGTAATAATAATAATCACTTTCAACTTTTATAAGGGGTTTTACATACGTCATCTCACTAGTTCTTCACTTGATTCTTGTGGGGACATACTATTATTATACTGATTTTACAGAGGAGGAAACTGAGCCTCAATTGAGTTTAAGTCAAATGTCTAGAGCCACAGAGCTAATAGGCCTCAGAGACAGAATTCAAACTCAGATCTTCTCAGCCGCAAACCCAATGCTCTGGCCACTCCCTATGGGTCTTTGGCACTTCCATGTCTCTTCCTCTCCTGTCATCACATTCTATCAATTCTTTTGGCAAATGTTACTCAGTTCTCTCCATTTTTCCATTCCTATTCTCAAATCTTCTCTCCTGCAATGACCTTTCCCAAGTTCCTCCTTTCTAGTACCTTCTCCTTTGACATTACCTTCCATCTGTTCTGTATCTATCTTGTATATGTCAATTTATGTGCTTGTTGCCTTCCCCATCAGAATGTAAGCTCTTGGAGAGAAGGAACTGTTTTTGCTTTTCTGTGTGTTCCCAGTGCTTCAAGCAGTGTCAATCAGACAGTATGGACTTAATAAATGTTTGTTGACTGGCTGATAGAGCCACTATTCTAATCATAAAGCCCCAGAGGTTCAGAATTAGATGAATATCAGGTAGTCTAATATCTACCTTCCAAGACTTTGTCCTGGACCAAGAAAAGAGAATCTTTATATTTTCATAATGACTTGATCTACTCTCCTGAATTTAATTATCATAAGATGACTTCCAAATCATGCAGCTGAAACTGGAGTCAGTAAGATATGTAAGCTAGTAAAATGTCTGAGATAGGATTTGAACCCATGTCATCCTGATTTTGAGTTCTAAT
This sequence comes from Myrmecobius fasciatus, assembly GCA_023553655.1. NCBI lineage: Eukaryota > Metazoa > Chordata > Mammalia > Dasyuromorphia > Myrmecobiidae > Myrmecobius > Myrmecobius fasciatus. The sequence goes on along the minus strand of JAJPUD010000011.1, from coordinate 655,263 downwards.
ACCATACTACATACAGCAAGTTGCCTTCTGAATGAGGGAAAGAAAAAATAATGTCCTGGCTGAATTCTTCCATCTGCCAAAGAGACACAGCAAGAGAATATAAGTGCTAAGTGCTATTATATCACAGGTTCAATAGGTTTTTCTTTATAACTCAGCCTCCAGATTAAGGACATTTCAATGGATTTCTGCTTAAAGCAGTATCAATCACACAGTATGCACTTAATAAATGTTTGTGGACTGGCTGATTGAGCCACTAATCATAGAGCCACAGAAGCTCAGAATTAGATGAACATCAGGTAGTCTAATACCTACATGTCCAAGATTATGTCCTAGACCAATAGAAAAGAACTTTTATACTTTTGTGGTGATTTCATCAACTCTCATGAATTTAATTATCATCTCTCTGAAGATGACTTCCAGATCAAGCAGCTGAAACTGGGATCAGTAAGATATGAGTTCAAATCTGGCCTCAGATAGCTGTGAGACCCTGAGCAAATCATTTAACTTCTGCCTCAGTTTCCTCATTTTTAAAACTAGGATAAGACTAGCAATTACCTTCCAAGGTTGTGACTATAAGAATGTTACTCTATTGTAAAATTAGGCTCTTTTCAGGACCTATAAGGGGAAACTGACCCTGGTATTCAAAAGAAACAAAAGATGCTTAGGTAAAAATATGTATTTCTCCTAAACTTAGAAACCAGCAAGAAAAGTAAATAGATAAAGAAAAATAAAAATTTACCACACCTGAAATTGGTAGAAATATCATCTTATGATTTGTGAAAATATAGAATTATTGATTTAAACAGGACAGCAATAAATGCCATTAATTAGCATTAATAAGCATTAATTAGACACCTACTATCAACCAGGTTCTGTGCTAAGAGGTGAGAAGACAAAGAAAAGTAAAACACATACATACATACATACATACATACATGCATGCATACAAGCATCTTACTGGCTTTCAGTTCTTCTTCCAGACTCATCTTTGTGATTTTCAATACCACCACTGAGACTTAATTAGCCATGTATATTTGGACAAATTATTTAATATCTTTAGCCTCAGTTTTCTCATCTGAAAAATGGAGAACAGAAAGCCTGTCAAAAGAGATATCTTGCCTGATCCTCATTATATATCTGACAAATTGCCAAAAAGTTAGGAATTTAGGGAGAGCAACAGTTCTTTTGAAGGTTGTTGAGAGGATCCAATGAGTGAACAAACATTAAAGCATTATAAAATATCCATTATTATTATTCACTGTATATCACTTCATGGAAGTCTTCCCATATTTCTATGACTTCTTCCTATCTGCCATGTCTTAGCAACTTTTGATTTCCAACAACAAGGTTGAGCTTAATTAAAACTCCCTTCATTTCAAAGTTAAGAGGTGTCTTTACGAGGTGTCACAGTGCAACATCTTGGTTTCCAGATAGTCATATCATACCACATATCCATGGTAAAACTGAGGTTTTGAGATATAATGTGATTTTCCCATGGTTATTAACAAGTTCCTGAAGCAGTTTTTAAGTCCAGCAGCTAGGTGACTTGGTGGATAAAGTGCTGAGCTTAGAGTTAGGAAGACATAAATTCAAATTTGTCTTCAGATACTTCCTAGCTTTGTAACCCTAAACAAGTCATTATACCCTGTTTGTGTTAGTTTCTTTATCTGTAAAGTGAGCTGGAGAAGGAAACGGCACAGGATCTCTGTGAAGAAAACTCCAACTGGGGTCATAAAGAGTTGAAAATGGTCTAAAATAACTAAACAACAACAAAAGTACTAATATTGAGTCTAATATTCTCTCCTCTGAGTCATATTGTCTTTCCTCATGGGCAGCTCCTACAGTATGTAGAATAAATCATGTGACACTGGAACCTAAAAAGTCAAAGATGGCTTTAGTGATCACCAGATTCACCCCCATTCCAGTCTTACAGAATCTCAGAGCTATAAGAGCCCTCAAGAATTGTGGGATTGGATTGTATTAACTTGGTATGGATTGGGTTAGATTGCATTGGATTAGATTGATGCTATCCAATTTATTAGTGTCATTTCTAAAATGTGACATCCAAAACTAAGAGATAGGACCGGGACAGAATGCTGTAGGACTATCACATTCTTGGCCCTGGTCACCAGAGGTGAGGAAAACAAGACCAGGAGCAGTGAAAATATTTGTTCAATTTCAAACAGCTGGTAAGTGACAGAAATTGTTCTAGAATTTAGATCTCTTGTGACTATTTTTTAAAGTTCACCTTAAAATGAGGTTTAGATTTAACCTGAAAAGAAAAAAAAAGACTTGAGAACTGATTTGTTTGTATTTATCTTCTTGGTTCTTTGCTATCATTTCCCCAAGGCCACCTCCTTCCCTTTCACTGGCTTTCATTTTTCTTAATATCTTGTATCTGTCCTTGTTTTCTCCTCCTTTTACTCATCCTCCCAGCTTCCCATTTATCAGGTTCTTTTGTTCTGTTTTCATTCTGAACATTTTGAGGACTGATGTCTCTTATCAAACTTGATGAGAGAAGGAAATAAAAGCCTTTTCCCAGATAATCAAGTTTCTTTTCATCTCTTTGAATTTAACAGAACTTGAAAGCTAAAGGAACCTCGTCAACCATTGAGTACAATTAATACAAAATGAAATGCTATATATATATACATGCATATATCTATATATCTACAAAAAATGCCATATACCTTATAAGAGGTAGTCCTGTCTTTTTCTTATTAAAGCTTTTTATTTGTATAACATATGTATGGGTAGTTCCCCAGCATTGATCTTTACAAATCTTTCCATTACAAATTTTACCCCCAGTCCCCTCCCCTCCCCTAGATGGCAGGAAGTCCACTACATGTTAATAATGTTGAAATGCTTGACAAGTTATGAAAGAAAAATCCTATCTACAAGAAAAAAAAGAAAATCAGAGAAAGGCAACACAATGCAAGCAAATGTCAATAGAGATCATGAAATTGTTACATTGTGGTCCATATTTCATATCCCTCTCTCTGGGTGTATATGGTTTTCTTCAGTGAACAATTGGAACTGGTTTGAGACAATTCTTTGTTGCAGAGAGCAATGTCCATCAGAATTGATCATCATGTAATACTGTTGTTGCTGTGTATGATGATCTCCTGGTTCTGCTCGTTTCACTCAGCATCAGTTCATGCAAGTCCCTCCAGGCCTCTCTGAAATCGTCCTGCTGGTCGTTTCTTACAGAACAATAATATTCCATAACATTCATATACCATAATTTATTCAGCCACTCTCCAACTGAAGGGCATCCCTTCAGTTTCCAGTTTCTAGCCGGTAGTCCTGTCTCTTAACTGAAGACCCTAGCAGGAGGAGATCTCAGTACCTGTCCAGGCAACCTATCTTGCATTGACATAATTTTCATGGTTATGTAGTTTTGCTTATATTTTGAATCTTCCTTGTGGCTCATGCCTATTATTCCTAAAACTAGTCCCTCTTCCACTTAATGGCCCTTCAAATACTTTAATACAGATATCATATCCCCTGAGTATTTTTTTCCCTTTAGGCTAAATATACCCAGTTATTTGACTAATCCTCCTATCTCATGGGTGCAAGAACCTTTGCTGTGCTGGTTACCCTTTTCTGTACACTTTCTAATTTACAAATGTCCTTCTTCTACTATAGCTAACACCCAAGGAAAGAGGAGGAAAGAGAGTTAAGATGTATAGATCACTAAAGTCCCCTTCAGTATGTTCCAATCTTATGATCTATTTCCCAGATTCCTAATTTATTTCTTCTTTCTGTCTTGGTGGTATATAGTATACTTGAATGACAAAAACCATTTATGTTTCTTCCTTGTAAATATTCTACATCATGCTTTATTTCTCCCCCATTGACTGTATTTCCTCACATGAGCATACTTCATTATATGATTCTACACTATTTTATTTATCCCATTTTATTTTAAGTGAGGTAGACTTTATGAAGGATAGGTTTCATTCCATTAAACCTAATGTTTATGAGGTCAGATTTAACTCTTGAAAATCTCAGAAAGTTTTTTTAAATCAGAATTGGACTGGTTATGTCCACTCCAAGTCAGGTTCCTGAGGACATCTCTACCTGATGTCCCACAAGCATTTTAAAATCAACATGGTCAAATCATTTTCTTTGCTCTAAAATCACTCCTCTAATCATACAGATTCAGAACTCAAGTCAACTTCAATTTTTTACTTTCAATTCCTCATCCTAGTCTTGTCAGTTATTCTTCCACCACATCCCTCATATCTGTCCCTTTCTCTATCACATGATAACATAAAAGCTAACATTTTTATAAGACCTACTGTGTGATAGGCACTCTACTAGTCACTTTGCAATTATTACTCATTTGATCCTTATAACATTCCTCACAAGGTAAGTGCATAATTACCCCCATTTTACAAATGAAGAAATTGAGGGAGACAAAGGTAATATGACTTGCCCAAAATCACATAGCTAGTAAGTGTCTGAGGCTGGATTTAAATTCACACCTTCCTGATTCCAGACTCAGCACTTTATCCACTAAGCCACCAAGCTGTCTTCATGTCTACTACTCTAGAGGCAGCTTTATGGTACAATGCATAGAGCTGGACTTGGAGTTAAAAAGACCTAATTCTAATCTAGTCTAAGACTTTTGCTGACTATATGGCCCTGGGTAAGTCACTTGACTGCTATCTGCCCTAGTTTCCCTAGTTGTAGCATAGGTAAACAAATAGTACTTTCCTCCCAGGGTTGTTAAAAGGATTAAATGCTATGATATTTATAAAAGTCTTTGCATGGTGCCTGGCATACAATAGGTATATGATAGATACTTTTTCTCTTTTCTTTCCCCTTGTATTTGAACCATTGATCTTCCAACTTATAGTATTTTCCCTTCTATAATTCATCCTCCATGTACTTGTCAAAATACTCTCCCTGTACCACAAATGGGACTATGTCACTTGCCTGATCGTGTTACAAGCGTGGATCCCTGCTACTCTAGAATAAAAGACAAGGCTCCCCATCTCTTTTGAGGGGGTTGCAAGACTTGCCCAGGGTCACACAGCTAGTAAATGTTAAGTGTCTGAAGACAGATTTGAAATGAGGTACTCCTGACTTGAAGGCCAGTACTCTATCACTGCACTATCTAGCTGCCCCAAAGCTCCCCATCTTGGTCTAAAGTTTATTGTTTACAATTTTCCTCCACTTATTCCAAGTTCTGGCCAAACTGGCTTATCTGCTGATCCCTGGGCTCAGATCTCCTGCTTCTGTCTATACTTATGTGTGGGCTGCCAGGAAATGCATTCCTTCCTCACCTCTGCACCTGAGAATCCCTAGATTCATTGAAGACTCAATTCCAATATTCAGGCCAAACAAACCCAATGGATATCATATGATGTCAACTCAAACACTTAGCACCTGTTTAGTAAATCACTTAACCTATCTCAGACTCAGTTTTCTCATCTGTAAAATGGAGTTAATAATACATGTCACATTATTATTGTGTGTCATTATAATATGAGTTATGAGGATCAAATGAGATAATTTACATAAAGCCTCTTTGTTCACATGCATTCAATCTCATCATTACCTAGATAATGAGTTACTTACATAACAGCTTTTTATAATCAGCACCAAGGACAGTGCTTGGCATCTAGTAAATACTTAATAAGGCTTATTGGATGAAATCACACTGTATTGGCATAGAATCCCTTTTTACCCAGTCTCCTGGTGCCAGTTAGCTCAAACCTGGAGAAAGGTCTACTCCTCAAACCAGGGTGCATCCCTGTAACAACTGCCTAGTGTAAGCATCAGGCCTATGTATAGATGGACAATTCTGACTGGGTTGCTATCTTTTCCTGATTCTCAAAGTACAGAAGAAATTCTATCATAGATGTAAAATGGAAAGGACCATAAAGATCATCCAGTTCAGGAATTCTTAAACTTTTTTCCACTTGTGACCCCTTTTTGCATGATCTTGGATATATAAGTATGCAAATCAAACATTTACCAATAATAAATCATAATTTCACATTCAGTTATGGAACCCCATATGGAGTCATAAACTATAGTTTAAGAAGTTTTGATCTGGTACAATCCCCTCATCTTACAGAAAAGAAAACTGAGGCCCGGATAGATGAACTGACTTTGCTGAGAATATATTGATAGAACCATGACTAGGATTCAACTTGTTCCAAAGCTAATGTTCTTTTCCTCCCTTTCCTCCTGAACCTTTGTGGAGAGGCTTCCTTGGACACATAGGTAATGAATGGCTCTGGGCTGGGTTGAGCAGTAGAGTAGTAAGAACAACACCTACTTTCTTCCAGTGCATCTGTCTAGTCTATGGGCCTTAGTCATCTCTAGACTGTATGTTCTATTGCCACCTGAGCTCTGGTGAATAGGACAATAACTGATGTCTACAATGATAGTCTCCACTCACCAAATTCAGCAAACATTTACTGTCTGCTCTGCTCCATATAGGAAGTCATGGGATGGAAAGATTAAAGACAAAAACAAAATGCCCCTTGCCCTCAAGTAGACTATGTTCTACTGGATTGAGGTGGGATATGAGAAAAGGGCTATAAGTCAATCAATAATAATTTATTAAGCTCTTACTGTGTTCCAGGCACTGTGCTGAACTTTTGTATAAGTACTACATGGGTGAGGGTGATGGGACCAAGAAGAAGAGCCTGACAAAGTACCCTGGGTCTACTTGGGGAGGGGGAGAACACTGGTAGAAAAGAAATGAACTTGATAGAAGTCTCACTTCTTCCAAGAAATTTTCCCTGACTCCCCTATATAGATTGCATTGACTCTGGAACCATTTCCCTCTTCTGAGCCCCAATCACTATTTCCATGTCTATCCCTCACTTGCACTTAGGTTTTAGAACCGGAAGGAAATTCAATGATAGTCTAAAGCACCCATTTTACAGATAAGGAAACTGAGGTCCAGAAAGACAAAGTGGCAGAGGCCAGGAAAAATCTCCTATAACAGACATTGCCTTCATATTATTATTGGATCATAGACAGATCTAGAAAGGATCTTATCTAAGCCAATCCACTTCATTTTACAGATGAAAAAAAAATGGAATCTCAGAAAATTGAACTGTCTTGCTCTTCAGCTGATCAGTGTTAGGAGGGATTCAACCCAGCTTTCCAGTTCCAGATCCAGTATTCTTTCCAATTTCCCACAGCATGAGGAGTCCAGAATTGGAACCAATAAGGACTGTCAGATTCATTTCCCTCATTAGAGACTTACTAAGCTTAATTAGTATATAGCAAAGCCAAGATTTGAACACAAGTCCTCTTATTCCAAGTCTTGGTTTCTTGCCACTTCCTAGGGCCAAAAGGAAATACAGTAGGGTTAAAGTTTATTGGATCATTTAGCTGTACACATGAAAAGTATTTAAGACAAGTTTATTGATAGAAAAAAAGGCAATCTCAAGTCTTATAAGAAATCAGTAAGAATTGCATTGAAAAGTAAAAATTTTTGTATTGCAGCCCAGACATCTGCTCCCCTGCTTAGGGGCCTGGCTTTGCAGGTGGGGAATTGGTAAGGTGGAGTGTTAATCACTACAATGCTGGAGGCAGGAGCCTTCTCCTAGGAACATGTCTTTGTACCCAGACTTCCTTGAACTTATCTGCAAACCCAAGACTGTGCTAAATCGAGTGGAGACAGGAGGAAAATTTGGAGGCTGAGCCTGGCAGGTATTCAGGTAAAGTCAGCAAAACAGTCCTCTCCTTAATATTCATTTGGAGAGTTTGCTCTCCTCTGGCATGAAATCGCTACTTTCAGCTAGCTCACTGAACCTCCAGCACTGTGGAGGACAACTTAGACATGGTGAAGAAGGGTAAGGGGACAGGACATGGTAAGGAAAGATCTATGTAGCCCCTGGGGCTATTTCTGGTATTGAGTAATAATGGCGGTCCATTGCTTTTGCTTTTTAAACATTTTTTAAAAATCAGTTACTAAGCATTTATT
>JAJPUD010000011.1:630852-647293 GCA_023553655.1 Myrmecobius fasciatus | reverse complement strand
TTTTGCTTTTTAAACATTTTTTAAAAATCAGTTACTAAGCATTTATTTTCTTCTCTTCCCACTGGAAAACAAAAAGAAAACAAAAACAAACCTTTTAACAAATAGAAATAGTTAAAGAAAATCCGATCCCATATTGTTTATATATGTGTGTCTCATTCAGCACATTCAGCCCATCATCTCTCTGGCAGAAAGCGGGCACTATTTATCATCGTTCCTCTGGAGCCATGGTTGGTTCTGCTATATGAATATAATGGACCACTATGGTGCAAATAATGAAAGGACAATTTCAGAGAAACCTATGAACACTTTGTGTGAACTGGTAGAGAGCGAAGTGAGCAGAACCAGAAAGACCATTTATACCCTAGCAACAACATTGTAAAAATGAACAACTTCAAAAGATTTAGGGATGCTGATCAATGTAATGACCAGTGACTCTCTCCCCAATGGATGGAAAAGATGTGTTGGGAATTCACTGCTGCCAAACAAAGATACTGACTTATTCCTGAGGTCAGCGGCAATAGGAGAGGCTCAGAAAAATATGCCATCCACTTAATGCTAAGTGACATGGTGGTAATTAACCAACCAACCAATAAATGAACAAGCATTTATTCAGTGCTTATTATATGCCAGCCTCTGTGCTGTGCTCTAAAGATACAAATACGAAATTAAGAAAATTTCAAATAATTTACATTCTTTAAGGAAGCAATACACAGATAAATCTAAGATCTAGACCAAAAAAACCATTTAAATGCAAATTGATAGGGTTGGGGAGACACTCACAAGTAGGGGAATCAGAAAAGACTTCTGGAAGGAGATGCTACTTAAACTGAGCCTTGAAGAAAGAAAGAGATTTCAAGAGCTGGAAGTAGTAAGTAAGACCACTCCAGAAATGGGGGAGATGGAATGGTCTCTATGGAGAACATCAGACAGATCATTTTGACTGGAGTACCTACAGAAAAATAATGTGTAATCAATCAGTCTGGAATGACAGAGTGGAAACCCATTGGGGTTGGCTTTAATGTCATAGAGGAATATATATATTTTAATGTAAAAACAAGGGGGAGTCACTGAGCCTTCTTAAAGGGATCAGTGACATGGTCAGTTCTGCACTTCAGAAAAAAACAGTCCCTATTAGTTTTATGGGAATATTGAGTCTGTTTTTCAAAACATTAGAATGGCTATTCCATTATACAATAGATATAGTGAGTTCCTAGAAAGGCTTGTGGAATGGTCAACCCATACATAATTGGGCTATCGGTTCCTAGAAAGGTCACCCCTATTACACAGTGAACATGACAGGTTTATATTACTGTCACCTCTGTATGTGGCAAGCACGAAGATCTTATGAAAAGGCCACTGCTATCCACAATGAGAGCAGTGGGCTTGAAAAAAGGTCAGTGTGTAGAATTGACACTTTCCTTTCACAAAAAGGTCACCACTGGCCACCCAGGTTCTACACAATGACAGCAATCAAAGGTCACATCTTGACATGGTGGGGACTGTCTCTGCATGGTCTTAGCTTCCATTTATTGGTGAAAATAGTGACCATGGAATGATAAAGCTCCAGAGCTAGAATAGACCTCAGAAGCCATATAGTCTAACCTTTCCTTTTATATCTGAGAAAACTGAGGTCCATGGAGATTCATTGACATGTTCAGGGTCACACAGGTTACACACACACACAGTCCACACTAAGCATCATAGCCAAGATCTGGACTCAAGTCCTCCAACTCCAAAGCCAAAGTTCTTTCTCTTTGTACCATATCCCCAAGAGTTGGAGGAAAGAAAGAGAAACAAGCATTTATTAAGTGCCTATTGTTTGCCCAAGACTATTAAATGCTTTACAAATATTATCTCATTTGATTCAAGTCCCTGCATGAGCAATCCCCATCCTTGTTCTGCTGCAGCTTAACACACGGTCAGGGAGACAGCATCTCAATAAGTTCTCAGAAGCTCTTTGATGTCAGTTATAGAATTATGATTAAACCAGCCTGTGGGCTAGAAAATCCAGTCATGTCCCTCCCCTCCCCATCCAGAGGCAGAGTTCTAATTTATGGTCTCCCTGGGTGAAGATGGCAGGCTGCTAATGAATTCTCCAGGGGCTAAGGGGGTGCTAAACCACCAAGATAAATACTGCTCTGCAAAAACAGGCATAATGCGGATTTATGGTCAGCCTGGGTAACAGAGCACAGCCATGTCATTCGGAGACAGGGTTGTTGATGGTGTTTGGGGGACAGAAGTACCTGATTCTAACTCAGAACAATTTTCAGCAGAGCTCAGGAATGAATAAAGCCACAGGAAACTCATTTAAATGCATTTTAGCCCCAGCCAAATGGCTGGCCCCATCTTCTAAATATCACGAGTCTTGACTGCTCAGTTTGGGAGCTGTCAGCTGTCCCCTTGCCTGGGCAGTGAGGAGAGCTCTCTGTTGAGAAATGCCTTTGCCTTGGTTACTTTCCATGGGGCGTTCCAGCCACTGGCATCAGAACAACCTGCTTTCCTCATTGGTAGTTCTGCATCAGGGAACTTGTTTCCAGAGACATTTTCCTTCACTAGGATAAAGTCAACAAATACCCTCTGAAAGCATTTTCCTCTAGAAGTTTCTCCAGCTCACAGGACAGCCGCTACAAGAGAGGGAGGTGATGGATGTTTTGCTCAGCTCAAGGCTTCAGAGAAGAACAGTTTATAAAATCTGATTACATAATAGAAGCCAGTAAATGAGGCTGCCTGCACAGCAGGAAGGTGCCAGGTGCTTCCAAACTTGGCTGAGCCTGGGAGTGCTTTAGTCCAAAATGGTCCAAGCCCAAATATCATCTTGGGATGCAGTGACAAGAAACTCAGATCTGATCTCCTGGATCTTAATTCTGGCTCTTCTGCTCAATAGCTATCAGATTTTCGTTTGAACGACTCGTTTTGAATCTCAGCTTCCTTACCTGTAAGATGGAATCATAGAATACAAATACAAAAGAATAAAACAACCCCTACTTTCAAAAAGCTTACATTTCATAACTGTCTTTCTCAGTCTTAAGTTGATTAAGCTCAATAGTCTGATAGAAATGAAAGGAGCTAAAAAAAGTTAAATAATTAAAAAGCTGTTGAGAAAAGACTATGTTGCATGTGGATAGAACACTCAATGTGGAGTCCAGAAAGATCTAGGTACAAATCCTCCCTGATATTTATTTTCTATATGATCTTGGGCTTATCTTTTCTGGATCTCAATTTCCTCATCTATAAATTGAGAAGTTGTGTTCAACAATCTCTAAATCATCTTTCTAGCTGTAGATTTAAAATCCAGTGAGATCCTGGCCATGACATAAAGTCTTTATTTCACCATCCAAAATCCCAGTTCATTCCCCAAACTTAAATCTGAGGATTCTCAGCCAACCCCCCAAAAGGCTTGTCAGTAAACATACAGAGAGCACCCCAAACCAAGATAAAATTCCATCTCTTTGCCAAATAACCCTTTCTTTTTTCTTTCGGCTAAGGCAATTGGGGTTAAGTGACTTGCACAGGGTCACACAGCTAGGAAGTATTAAGTATCTGAGGTCAGATTTGAACTCAGGTCCTTCTGACTTCCAGGCTGGTGCTCTAATCACTGTACCATCTAGTTGCTCCTCATTTCCTTTTTTTCTAGTGAATCAGATGCCTTTTTAATGGAGTGTTTATGTCATCTGAGATCGGCACCTCTCATTCTCTTCTGTATCCAGACAGTTAATCAGGATCTTCAGTCCCAGGAAGCATCTGCACTGCCTGCTCTTCCTAGGACCCACCTGCTGACCCTTTGATCAGAAGATGAGATAGCCTTGTTCAATTGGAAGGGGAAAAAAGTTAGATGAAAATGTTTTGTTTCTGTGACAGCATGATACCTTGGATAGACACCTCAAGCTTTTCAAATAGCCCCTCTTAAACTCACTTACTAAAGGACTCTACTTAAGGGGACTTTTACTCAAGAGTTGCACATCTACCATGATTCAAAGATTTCTGTCCCTACTCATCATTCCTCCTAGTCCTTTATACCTGAAGGTCAACGCATTTGTAATCTTACTGTATCTCCTAAGGTATGTCTGCTTCCTCAATTCTCCAAAGCAATAAGAAGCCTTCTGTCTGGGAAATGGTCCCCACTACCAACAGTAAACTACCCTCAACTGAATTTCTAGAAATTCCTAACTGCAGCTCTATAGTCATGTGACCATGAGCAAATCACTTTCTAAGCCTTAATCTCCCCATTTGTAAAATGGGAATAATGGGAAGTTTGCTGTGAAATTCCAATTCAATAAGTATAATTCATTTGTTTATTCACTCACTCATTCCATCTGCCTATCAGTTTTTTTTATCTTATCTATCAGCCTGTGTATCTGATTATTTATCTATCTTCTTATTTATGTATCCATCATCCAGCTTGTCTATCATTTATCTATCTATCCATCTTTCTGTCTGTCAATCTAACCATCTAATTATCTGCCTGTCTGTATATCTGTATGTCTAGGTACTTATCTCCCTGTCTATCTGCCTATTTGCTTATCTACTTACCTACCTATATTTCTGCCCATAGGCAGAAAATTTATAGGTTAGTTAGAGGGAGCCTAAGATGACCCTGAAAGTAGGGGAGGCAGCTTGGTACAATGGAAGCCTCCATTTGGCATCAGAAGACCTGAGTTCAAATCCTCCTTTTAAATCCTAGATCTGCAGATTAAAATGTATGTGAACTTGAACCAATCTAATCTTTCTGTCTCTCCTCTGTAAAATGGAGATATTGGACTAGAAGGTCTTTAAGGACACTTTCAACTCTAAATCTGTTATGAACCTTGGGCCTGGGTCCCTCCAAACTAACGTTCCGATAGCCAAATAGAGGCAGGTAGGTGGCACCATAGTGCACAGAGCACAGGGTTGGGGGTCAAGAAGATTCCTCTTCTTGAGTTCAAATCTAACCTCAGATACATAATAGTGGTGTGACCCTGGGCAAGTCACTTAACCTTATTTGTCTCAGTTTCCTCAACTGTAAAATGATTCAGAAGAGGAAATAGCAAATCACTTTAGTATCTTTGCCAAGAAAACCCCAAAAGGAATCACAAAGAGTTGGACACAACCGAAATGACTGAATAACCAAACAACAATAATTGCCCTATTACAGAAGAAAGAACACTAATTCTGAAACCTACTACCAAGTACACAGTAATTGTTTAATAAAAGCTTTTTTATCGGTTGATTGACTGATAGGAAGCCTTGGATTCAAATGCCACTTACAATATGTTTGTTTTATTATTTTTTAATCTTTTCTTTTTTTGGTGAGGCAGTTGGGGTTAAGTGACTTGCCTAGGGTCATACAGCTTAAGTGTCTATAGCTGGATTTGAACTCAGATTCTCTTGACTGCACCATCTATCAGGCTGAAGTACCACTTTCTATTAACCTGACTTTGAGCAATCTATGTAAACTCCCAGAGCCTCAGTTTCCTCATCTATAAAATGGAGGTGGAATAGATAGCTTCTGAGATCTCTTCTAGGTTCACAGTCGGAGATTCTTTGCTTCATCCCATCCCCCACAGTAGACAGAAAAGAATGAGTCCCATTACTGTATCCCAGCAGTGCCCTTCCCCCATAGTAGGTGGGATTCTGTCTCCATATTGTCTTTGATTAGGAGCTAACTCAGGTGACCCAGGAAGTCTTTCGGATCAATTCACCCCAATTAGAGGAATAATTCTGTAGTCTTCAGAGCCCATGTATCTTTCTGAGACAGTATGAAGATGAACCACTCATCTTCTAATGAGGAAAGACCTGGAGCCCATTAAGTGAAAAATGAATCAGTCTTGTCTATTAGGTTTCATAAAGGTCAAGAGGAAACCAAGCAGGTGATTTTCCTTGTTTTAAGAAAAAAAACTCACTCCCAGAAGAGAAATGGAGCACCATTTAGTTCTCTATTAAAAGCATTTAACTCTCGGTTTCTAAAAGCCGTGCAAGCCTCAGCCCAGTTTCCCCAAGCTAACATTTTGTCTTTTAAAAAGATGGAAAACTTAAGAAAAACCATAAGATTTTAATAACAGTAACAATCAGTCAACAAAAAGCATTGATTAAGTCTCTCCCATAGGCCAGCAACTCTGCTAGATGATAGAGGCCTAAAAACAGAATGAAGTAATACCTGCCTTGAGGGAACTTATATTCTGTAATAATAGTAATAATTGATATTCCTATCAGTTTGAAGGGTGCAAGGCACTATTGCACATTATCCCACTTGAGCCTCAGTAATGCTGGGAAAATGGTTTTAAGGTACTATTATTCCCATTTTACACATGACAACTTTGATGGGACTAGATGCTATCACAGACCGCTCTCTCAAAGACTGATTTATAATTTCAGCGTGACATATAGTACTTTAGGTTTTTGAAAATGCTACATTTGGTTCTTCCAACAATTTTGAAAAAATGGATATTTTAGGTATTATTTTATTCAAATTTCTGTATACAAAATGACTAATATGGAAATGTTTTACATGAATGCAGAGCCTATATCTGATTGCTTACTGTCTCAGGAAGGAGAAGAGAGGGAGAGAGGAATAGAATTTGCAACTCAAAAATTTAAAAAAAAGGTTTAAAATTATTTTAACATGTAATTGGAGAAATAAAATATTACATATCAAAAATAAGGGAAAATAGTTACTTTAGGTATTATTCTGCCCATTTTATTAATGAGAAAATTGAGACTCAGAAAATAATAATAAGGATGATGATGACAATGGTGGTGTTGGTAGTGGTGATGGTGGTAGTAGTAGTAGTAGTAGTGGTAGTGGTAGTGGTAGTAGTAGTAGTAGTAGTAGTGGTGGTGGTGGTAGTAGTAGTAGTAGTGGTGGTGGTGGTAGTAGTAGTAGTAGTAATAGTAATAGTAGTAGTAGTAGTAATAGTAATAGTAGTAGTAGTAGTGGTGGTGGTAGTAGTGGTAGTAGTGGTGGTGGTGGTAGTAGTAATAGTAGCAGCAGCAGCAGCAGTAATAGTAGTAGTAGCAGTAGCAGTAGTAGCAGTAGTAGCAGCAGTAGTCGTAGCAGTAGTAGTAGTAGTAGTAGTAGTAGTAGTAGTAGCAGCAGCAGCAGTAATAGTAGTAGTAGTAATACTAGTAGTAGCAGTAGTAGTAGTAGCAGTAGTAGCAGTAGTAGCAGTAGTAGCAGCAGTAGCAGCAGTAGTCGTAGCAGTAGTCGTAGTAGTAGTCGTAGTAGTAGTAGTAGTAGTAGTAGTAGTAGTAGCTGCAGCTGCTAAATTTATAGAGCATTTACTTTGTGTCAGGTACTAAGCTAAGTGCTTCACAATTATTACTTCACTTGATCCTTAAAACAACCCGGGGAGTTAGGTTCTGTTATCATATCTATTTTAAAATGGGGAAATTGAAGCTGACTGACTTGCCCAGGGTCAAACTAGTTTTGAACTCAATTCTTCCTGATTCCAGGTCAGGAAGTGCTCTAACCACTGTCCCACCCAGGGGCTATGACTACAAAAAGATTATACCTGGGGACCAATTAGTGTGAATAAGAAATCTTATGAATAATGAACGTATATTCAAATTCTACTTATTCAAAGTTATGATTATGTAAAATATTGATTCCAGTACAATGGAAATATGCAGCCCTACTTTAAATAATGCAACCACTGCTTGGGATTTATTATTCACTCTAATCAAGACCTAGTTGCCCATAGCCACACAGTAAGTAAATTTAAGAAAGGGAATTGAAATCCAGATCCTCCAGACTTACAAGTCAGTTCCATCCACTATCTATACAATCTTAGCCAAATCTCAGAGACTGACCTATAATAAAAGAACTAAGATTATAGTACTTCAAGTTTCATAAAGCATTTTATATCCATTGCTTCTTTGCTACATTTCAGCAATTTGAGGAAGAAAGAACCATGGATATTATTAGCCCCGTTTTACAGAAGATGCTGAGACAGGATTAGTGACTTATCCACAACCCCTCTGCTTGCTAATTCCCAGAGGCAAGTCCAAGATTCTTTCCTTTGACCAATACTGCCACTCAGAGGTGCCATGTTAGTGGGATTGGAGGGTAAGAAACTAAATGATGCCTGAGAGATTATCCTATCAAAGGGTTTTTAATCTGAGGATCCATGGATTGGTTTCTTAATATTTTGATAACTGTATTTCAATATAATTCTAATTTTATATATTTAAGAACACAATTCTGAGAAGGGATTTTTTTTAGCTTCCTAGACTGCCAAAGACATTTAGAGCACTCAGACACACAAAGCCAAAAAGCCCCAGTCTAGCTGAACACACTCATTTTGAGGCTGCTCTAAGAAAGTAACTTGTCCATAGTCCCACCAGTAGGAAGTAGCAGACCATGTCCTCTGACTGGGAAACTGCAGAGATGGAGTTAAACACAATATTTTGTTGTTGTTGAGTCACTTCAGTCTTGTCAGATTCTTCATCATTCCACTTGGAATTTTCTTGTCAAAGATACTGGAATGGCTTTCGATTTCCTTTTTCAGTCCATTTTACAGATGAGAAAATTAAGGCAAACAGAGTTAAGTGACTTGTCCAGGGTTCAACTAGTAAGTGTCTGAAGTTGGAATTGAACTCAGGAAGATGAGCCTTCCTGCCTCCAGGTCCAGATCTCCATGCACTATGGTATCACCTAGCTGTCCAACCTCAATGTTTAAAGGTATATAAAAGCAGAAAGTGGTGGTTTCCTCCTACTTAGCAATCATGATCGGAGGATGGTTGAAGACTTTTAAGGTATGTTATTGTTGAAGTTTCTTTTCAGATATGGATTGGACCAGAAGACAATTGAAATCCCTTCTAAATTGAACATCCTGGCATTCAGTAGGATGCCATTGAACATCCTGGCATTCAGTAGGATGCCATTGAACATTCTGGCATTCAGTAGGCTGCCATTTTCCCCACCTGTTTGCCCTCCTTTATCTGTTCTAATCTAAAGCTGAGCTAAGGGAAGTCTGTTTAATACTCTCTCTCTCTATCTCTTTTTCTCAGTGCCTCTCTGTCTCTCTGTATCTTTATCTCTCTGTCTCTGTGTCTTTGTCTGTTCCTCTCCCTCTCTCTCCCCCCCTCTTCCTTCTCTGTCTCCCTCCCTTCCCCTCTCTCCCCTTCCTTCCTTCCTTCCTTCCTTCCTTCTCTCTGTCTCTGTCTCTCTCTCTCTGTCTCTCCCCCCATCCCCCCACCCCCGGCTTTCTGGTAGGAGCTGAGAAGTTCATGTGCTCTCTTGTCCTAGCAGGCCCAGGTAGGCTTAGGATATGTATCGATTGTAATCCACTGTAATCCTCTTTATTGGAATAATTGTGAGTCTTATGCATTTAGGATTACTGTTAAGGATTATATTTTCATTATAAAGGAATCATTTATGAATTAGCATGTTCATTATGGAACAAAGAATTCCCCTATATACCATTTACTGGGGATTCCCATTTAAATGTCTCTCTCTGGAACAAAAGAGTATAATTATTTTGTAAAATTCAACATTCCAGGTGCTCTTTGATCAAGACCTAAAATGATATTAAGGGTCCTGGTACCTCAAAAATATTTGGGGTCCAGAAGCCTCCAAAGCTGAAGTTAGTTTTCTTTTTTCCCAGCAGGAACGTTGACTCAATAATGCTACTTTAGGTATCAAACAAGATCATAGGATTTAGCCTGGAAGATAAAGTTCTCATTTCCCTCCCTCAATTTTACAGATAAAGTAAAGAAACTGAGGCTCATAGAGGGGAAACAGTTTGACCAAGGTCACATAAATAGTAAATAACCAAGCTGGGATAAAGAGATCTTCTAGATCAAATTTTACTGCTATGTGTGCAAATACTCAATGAACTATAAAGTACTGATTTTTGTAAACCTTATAGTGCAGTATCTTGGGTACAGTAGATGTCCTATAAATGTTTGTTGAATAAATTCCTGTTTTCCAGGGAACACTAAGGTCCTTTATTTCTCTCTAGCCCCTCAGAATTATTAATCAGGTATTGATTGTTGTCCATTATAATTGAATTGTTGAGCTGTTCACAAAACTTGTCATCATCAAATTTACTGTATAAAATCACAGAAGAAAACCCTAGGGTCAGCTAGATGGCTCAGTGATTAGAGCAATGGAGTCAGGAATCCCTTAGTTCAATTCCGACCTCAGATATTTAATACTTGCTAGCTGTGTGACCCTGGGTAAGTCACTTAACCCCAATTGCTTTGCCGAAAAACAACAACCAGATATTAAAAAAAAATAATCCACAAACATTTATCAAATACCTACGATGTTCTAGGCACTGGGTATGACACAAAGACAAAAAAAAGAGATAGTCCTTCATTTGATCTTAACATCCTCAGTAGCTAAAATCCTCTATTTCTCTCCCCCTTAACTAAATGAAGAAATTATTGTCAATACTTGATGCTTCTCCTCTTCCTTTCTTCTCTCTTATCCTATGCTTCATCATCATTATTCATCTGAAAATGACCTCTCCAAAGTTACCAATGATTGCCAAATCCAATGGCTTTTTCTCAATTCTCCTCCTTCTGGACCTCTCTGCAGCCTTTGATCATCACCTTCTCCTCTTGGATATTCTCACCTTTCTGGGTTTTTATGGTACTTCTTTCTCCTGGTCCTTTTGGTCTCTTCAACTGATCTATTTCAGGCACTTTTGCTGGATCTTTATCCAGACCATGCTTACTAACTGTGGGTATCCCCAAGGCTCTGTACTGAGCTCTGTCATCTTCTCTCCTTATTTTGCTCCTTTTCAGTCATGTCTGATTCTTTACAATCCCATTTGAGGTTTCCAGACAGAAATACTGAAATGGTTTGCCAATTCCTTCCCCAGCTCATTTTACAGATGAGGAAACTGAGGCAATTGAGGTTAAGTAACATGATTACTAAGGGTCTAAGGTCAGTCTTCCTGACTCCAGGCCTAATACTTCACTCACTTTACTGCATAGGTGCCCATTCTTCTTCTTATTCTATACTATTTTGGTCCTTTTTGAGAACAAAGGACAAACAACAACGTACTATTTTATTTGGTGATCTCATCAACTCCACATAGGTTTCAATGATCATCTCTATGCTTCTACTCTGGGCAGCTAGGTGGCACCATAGTGGATAAAGCTCTGGGTCTGGGGTCAGCAAGATCTATCCCTAGGTTCAAATCTGATCTCAGACATTTCCTCACTGTGTGACAAACACATATACATACATACACACATACATGTACATACACATATATTATGTATACATGTATGTGTTTATATGTAGATCCCTCCCTCCTCTGACACTGCTACTACCCTGGTACTAGTTCCCACATCTCCATCTCCTTGCATGTCTCTCCCTACTCCAATTCACCCTCCACACTACAGCCAAAGTCATTTTTAAAGACCAAGTTTAAACACTAGAGATGACCAGAAAACAAGGTGAATCAGTCAGTCTAGTTAGGTAGATCAATAGATATCTGTAGATATATGCTCCACTTCTACTGTCCTACTAAATCCCATGCTGCAGCAGGTCCAATACAGGCGTGTCTGAGCTACAACATGGCATAAGAAATAGAGGATGGACAGGGAGATAAAAGACCTGGATCTGAATTTTGACTCAGGCACTTGATGGTTGTGTAACTATGGCAAGTCACTTTATCTCCCACAGCCTCAGTTTTACTTTTCTGTAAAATGGGCATGGATCAGCTAAGTGATACAGTAGATAGAGCATTAGACCTGAAGTCAAGAAAAAAACCTAAGTTTAAATCTGATTTTAACACTTACTAACTGTGTGACCTGGGGCAAGTCACTTTCTTCTGTCTGATAAATTTCTTCATCTGTAAAATAAGCTGGAGAAGGAAATGGCAAATCATTCCAGTATCTTTCCCAAGAAAACCTCATATGGGGCATGGACACAAAATGACTGAACAATAACAAAAAAATGGGGAAAATAATAGCACCTATTTTAGAGAGTTGTTGTGAGGCTCAAATGAGTTAATGAATACAAATCACTTTGCAAGTCTTAAAGTGTTCGCTTTTTGGCACAATGCCTGGTACATCCCAAATGTTCAATAAAGGCTTATTGACATGACTTGAGGTGACATTCATTCACTCACTCAGTAAACATTTACTGAGCATCTACCATGCACCAGGTAATATGTTAAGCACTAGAGATGGATAGAAAATGGACAAAATACAATCCCTGCCCTCAAGGAGCTTACAGCAATGACAGAGATAACATGCAAATATAGACAAAACAAGCTACATATAGGATAAATAGGAATTATTAAC
Organism: Myrmecobius fasciatus; assembly: GCA_023553655.1. Classification (NCBI taxonomy): domain Eukaryota; kingdom Metazoa; phylum Chordata; class Mammalia; order Dasyuromorphia; family Myrmecobiidae; genus Myrmecobius; species Myrmecobius fasciatus. The sequence goes on along the minus strand of JAJPUD010000011.1, from coordinate 635,053 downwards.
AGGGGGAAGGTTCTAGAATTAAGAGAGGTTGGGGAAGGCTTCCTGTTGAAGATGGTATTTTAGTTGAGACCAAAGCAAGGGAGATTAGTACTTGGAGTGGAGAAGGGGAAGCAGAATACTAGAGAACTGGGCCTAGCATCAGTTTCAGACATTAGCAATGGGATCTTGGATAACTTGGTTTCTCTCTAATTTTCCTCAATTGTGAAACTACTACCTACACTAACACCTACATCTCGGGGTTGTTGTAAGAAACAAATGAGATGACATTTGTAAAAAGCACTGAGCATTATGCCTGGTATTTAGGATGCACCATTCAGATGCTTATTCCTTTCCCACCCTCCTTCATTTTACTTTTCTGGACTTCATGTTTCTCAAGTATAAATTGATGATATTGGGTCTCTAGGATCCTTCAAAGTTCCAAAATTCTGTTTTTCTAAGATCCCTCTTATCTCTGACATTGTCTCTTCTAAGATCCCTCCCTAATATTTTTTCTAATTTCTAATATTTTATGTTCCAAAATTCCTCTCATCTCTCACATTCTATATTCTAAGATCCCTCCCATTTCTAACATTCTATGTTCCAAAATTCCTCTCATCTCTGACATTCTATGCTTTAATTGACCATCTGTATTTTAAGTTCTTTCCCAACTCTGATGTTCTATTTTCTGAGGTTCTTTAGAAATCTGATATTTTCTGATCTTGTAATTATATTTCTTCTTTTAATATGTGTAGGTTTTTCCCACTACTTTGGGTAGACAAATTCTCCCCAAGTGGTCACTTAAGAGAGTATTTTTTCCTTTTGTCCAAAACTTGGAACCTGGCAAGAGATGATTCCTTGGACATCAAAAGAAGCAACACTCAATTTTTCTCAACCTTGCCCATGCGAGAAATGCCTAAAAAGGTATCTAGAGTTTCTGGAGATCTTTCTTAGGGCCAAGAGTTGAGACAGTTCCCAGAATTGCACAGATGGTTTGGTCATACAAATTTGTAACTAGGGAATTTAGGAAAATAATTCAATTGTATCATTAACTTTTTTGTCACTAAAGGATGAAAGGAAAAGAAAGCACAAGTTTCTACTGTTTCACTTTTCCCCTATGATTTCATCATACATCATACAAAGAACTCCTGGGTAAGGAAATTCCTATCACCAATACAAGTTGGCACTTGCTCTGTAATTAACAGCCTCCAAGAGTTTTGTGAGGTGTTGATTGCTTACATGATTATCCTGGGAATCACAAATGTGACAGAGGTGGATCTTGAACCCAGGTCTTGCTGATGTGTTAACTTGGGTACCATCTTCCTCAGCCTCTCCTCAGAGGGCAGAAATTGGACTTTTAGTTCACTCCCATTTCTATCTCCATCTTTACCTGGTTCTTTCAACTTCAAGGAAAAAGATGCCCCTTCCACTGTGATGTCCCCATTTCTGCCCCATTTTCCAGCTTCGTTTTGTGCATTATCTTCCTCATTGGGTTTTAAGCTGCTTTAAGAGCAAGGAATATCCTTATTTTTCTTATCCTATTACTTAGTACAGTACCTGACACATGGTAGACAATTAAACATTTAATGAATTGAATTGAATAATATGTTTTACATGTTTCTAAGAATTAGCTGAAAAATCCCAACTTCCAGGTATTGTTTATAGATGTCTCCTAACCAGAAATTTCTGCCATGGGAATTCCTGGAGCTCCCAAAAAGATTCTGAATGGGAGCCTGATATTTCCTAAATACTCAAATACAAATTTCCTTAATACTCATTCATTTATAGAACCACAAAAGCAGAGCTGTGAAGTGGAAAAAGATTTGGAGACCAGCTGCATTGAACAACAACCCAATCTACAACATACCTGACAAGTGTTTATCTAGGCTCTTTTTGCCAGTGAGTGAAAACCCATCACCTCCTGAAGCACTTTCCACTTATGGACAGTTCTAATTGGTAGGAATTTTTTTTCTAACATCTAGCCTAAATTGACTTCCATACATTGCATCTGATTCTGCTTTCTGGGGCCAAATAAAACAGGTTTACTTCCTTTTCTCCCAGTGTTGCTTCAAAAATGGAAGTTGGGAAGGTAAGACAGTCTATATTTTGCAGATAGAAAAATTTGATCAGTATTCTAGCATCCTATTAGGAACCAGTTTGAAATGTTAATCATAAAATAACAGAATTTTAGAATCAGTTTCCTAACAACCATTTAATCCAACCATCACCCAAAAATGAAGACTCTCTAGAACATACTAGACAAGTGGTCATTCAGCCTTTACTTGACAACCAATTTGTTGTCTGGCAAAGAACATACTACTTTCTGAAAGCATGGATACCATTTTGGACAGATCCAATTATTTGAAAGCTTTCCCTAAAATCAAGCCCTAATTTGCATCTTTCAACTTCTACCCCTTCTTCCTAGTTCCTCACTTTGGGACAAACATGCTATAATTCCTTTTTTATATGATACTCTGTCAAAAATGAAAATAGTTACTACATCCTCAGCCTGAATCATTTCTAAAATTTGCAGTGTTCAAGATCTTTCCATAAAAAGGGATAATAGGAAAATGGTTCAAAATTAACATAGAGACATTCTCAGCCTAGTATAGGGAATCCAAGACTGAAACTACAAGCCTTTGTAGAAAATGTGTAAATATTTTCAAATATCCTCAGACTAGCAGGATATTTTTTCCTTGACAAAAATTCATGAATTTATTCTGTGTGGATAGGGAAATAAAACTCACCTTTCCAAGGTCAAACATAGTCATACTATGGCTGTTATGTCCTTCCTGGGAATCAAAAAAAGCATGAAGTTACTGCATTGTGTTCTGATGAGAGAGGAGCAACAGAACAGGAATGATGTAGAAGTGATCCTGTATGTCAAATAGAGAGTGTAGAAATTGGGTCAAATATTCCAGGATATATATTTGATCTGAAAATCAAGTTGAGATTTGATTTCCAAAAAATTCAAAATATGAAGCATTCAATATTCTATATTCATTTGTAAAATGAGGGAGTTGGATTAACTTAAAATATGTTATGGATTAATTTAAAATACCTAATGAAGGTAACATGATATGGGGTGGAAAGAGCTCTGGTTCTAGAGTTTGAAAGCCTGTATTCAAACCTTACCTTTGATGCTTACTACCTTTGTGGTTTTGGCCAATATTCTTACTTCCGTGAGCTTCAGTTTCCTCCTGTATAAAATGAGGGGGTTGAAGTAGAAAAAGCCTCTGAGAAGTCTTTCTACTCTAGATCTTATGACCTCTCTGGATCTCAGTTTCATCTGGAAAAAAATAGGTTGAACCAGAAACAAAACTTTCATATATTATCTCCTTTGACTGAGATGGAGAAGGTTGGAAGGATAAGGTTATATCTGGGAAATCATGAGCATTTCCAAGGTGAACCTTAGAACAGCACCTCCTTCATGAAACCTTTTCCTGATTTCCATAACTGAAGAACTTCCATGTTCTCTACCAATTGTCTCATTTTTACTTGATGTATATGTATGTATATATATATATATATATATATATATATATATGCATGCTGTTCCCCCAATAGAACACAAATTCCTTACATGCCAGGACTTTTCTTTAGTCTTTGTTCCACCACCTCCACCCAACATCTAGCACAGTACCCAGAATATAATAGGTCCTGTATAAATGCATGTTGATTGATTGCAGCCCATAACTCATTTATGAGAAGAATTCTAATCAATCAATATGCATTTACACAGCATCTAATTTATACCAAGCACTGTGCTAGATTCTGGGGAGACAAAGACTAGACAAAGAAAAGTTTGTGTTTATATTTGAAGAATTCACTACATTTTAAAATCCTAGCCTGTGAATGATTTTTCCTATATGGTAACACTGAAGTGTTAATTACACACTTCTCTGGCACATATATCTCATCTGGTGGAATGATAGATGGCAATGAACTATTGTATTCATTATCTCTCTCTCCCACCAGTCTGTCTGCCTTTCACTTTTTCTCTTTTTTCCCCACTTGTCTGTCTGACTCTGTCTCAATCTCAGGCTCTGTCTCTGTCTGTTTCTTTGTCTTCACTATCTCTCTCCCTCCCTCTCCCTATATTCACCTTTTTCTTTTCCTCTCTATATCTTCCATTCCCATCCTATCCTTCCCTTCCTTTCTCCTCTCTCTCTCTCTCCCTCTCTCTCTCTCTCTCTCTCTCTCTCTCTCTCTCTCTCTCTCTCTC